>JAUMHF010000014.1:9173016-9259003 GCA_032359275.1 Microctenopoma steveboyesi | reverse complement strand
AGAGAGAGGGAGTGTGAAGAAGGAGAAGGAGCTCAGAGTGCCAGGAAAGTCCCCCAGCAGACTAAACCTATAGCAGCGTCATAGTCATCATGCCTACAACATTAAAACACATTCTCAGTATAATTTGGCATACTGTGTAATGATTAAACTGTATTATTATTTCATTGTTTCAATCATTGTCATTTATCATTTGATAAATTTATAATCTTACTCATTCAATTTCTGTAATCAAACTTGCATTCCTTGTGCTGTTACGAAATGTGTTGGATACAGATGCTGCACTGTTTGGTCTTATCACTGCTGAGTATATGCGAGAAGTGTATGTACACATTAAATTAATGGAAAACTAGGTTGAATTAAAATGGGAAAACACTGTTATTTTTATTTTCTACAGTAAAACACTATTTTGTTATATTATGTAAAACAGTACCAAGTTGACTCATTTACATTCTCAGGAAAAAAAGTGTAACTGATCAAACTGACAAAAATAAGATCTGCTATATATGCTGATTTATTTGGGACATGGTTAGGTTAAATAAAAGAGAGAAAGAGCATTTTGCATAGAATGCCTTTGCACTTTTCAAGGCATTACATCCTCAGCTACATACAGAGTTCAGAAAAACGTAAAAGGAAAAAATCCTAAAATAAAATGCACCAACAAAACAAAACACTCATCTCATGCTTAATATTAGTCCTAAGAAATCTATAGGAGCAATTTGTTAACTTATGTTTCCTAAAAGATCTCTCTAACATCAACAGCCTAAACATAAACACATACAGATAGTTAACAGAACAGTACAGGTAACCAATACCTCAGCATATTAAAACATAAACTGTCAACACATTGAGCCTCAAAATAAAGACATGTATCTGAGTGCAACTACTAAATCGATTAAGTATGAATTAGCTGAAAACATAAATAGTAAAAATATGTTTTGACAATTCAAATCATTGATTAATTACATAAAATTGAACATGTTTGGTAAATATTTAACTTAATATTAAGTTAAATATTTACCTCTGCTGAGTAAGCATAGGTAATATCATTACATCCATAGATGCAGCGTATAATATATATATATATAACTGAATCAATCAACTGAAAGTAAAGATTCCTAATAAACGTTAAATGAACAGCAAAAAATGACAAACAGCTACAAATGCAAAGGGGTTAGTCCAGTGTAAGGAAATACGTACAAAAATAGCAAATATTTTCACAGCTGCGCTGCTTGTTGAGTCCTCCTGCTGTCAAAGTAAATTTGGGGTCATAGGGGAAGAGACTGTAATAATCAAAAATAGACAAAGATCCACATGGTCTCAGGCTGACTGAGTGAATTTCCCTCTGGGATTAATAAATTGTTTTGAATCTTGAATCTTGAATCTTGAATCTTTCATCTTCTCATCTATCTCAACGTGTAGGACACATACCTATGAGAACTGTGGTGACCCAGAACATCAAATGGAAACAGACAACATGATCTGTTTGTGTACAATAAGTCACTCAGAGCACTAAAAAAATAGAAGATCATCAATATCAGATATTATAGACCTTCCTATTTTTCCAAATACAGTTTATATCTCTACGAGCACTTCTTCTGATTTTACACTGCTGAAAGTAATTTGTCCACTAAGCACATTCACTGGGACTCTTTTTCCAGTGGCTCAGTGTTTTTGGATGAATACTACAAATGCCAAAAACAAAAACCTTGAACAATAATGCAACATATTTTACTCCTAAAAGCTCTCATCAAAAAATACAGCAAAGAATTTTAAGTAGGTACAAAAAACCCAGACTGCAGCAGTTATTCATGACTGATGCCCCCAATGTGTGGACACTGGGATGAAGCATAACGGTGTGGTTCAGATTCAGTGGTCAGCTACCAGTATACCAGGACCCAGGAACAGGCTCTGAGTGCAGTGTTGGCTCTTTCTTTATCACAGTGCAAAGGAGTGTTGGTGTCCATGAGTGTTCAAGTGTGTTTTCCAGCATTCCAGGAGCTCTAATAATTTGATAGTTGTTGTTGTGGCTCTGTTGTAGACCATGGTGGAGCCATAATCCTCAGGCGCAAGTTTCTGTAACATTTTTGGTAGGAATCTACGTAAGGTGTTTCTTAGATTGGGGTAACACTAAGGTCTTCAGACAGAGAAAAGCCTGAATCTCGGTCGCGCGTTGGTTTCTCGGCTTTGGTGTGTCTTCTCAAGTCCTCGTGTCCGTAGCTCAAGTGGCGCTTCAGCGGCAGCCTGGACATGCAGGATGAAGAGGTATGAAAACCTGGCACTTGTCCCAGACTCGTCCCTGCGATGACACCCTGGGCAGAGCTGATGCTTGTGATGCTTTTGGGGACTTCTGGCATAACCATAGGCAGGCTCTCTGCTTCGTAGCTTTGCTCATCATAGGCATAGTTGACATTGCCACAAGGGAAACTCTGCAGCTTAGCCAGATCAATGCCAGCCTTTGCGGTGCCTCCTGATGAGGTCTTATGAGAGGATGTGTTTGTGGCACCTTGAGTCTTGTGGGAAGGGGATGGAGTAGAGGAAGTGCAGATGCTGGAAGGGCTAGGGTGGGTGAGGCTGGTGTTATCACACCCAGCCTCATTACTCTCTGAGGTTGTGTTGCAGGTCTGTGTGAAGGAGGTGGAGGAAGAGGAGCTTGAGAGTGGCATAGACTGAGTGTGAGCCAGTGTTTTCTTCCCCCTGATGTTTTCCAAAACCCAGGAGCCGTATGTGGGGTTCCACAGATTTTTAGTTTTGTTCTTCAACCTCTGGCTTCCTGAGGAGGAGGTGATTCTGACGCAGGGTCGATGATGGGGTGGTTCAGGGTGGTGCCAGGGGCCTCCTGCGCACATGTCCGGCGCTGGTGAAAAACCAGGGGCAGGAACAGGCTCCGCCCAGCACGGCTCCAGCACTTCACAACATGATGTCACTTCCTGCTGGACAGGTTGGGTTCTCTGTAGAAGAAGGCGCGGTTTGGTGGGCTGAGGGGGTAGAAGATTTAAACCGAGTCCTAAAGGGTGCAGAGTCAGCTGGGGTGTAGAATCCTGGGCACTGGGGTGACACACCAGAAGTGGAGTAAGGCTCGTGGAAGTATGGTCAGAGGAAAGGATTACTGTGCCACCACTGTCTTCTGTGGTTGGGCCATATTCCACTGGTAGAGGTGTGTTGATTACATCTGGGTCCTGATAGGGGAACATAAGACATTACATAAGTACTAAATAGGAAAATGAAGTGAAAAAAGGAATAAAAAAAATACACATATGTAATAATAATGGCAAGTGTTTACAGTATATGTATACAATGTGTGATACATACCTGAGTGCAGTAGTTAATTCTCTCCAGGATGGTGGAGAAGTTGGGCCGGTGCTCTGGACAGTGCTGCCAACACTGAGTCATGATTCGATATCTACACAACAACACACACATCCTTTCAAAAAGCTATTTGATTAATTATATTTTTATATAGCTGGACAGATGGTGTAATTATAAAACAATATATTGTATATACTGTCATGGCTTATATATCACATTTGATAATAAAAAAACAGAGAAAACAGTTTTTTGGTTTAATGTTCAGTTCAGCTCATGGCTAAGTGACAATTGTGCTGCACAAAAAGGCTTCACCAATTCATCCTATAATATTATAGGATGATATATCATATTATGTCTTTGCAGCTTTGAATCCACAAACTTCGAGTTTGGTCATATTGTGACCTCAGTGAAAAAGAAGGAAACTCAAGTCCAGCTGCAACCATTTTTACGCCCACTCTTTTCCACATCAGTACTCACACAGGCCCTGGGCAACCCTTGGGAGGATCCATCCTGCCTCCACTCGTGACAAACTCCAACACTTCCTGATTGGTCTTACATGGATAGGGCATGTAGCCCAGGGACATAATCTCCCAGAGCAGTACTCCAAATGACCTGCAGAGGGAGACACATATCAACAACTGACAGGTTCAGAGGACGGAGGAAGACGGCCACGTCTGCTCTCATCTGCTTCAGACTGAGCAAAGAGTTGCCCTATTTGCATACAACTTAATTACATTTTTATGATATACTGTAATATGTAAGTAATATCACTTGGGTTCTTTGTCCAAGATCAATCCCACAAGTCTTTTATCTTATGTTCTGCACAGTGACTGTGTCCTCTTGATGCATTTTCCCACAGATCTGACTGAGCTTCAGCTCAGACTTTCTGACAGATGCTGCTCTGCCTTCTATCAATGTTTACAATTAGGAATCTGTTGCTCTGTCTGGTTTTGTTCAGTAGTAAATCTCCACAGATTTCATTGACCTGACCACATAAAGGGTTTTGAATTGGCTGTAATTAGGAGCGTGGATAATTTCCACCACTTATTAAACGTTTGTCTCTTTGACATTTTTGGATAGAATGAAATGCATGTTGTTAACGTGCAACATGTTGTTTATGTGTGCAGCGTGTTTGTGAATTCATTTCGGGACTGTTCTGTTGGATTTGTGGTTATACCACGTATCAGTCTTGCAGGTGAAGATTCCCTCCATGAAGGCCTCCGGTGGCATCCATTTGACTGGCAGCATGGCTCGACCACCTTTCCTATAATAGCTGGCCCTGAGAAAAGAAAAGCAGTGCTATCACATGTGAGAATGTGAATATATCATTAGTTTAGAGGTAAACATCACAAGGCCGTGAACTCTGTAAGTAAATTGAAAAGTCTTCCCCACAGAGGAAAATGAGATAGCTTTTCATCTGTTTCCTCGTTCACCAAATAAACCCAGTGCTGCCTGGACTCCCATGAGGCGGCGCATCATTTATCATCATGTGTGCAGTTGCAGACCTGTAAATGTCTCGTGCCATGCCAAAGTCTCCAATCTTAGCCACTCTGTCGGGTCCAGGGCAGGTAAGCAGGCAGTTTCTAGCAGCAATGTCCCTGAAAAAAACAACGTGTGATACAAAAATTTGATGAATTAATAATTCAGCAATTTATTAAAAAACTAATTGACATTCTCCTTACGGTTCTCAGTGAAATTACAGAAGTCCTGTGATAGTGCAGTGTTTCTCATCCATCATCACATTTATCTTCCTGATTTTTTATTTTATTTTCACAGCACATGTGCACAGCCTTGATCGTCTTCATGTCTGTGCTGCTGATCCCCATATTCAGTTTGGATTTAAATACTCTTAGCAGTAATAACTGTGCTGTGAATCCGAACCTGTGTATGAAGTGGTTTTCCTCCAGGTACCGACAGCCACAGGCAATGTCTCTAGCCATCCGCAGCAGCTCCCGCATAGTGAGAGAAGAGGTGTTGCCCTGCATGCAACACAGCTAAATTTAGTGTACTGCACACACACACACACACACACACACACACACACAAAGAAGTGTGCATTACAGACGTACAGCTCGTGGCCTGTTCAGTCGCAGAAAGGTCTTCATGTCTCCTCCGGTCATCAACTCCAGCACGATGAAGCGGGGCAAAATGTTCAGACTGACACCAATGCATCGCACAATGTTCTCATGGCTGAACTTGCTGCGTGGACAAACCGTCAACAACATTTTGGTTAGAAGGCTGTATATTGTGCTGTGTACATGTATGTGTGTGTTTATATGGATATTTGCTGTATATCATATGCATATTTAGAGCAATTGCCAGTGGGTTAGCAGTAGATATTCTCCCCTAATGATTTATTACATTCTTTTTGTGCTGGCAAGCTCTGACTGTTGGCTTTTGGAGAAATGAAAAGCTCCTCTCCTAACTTGTCCTGTGCTCAACCAGTTCAGATAGGAATTGGGCTGGGTGAATCCCTGTGTGAACCAAATACAGCAGCCAATACAGATGATATATAACACTCACAATAAGCAAAACAGTACCTCATAATCAGTGCCTCCATCAGGAAATCCATTTCATCCTGTTCAGAACAGATTTCTGGAAGTGTCTGCAGAGTAGAAAAGAAATGGGAAAAATAGTTTGAGGCATGTATGCGCTATTGTCAAGAAGGAATATATCATTAGACCTAATCAGGGGGCTATTGAAAAGCTGACTGAGCCATGTGGTGCTCACTCAGCCTTTTCTTTTTCACCTTTCTTTTTGTAGCTGTATAGCCAAGAGGCCTGGAGGCACTGGCTAAATAAACTGGTCATCAATAACTGTGATTTTGTTATTTAATCTTTGCATAATAATTAGTGTATTTACTATAAGAAATAACACATTATTGCATCATATTAAGTTGTCTCTTCTAAATAAATGCATTACAAAAAGCTCTCTTTAAATCCTTCATGCGTCTGTGACCTTTAATCTGAGATCAAGGAGCAACCCTGTGGGAGGCTGCTAAGTGGATTATATGTAATGATCCTAACTGCTGATGAGGTGCTATCACCTAGCATTTATGTGCAATTTGTCATGTGCCACAGACAGTGAGCTGACCTTTATGGCCACCTGCATGGAACAGTTATCGCCATTCAACCCCAGAACCTGTCCTTCATAAACTTCACCAAATGCACCATGGCCCAGAGCCCTGGAGAAAAAATGGGATGTAGAAAATCAAATATAACAAGTTACCTTTTATGGTAACTTGTTACCATAAAAGGTAACAAGTTACTGCTTTTATGGAAACTCTCTGTCATCATGTCCATGTGTGCTGTACCTGAGAAGTGTAATGTTCTTGCGCGGTACTTCCTTGAGTTCGCTGAGTGAGGCAGCCTTTCCTGCAAAGCAGTAATTAGGGTTGTAGTCTGTCATGATGGTAGAGGAGCGGATCTTGCTCAGCTTGTATTCTGGACTTTGAAGACGTCCTCTCACGGCATGCAGGTCGTTTTTTTTCCGGTACCACACTAGACACAAAAACAGGACAGAGGGACAAACAAGCTAAGGAGGTGTAATATTAAAAAAATAATCATAACTCTGACTATAATCACGACCCCACACTTTGAAGTTGTAGCGGATACTATCTGCTAAAGGTAGAAGCAGTAACACAGGGAGGGGTCAAGCCACGTTTCAGTGCAGTGTAAAATGAAGAAGAAAAGAATATAAAAAAGAGAGACACTCTGTTCTTAAAAGAGTATTCCACCGAGACAGCATTATAATCATCTAGCACTGTCAATGTTCCTAATGGACAGTTTGAAAAAGAAAAAGTCACTACAACAGGAACGGCTCACAAATGAGTTTCCATTGCCCACAATGCAACTCGTCCACAGTCATTTCAGTTCGGAAGTTTGGGTGTAGCTGTTAATGTCGAGATGAGATGAGTGGGCTACACCTGACGCTGACTAAAGTGCCATCACTAGAGGTAACTTTGGGGCGTCTCCTGTTGTGTCACACAAACCTTTGTGCAGTAGTTCTCCCAAAGACCAGACAGTCGGTGGAGTTCCCCTTTAAGAAGGTGGTCTGTATGAGGGATGTCCTCTCCTTGGTTACTGCTCCTACACTACCTGTGCCAGTGAGTTTGGACTCACCTGCCATGGAGGCAGCCCACGTCCCCGATGCAGGTTGGTAGTCTGCCAGGGAGGGGGGGCGTTGCGTGCAGGTAAGAGGAGCCATCGAGCCATCACCCGGTGCCGGTGCCAGAGACTCATAGGTTTGGGTTTGGGGAAGGACTGAGATGGGGAAGAAGGAGGAAGGAGGAAGGGGGGGTAGGCGATGGGGCGCCCAGGGAACAGACTACCTCCCTGCATGGGGGAGAGCTCAGGTGAGGAGACACTGTTAACCTGAAGCATGTTTGTGTGTGTTTTGCTGCTTTAAAAAGTCCTTGACAAACTATTATTAAATACATCTTTTTTTAAGAGAAGAAAATAAAAGGTATTTCACAAGTCCTCAGTTGGTGTTGTAGTACTTGATTTATTGACTTGTAAATCCACACAATGCATTTAGAGAAGAATTCACACTAAATAACATTTTTCATAAAAAGGATGTTCGTACTTTTCCTGGTATATATAATGTTATAGTGTACAGTTTGTTCGTGGCAGGCTGCTATCAGAAAAACAGCCATCATGCCTTCAATTGACCTGTTTGGTCACACATTGGTACACACACTGAATCCATATTTAACTATACCTAAGCTCAAACCTTTCTGCATTCTTCGAAATCTGTTATTTGTTTTTTACATATTTTCTCTGTTAAGAACTAAGAGAGTCTTTTATCAGAAAACACCATTTATCTGAGGACTAATACTTGCTGCTCTGGTTGTTCTAACCCACCCCATCCTTTCCACTTTAATGCATTATTCTCGGAAAATATGACAATTATTTCTACACGTTTCCACAAGTCTTTCGTCTCCTATATGGACAGTACACATATTTAGTTGATATTCATTTTTGTGCATCTACATCCATCTAATGTATTACATTATATTCTTCACTGCTTGTTCTGTATTGTTGTATCAAGGTAAATATAAATGACCTGATTTGAAAAGAATACAGCTACATAATCTATTAGCTTTACTTATGATATATGTAACAGCGTCTGTTGTACCTGATACTCTGACTAGAATGTGTTCATGTGTAGAGAAAACACGGACATTTCACAGGAACTCTGCGCTGTGCATAGTCCTCCAGAGCTCTTTACACAAAGTTGAGATTCAGCAAAACTAGATGGAGAGTGCACAAGGTTTCCACACATCAGCTTCACTCCATATCCATCGCTTTCAGAGCAGGACGATAGAATAATACACAGAGAGAGATTCCAACAACACTTTGACCAAAATCTAAGGACCTATTTACCAATTACCTGCAGCAAACACTGTCAAAATGTGACAATGGTACAAACTAAGTATTATTAATTGTATAATTTCTATAGTACCGCCAAATGTTCATTCTGAAAGTGCTAACAAACCTTCAAAAAAGCATATACTTCATAGCAGCTTTGGAGACTGCTAATCACTATTACAACATTAGTATCGGTAAGAGATGTTATCGTTCCTATTAAATATGACATTGGGGTTGTTCCAACAGCTGACTTTCTTTTTCTAAAATACAAATGGACCATTGTTATTTCTCTAAATCCCATTGTAATCATAATTTTTGTCAGCATCAATAAAGCATTTCACAGCATGTCTAGCTGTTGGCGAGTATTAGATGAATCAAAACCTGCAGCCAATAGCTGAACATGCTATTCATCATTCAGAATCATTTAGAAACAGATGCTCACCCTCTCCCGCATACTCCATATCGCAGTGCTTCGTGTAAACAGCAGTTAGCTGATGCTTTTCTGCTACGTCTTAGACTTAGGATCGACAGTCAATGCCCATGGGTTCAGATGAATGTGTGATTGTCACCGTGTGTTTCCCAAAATTAGCTTTCAGCTACTTCTTTTCTTCTCCTTTTTATAGTCAATCGTGTACATTAAAGGTGCGATGCTTCCAGTACATCTTGACTGTCTCATGTCTCCACGACTGCAATCATACAACTTAAATACAGTATATAAACAATGGGGTATTTAATTGCAGTGACCACCATTATGTAATTTCTCATCTGCAGTATAATCTTGAGTCACACTCTTTATATAAAGAGAGAGAAAGAACAGCTTCACCTGAAAAGTGCCCACATCTAAGTGTTCATATGTGCTCACTTTTACAATGTGACAGCAACGTATAATTCAAACACATATCTTTCCCACAGTTGCTTTAATCATCTGGTGCACAGTCAGAGAAAGGTATTTAAGCCAGCACTTATCCTTTCACTTCTCAGTAACACCTGTGAGCATCTGTACGTATGTGGGCCTGCGCTCACAGCCGGTGGAAAGTGGAGGGCATAGACTGCACACAGACACTGAGGACGCGCTTACTGAGGATGACAGCAGTGCAGATCATCGCAATGGCACTCACGACGGAGGAGACCACAACGGCCGAGATCAATGACGTAGACATAGGAGCCTGTGGAGCGGGGCCCTGGGATGCTCCTGGGAAAGATTAGAGAATAGGAACATGTGATAGCTAAAAGCATTTCAGTTTGTATGTTTCATCTGTTTAGACTCGAAAGAAGTTATTGTGTTCTATACATTTAATTACCTTCAACCACGTGGTGGCTATAATCCAACAGAAAACATATGTCAGTCAGGGGGTTAACATACCTACAGTTCTGGTACATGTCACATTGTCACCGGCCAGGACTTCATCGTCATGGCACAGACAGAGAATGTGGCGGGTATCCTCATCTCGTCTGCAGCTCTGTGTTCGACAGTGATCGCAGTTCAGCTGCACCTTGATCTCACACTCTCCATGACTCTCCATCGCTGGAGGAAAATGCACATAAACAAAAGAACGTAAAAATAGAACATAATAGGACCCTGAAGTATCTTAAGTCTGATAATTTACTACTTTGTATAGTATTTCTCTGTGCTACAGAAGTTAACTAAAATAACAATCTATAATGAAAAATTATATATATGCAATAAGCCATACTGAGTTAGCTGTTTCTTTATAGTCATGAACATAGGAAATTAGGTAATTTATGTTGCCAGGAAATCATCAGCTGTCACAAATGTACTAGTGTAAGTATTGGGCCTTGGTATTGGGCCTTTATTTTCTGGTTTCAGAGATAAATTTAGCTGTGTACTATTGCCTAAGGTAGACACGTATATGGTGTAAAGGATCTAAGGAGTCTAAGCACAGAACCCTGTGGAACTCCATATCTAACTTTTGAGTGACTCATTGTTAACATGTAAGCTTGTTCACTGTCGGATCCTTCCCTTTCCACAACCCGCAACCAGTACGATGTATTTGAGTTTTTTTAAGAAAATAAAAAAATGCTGGTCTCTGTGCCATGTGTGTAATGTTAAACTCTCAGTTGAAGAAGTTCTAGATACTTTAGATGAAAGCATATATTTGTCCTAAAATTCAATTATATCTATTTTTATCAGATCCCGCTTCTCCTCGTGTTTGAAAGTGATGACTGGCAGCACACACAGCATCTTTTCTTTCACACGAGAATGGAGGTCTGTCTGTTGCCGCCAAAGGCAACAGGCTCCACGAGGCTGTGGATTAGAAAACTGTCTTCCTCTTTCTCCCGCTGAATAATGAGAATCAGATGGTCGGTAGTCTGACCAGAAAACAAGAAGATACCGCAACATATATCCATGCGCAAGTGTTTGGGTCTAAGTGTTCAGACAGACAGTTTGGCACAAACAGGCACAAGCACACTCTGAACGCCCTGGGCCACTCTGGCTGGATCAATTGCTTGAAGCACTAAGTGAGCTGACGCCCAGGAGCTCAGGATTTAATCTTCACACTGACTGAGTCTTTTTGCTGGGGGATCAGCACCGTTAAATACTCTCTGCTCCTGCAGCGTCTCAAAGCAAAGGTCCTACTATATGTTACATAACTTCCAAGATATCCTGGAGTTTTCCATTTTATTTTCTACTGATGAACACATTGTTCATGTCATTTCTGTGGACTTTTTACTAAACCTACAAGGCACATCTTATGGTACTCATGGGGGATGGTGTTTGGTGTCTTTACACTCTTTGCTTCTCTACTCTGGTTTAGTCATGATATGTTTATGTCACTTAATTCAACGTGACAGACTCACCTGCCAGCGGATGCAGGAAAAGCTCTCCTACTGAATCAATGAACGAGACTCCGTTCTGACCGTCGGCTGTTATCTCATCTGTCAAAGCTGCGTCACCTCCTGCCATGAAATAAATGACATCCAGTAATGACAGCTTATGCCTGTCAGTGTGTTTGTTGTACTTGTTATTTAAAAGACACAGGGCTGATACACTGGTAAATGCCACAGATGATGAATATAAATAAGGAGAGCACAGACATAACAGTATGAAAAATGGAAGCAGCAGTAATGTGAGAGCAGCTGATATAATGATGATTGTTACCTCTGTATCCTCCTCCGCCGCCCCCGGCTGTGCAGGCCCCACCACCACCTCCAAAACCCCCAGAGGTGAACCAGCCAAGCTTAGACAGGGCCAGGGGACACGAAGATCCCCCCTCTGCCCCCTCCACCAGAGACTTGCCAGCTCTCAGGTGAAGACAGGGACCATCTTTCCAGCCTCCACCTCCACCTTCAAGGAAACATAAACACAAAATGAATTACTAGCACATCTATCATTGTCCACTGTCCACTTGACACTGACTCTCCAAGTAAAAGGAGTGTTTGAGTGATGAGAGCTCAGAGTGAATGTTTGAGGAGTGATGCTGCTGTTCACCTGCAGTAAGCCTCAGTCTATTATTTGAGATGGATTAAGGAGTTAAAAAACATGAAAGATACTGGAATCATAGCTGGTGTCTGGTTTTTCTGGCTGCATCAAGGTGATTGGGAAACTGAGAAAAGGGCAGTCCTGAGTTTCCCACTGAGGACAGTCTTTAAAACATGTTGATTTATGTGGTGGTTGCGATGCAAGAGAGGCAGAGGTTGACCGAAGGTTTACTCCACTGATTTACTATTGCACTTTCATAAATCCATGCATGAAAGGAATTTCAGAACAATGATTTAAGTGTGAACAGAGGGCCAGGCACCGTAGATCAAATTCCTAAAAAAAGAAAAGCTTTCAGTTGTATTTTTTGCAAATGCCAAGCATAGTCTGACGTGCCTGAGTGATATCACTTGATCAGTTTTCTCAGGTATTATAAAGTGTACTTCAGAGGCACAGAAAACAGATATTTCTACACGCTAACTGGTACACCTCCTCAATAAGTTGTGAGTCGGATAAACATTGATAGTGTGACATTGTCACCAAGAATGCAAACTCACACAACACAAGATGTTAGTTTGTCCTTGAGCTTTCTTGGCCTCCATTGTTTCTAGTTTTGTTCCTAAATGTTTGGCTCCATTGATACTAGCAGCGCCTACTGGAAACAGTTGTGCTGATTTAGCACATTGAATCAGCAACAAAAGCATTCAGTGAGAGCGTCTGGGACAGCAAATCAGGCCCTGCGTGGCGTGCCAGCTTCCAGCTTCCAGTCCCAGGAAGGCATAGTTTTCAGAGGAAAGAGACCAGGCTCTTTGAAACTACATTTGATGGGAAGACATCCAGGGGGACATTTAGGTGAAGCAAGCAGAGACACACAGCATATGCTGCTTGTTTGATAGCAAACTACATCCCTGCTGCTCAGTATATAGTACATGCTGTATTGTAGTTGCAATGAAGCATTCTATATGCACAGATGCAGAATTTCTCTTCCCAGCAAAGGTCTTCCTTCAACTAGTGATTTTGTTTAATACAAGAAGCACAGATAGGAACTGTATCAGTTTAAATACATAAAAAATGTTAGAGATGTTTGTCCATCTCCGCTGTGTGGTGGAGCATCCTGCTTTACAGGGGAGTGAGTCACGTCGGCACACTATGAGTAACGCTGAGTTCAGACACTTTGTTAGTAAAATGTGTCATTGCCTTTTCTATTTTCCAAAGGGACTGTAAATCCTGTACGTAATTAAAGCAGCACTACGCCATTTCTCACTAAAAGGTACATATTTCCCCCGACACTCTTTATTCAAAGAGACTCTGCTGGTAAGGTGGGATTTACTGAAAACATCATAAAAAACATTTCCAGGAGCAAAGAGAGACCTCTCTGACATTTATGTCCTGCTTCAGGAAAGTAAAATTACAATCCAGATAGATCCCATTATCCATAGGCCATAGGCCAAACACATGCTGCTTTATGTGATCATGCACACACGCTAAAGCTTCTAGCTTGTATATAAAAACAAATAAATCCTCTCTGGCTCTCAAACAACACATCTCTATGGATAGGTTTGAACCCTACCTTTAAGAGAAATGAAAAAAAGCATGCTCATCATATCACACAGCTGCCTTAAGGTGAACAGTTGTTGTCATCAGAGCATGTGTTATAAAAAGAGAAGCACGTTCTTTACTACACTTTACAACACTTTTCGCACCATAAAGTATTGACCCGAGTCTACAGTTGGCCTCTAGTTCCATCACTAATTATAATCACTGTTCATTTGAGTGTTTTTTTTGCCTTTCTGTAACTATATTGTAACCAGTTTTGTTGTTCTGTTATTTTTCAAAGCTTTTATATTTCAAAGTGAAAAACAAACCAACCACAACATCATTCTGAATATAAAAGCACAGACAAGAGGTGGTGGTCCATTTGGGGATATGTAGGCATGGATTTGTGATCATGAACTGCATCATCCATCAGACATCCGGGGCATAGTTATCTGAAAGGTGGCATCAACCAGCCCATTAAACAAGCATTTATATGCATGAATAGTAGCATATTGTATGTTATCATACCTGCAGCACCAGTTTTACCGTTGGTACTGGGACGTAGGGTACTGTTTTCATACTGCTCCATTGGTAGCTGGTCCAGACTGGACTCTGCGTCCTCCATGTAGGCATTTCCTCCCCCACCAGCTGCGATCAGCAGGGGAACCAGCTCGCCTCCCTCCATCTGAGATGACAGTAATACAGTTACTCTCACATGCTAAATGATGCATGCTGTTTGTTGTATTTCTACCGCAACATTTAAAAATATTTTATCATACATTTGCTGTTTTGTAGCTTAAACATATTTTGTTTTATTGTGTGTTTTTGTCTATTAGTATGTGCACTTACTTTATACAAGATATCACACAAACCTACAGAAAGGACACAAACAAAACAAAATCTGTCACCTTATAGATGTAGGTAGCTCCTCCTCCTCCACCTCCTCCTCCAGCCCACTCTGCTTCGGCCTTTCCTCTAAAGTTGTTCTCAATCACTGACGATTCTCCCAGGCAGATGCTCTGAGTCTTTGGATTTCGCTACACCACAGGAGATGAGAGGGATTCAAGACACTTTCAAGAAAGAAAGAAGCAATTTTCATACATGTATGAGTGGGGATGGAAAATACAAATTTATCTAGGTCACTCTCTCATCTCCCTTTTGCCTGGAAAAAGAAATGAACAAAGACTCTGAGCCCGTCCTGAAGCTCACCCTACTCACCCCCGGGCATGCATCCTCTCCCTGGTGGCCCACTAAGATGTAAAGCATATCTCCTTTCTCCAGATGAAATATGGCAGATATGAAGACCCCATGGTTCCGTTTATTGTGGTTTTTGGCTCCTTTCCCTCCTGCAGCTCCATAGGCAGAGATCCTGAGGGATATCAGTGGAACATTTAACACTGTGACTGAGGAAAACAGCTTTCATCACATTAGACAGACACCGACTGCAGTACACTTGTATGGATACAGTACCTATCATAAGACACCAACAGGGACACCAGTCACCTGCAGCTTTATGACTGTCTTAGTTAAACTGACATTCTGCGTTGATATTTCCGGGAAATAAAGCTGTGTGTAATTCAACATCCCGTAAATGCTATAATTAATCCTGCCACTTTTCCGTTGTCTCATCTCATGTTGTGTGTTAATGAGTTCCCATGATGAGCTGTGCAAAACCAATCAAAACAGCCGAAGCCCTCGATCGCACAGTAGCATAAATCATGGCCAGGAGTATTCAGCATGCAGTCGCACCTTTAACCTGTCAGTTAGACCAGCTCTCGGGGTCCCACAACAATATCAACTAACGGATGTTACAGGGCAAGCTTTGTGTTCTATATTTGTCAACAAATCTGATGACGACAACGTGAACTATGTTTTTAGTCCACATCTCCTCTATCACTTACAAGTATCTGTCAGTAGCTGGCACTCTCCACATTTGGACTCCTTTCAATGGTCCTTCCTTCCCCACTGTGACGCTGACATTTTTGTTCCTGTAGGAACTGTCACACTGAGCCTGTGTTGGGCCGTGGGGACCACTGGCACCGCACGAGTTAAACCACCACGTCATCAGAGAAACCTCTAGAGACACCGGAGAAAAAAGGACTGAGGTGATTGAAGGCAAGATCATAGAATAGCTGAGCGAGATAGTAAATGTACTTGTACTGGTATCTGCACTGACGGGAGAATAGATTAAATGAATCTATTTTGCTTATATGATAGATAAAGCCTCAAGAGAAATTATGAGAGTAAAACGCTCCACCTGGTATGTAAATTCAGTGTGCACAATGGATGTAAATATGGCATAGCATGCTTCAGAAATACACAATGTATCCAAGGTGAGAGCTGAAGGTGCTCAATACCTGAGGCCGAAGGCTCTGGAAGAGGGCTTAAGATATCCTCCAAGTCCATAGGAAGCAGAGGGTTGAGATCTATGGAGCGGCAGGGAGTCAAGGAAAAGAAAGGTGAAAGCAAAAAAGGAGTCACAGTCCTTCATCTGCATTTAACTGGAACATAAACTATGTTTCGATGCAAAGCAAAACTCTTTCCCAACTTTATAAAAGGAAATAGCCCAGAAGTATTAGGAATGAACATCATTTTCTGAGATTAATTCCTGTGTCAGTAGACATAATGAATAGTTTTTTTGCTCCCTTCTTTATGTAGCACACAGTGTGTTTTTGTGAATTTATATAGTAGGTCTAGTGCTCTATCTTCTGCCAGGTACATACATCCCTTAAACCTATCTGTGCCTTTGAATGTGCTGAAGCAACTAAAGCCTTCGCAGTTTACTCTTATCATCAAAAAAGCTGCTCTGAGATCAGTTAGAAATTGTTCCAGAGTTGTCCAGTTGGAGGTAGAAGTGAAAGAGAACAACAACCAAATAACAGCGTTATCACTGTGACTCCATAAGACTTTTCAACCAACCTCTTAAATCAGGCACAGACAAAAACAGACAGAACACTTTAATCCAGTACAACGTAGCCTGATTTCACATCTAGTAAATAACCAAATTTATCCCACACCGTTTCAATAGAGCAGAAAGATGTTAAATTATTTGTTGGTTACCCTCATGTCACATCCAATAACTCAAACAGGACCAAATGACTGGGGACAACTACATCTCATTGACAGCAGGAAACAGTCTAAGCAAGCAACAGCAAGTCTCAGCAGCTGAGAGGACTCCGTGTACTCTTTGTCATTTTTATGATCCAGAACATTTTTCTATTGTCAGGCATTCATATTATTTTAAATAATATCATTGTTGAAGAAATGCAGGACTACAAACAAACATAGCTAACAACAGAAAATTTCAGTTGTAGTAGGTTCTTTTAATTCAATCTGAATGTAAAAATATTTTTGATGTATTAACAATTATATTTAATATTTTAAAACCAAATCGTTCCTAACACTACTGCTATACAGCATGTTGAACCGTTTTATTTATTAATAATACCAGCATTTTATGGTGGCATTTTAGGGGCAGCTTACCTTGGTTGAAGCAGTCTGCTCCTAATGAAATGTTATCAAGAGCAACATCAGCATCGGAGCCTTCTCCCCACACTGCCGTCACCTTCACATGAAACCTGGAACAATTTGAGAATTACACTATACTAGTAGATCCCAAAAATGTTCTATTCTAATTCATCTGATTTCCCATCATTAGTCTAACATACAGTATGTACTCATCCTCAATTGCTTTAAAATAAATGGGAATTCTGTATTACAGAAGCCAATATGGCTGTTTTTATGTCAGATTCCTTGAAAAAGGTACATTTTAGTCACCTAGAGCTAAAAAATACAGATTATATTGATATATTATATATCAATATATATAATATTATTATATTATTATTTTTCTGACAGTGAAAATGTTTAAATACTGAAATCAGCACATTTACAGGTGAAATATTTATGTTCATGGACAAAATACATCTAACAGTAGATGAGACAGTTATTAAAAGCTTTATTTATATGTTTCACAGTATTGCAGGGTAAGTTTTTTTAGAAAACCACTGGGTAAATTTATTATCTAAAAGAAACTGTCAGTAATGAAAGACTCAGTCAGTCGCATTTTCCCGATAAATTAAATGTTGTAACAGTTTCTGTGTGCATTTTATTCAACATTTGTCTGTTTTTGTATTTTTAAATTACCTCTGTGTCATTAAGTGCTGAAAACACAGACTTTGTTGACTGATTGTACTCCTATTCCTGAATGTGAGAAATTAAATTAAGTATAAGGATTAAGAAATTCTACACTGAGGAGCTTAAGTGAAGAAAATATGGACCCTATTACCCTATTACTTACACATTATGCAGCTCATCCAGCTGCACATCAACATCTTCCCAGTTATTTGTCCACTGGTCATGTTTCTCCCAGATCAGAGTTGTACTGCTGGTTCCATTTTCCACCACAGTGACCTCCAGTGATCCATTAAAGTCCCCTGACAGGTACAGAGAGAAATGCATCTGCAGAAACGGATAGATCGGATCAGCAGAAAATTTGGCACAATGAGTATTTACAGGATTTGATCCAGGAGAAACAAAAGACATTAAATCATTTAACTTCACTGTCTGCCTGCATAACTGACCTGGCAAGTAACAGTGGGCACTGAAGGAGGGAAAGAAAAGCTCTGAATGGATGCTTCTCGATGGGCATTGGTCTCTCTCACCTGCAGAAACAAGAAGTGCCCTGGGGGCGGACAATAGGAACATAAAAATTAACCAGAAGAAGTTGTTAATTTGGGTTTACTGTAATGCCTTTGGAATGCCTTGAATCATAAGTGGGGTCTAGTAAGAACAGTAAACTCAAAGCCTGGGGAAGGTGCAATCGTGGGAGAACCCAACACTGGGTGCCTGAGACCTCCTACACAAACACTGCAGGTTGCTGATTTCAGTCATCCCCATACTCTTAACCCTGATTTCAAGGCGCTACGAAAAGAGTGATTGCTGAAAGGCCTGTGCAGCCTGCCTCCAGTACCTCACTCAAGGTAAGGTAACTCTCAGGTAACTGGTGTGTCTGTGACTGGATTGCAGCTAGTGCTGGCCCAGGTTGGCCTCAGTCTGGGTTTTAAACTGAACCCAAATCCTTCTGGACTCTACTTGATGCATAGAGATGGGAGCCTCAGAGTCATGGTCCAGGCCAGGCAAAGACGTTGAAGAGCAGTTCACTGCACCCCGACTACACGTAACAGACTGAATAATCAGGTGACAGGTAACATATTCTGTTACGTGCAGGTAGGGCAGCCTTGGAAGGAGTGTTACAGATAGTAGGCTCGGGACTGGCTGAGTAGGTGAGTAGAAGATGGCGGCTTCTGGAAAAATCAGAGTGAAACGCAGAAATACACCAGTCTTCTTTCAAACGCATTTAGCACAGATACAGATGAGTCTGAATCTACAATCCCGAGACCCCATATCACAAAATCAGCAGAGGACCAGCGCAGATCCAGAGAAGCAGAATGGAACTCACAATCTTGTTGAATGGGTTTAGACAGAGACAGGTCACAACACAGACACGAGTCAGTGCAATACTACAAAGAGCAACAAGTGAGTCAGCAGTTCTCGAGGCTGGGTAAAGTCAGTGCACAGAGCCTGGGATTTCAAAATAAAAGAAAATTGAATTTTGACACTATGCAATATTAGATTTGTGGAAATGATTGAGAATAAATACAGGGTTTTGTAACTTTGTCATCTCTCCACTGCACAATAATTAATCATCATGGAAAGACATTTATCAGATGAATGGTAACAAACTCAATGTCCATTTCCCATGCACTGGGTTCACATACATACTGCTAACCTGGTGTCTTCCGCAGAGTCGAACCATGCATGTCTTCTTTTGCCAGAAGCTCATCTCCAGTAACCCTCCTCCAGGCCGAGTCATTATAGGACACGGACCAACCACATGCATCCTGTTCAAATGAACAGTGTGACCCAAACGGAAGACCGCCTGGAGAGGAGGCACACCATTCAAATATTTCACTTAAACAGATGTCACAGCTGAAATAACTATACATTTACACTTCCATTCCCCAGCTAAGCACATATAACATACTTCAGGGAGTTCCATTTGTCCTAAAGTTTAAATCTGTCCAATGTTTCCAAGAGTGATGTTAGATCCCAAGTTTCAAAAGTAAAAGCTTTGGTTATTTTTCAAGTTGCTAAAATGTATTTATCTGACATAAGTTAATTCTTAGCAAAACTAAATGTGTCACCTCTCTCTCCACTGGAGTAAAATATATTTCATATTAATATTTCATTAATATTCTTCATAGCCAACTGCATATGTGCATTTTTATTTTAACTATATATATTTAAGATGCTGCTTCTGTCACTGTCTTGCTTTGTTTTCCTTTTCTTTCTTCTGTGTGTCAGGTTTTGATATTTAAAAACAGACACTACTCTGTGGTATGAAACATGTAATGATCCAGCAATGAATAGTATTGAGATCCAATATTTGCTTCAGCTGAAAGAGCTTAAAAACGACTATCAGAGCAAGCGAATCTGTCAGTAAAAGCTCTGACTGGACATGAAAAACTCACCTGATTCACAGTTTATGATCTCCAGGGAATCCAGAGCCACTGTGCCTTTATCTTCTCCCACACAGGAAACGTAGAGCAGTGTCACCTGAAAGGGTTGATCCACCTGGCCAATCACAGCTTCCAGAATGTCCCATTCAGCCCTGCATCAACCAGTGATCAGAGAAATGCTTCATTCATGGCCTTCATTTATTATTAAGGATAATGTTGGATTGTACATATTGAATCAAAATATGTCAAGAATAAATTATATATAATATGTTTCATTTATCACTCAACATCCTTCCATCATTGTTAGTAGGTATTTTAAAATTGTTGAACAGTGCCACCTTTTAAATCCACTGCCCCTCCACATCCTCTCAGCATAAATGTCTCTCATAACACGGTGACATCAACATGTGAACATTGTTCATCAAAACATTTCACGTTAAATTGCTTCATGGTCACCTTTAATATAAAGTAAGTTCCTTTTGCCGCCTTGCCAAGTTATTCTTTGGTCCCAACTGACATTTGGTTTTTAATGCAGCAGCTGGTCCACTTTCATCAGCTCTGCTCTTGACAATCAACCATCAATCAACCTTCATCAAAGATTTCCTTTTACATTTCCCACAGGCAGCTACTTATATGTGCGATGACGTTTCTAAAAATACACACTATTACAGCTTTCAACATACTTTACATTTAGCAGAGTGCATAAGCAGAGGAAACATATAGTAAAATCAAATTCCTATAATCTAGGGGCTATTTCCAGGGCCATTACACCTCGGTTCTTAGAACAGTCAGTACAGGTGAAACATCACAACACACACAGGGAAAAAGTTGCGTCATGCTGGATCACCGTTGTGCTCAAATGGAAAGTGCATGTAGAAGTTACAGCTACAGGTTAGTATTCATTGAACAGCAGGCTAAATAAATGAGGACTGTGTGTGTGCCTCATAATGGAATTGCTCAGTCCATTACTGCACCAACAAAGCCAGTGTACAAACTTATTGCATATGCCTATCCATCCCTCTTCTGCCCTAACCAATTATACATAAATTCATTTTCAGTCTACGTCTAGAGACAAGAATGCTTTTAGCTGTTCCACAGATGGCCATACTTCAGTATTAGATCAATAGAAAATACCTTTCCCCATTTCGCAATACAATACACAGGGTACTACGATCCCCACGTGGTCACAATTGCTTATTTCTGTCCAACATGACCAATGAGAAAATGTTTCTTAATTTAACTTTAGTGCCACAGAAGCAAACTAAATGAATGAGTTCCTGTGCCCTTGCTCTGCCTGAATGCATGTGTCACCTTTCATTGCAGTGAATCTAAGACCCCTTTTATTCATTTTGAAGGCTAACCCTCAACTTGACAAGCACTTTAATCAAAAAAGATGCACAATATTGCTTCTTGACACTAATTAAATGGAAATTATGTGCTGCATAAATGATGCAGGCCACCACAGAATAAATAATATTTCTGCACAAACACATCACAAAAGCTTTGAGAGCTTGATCTAAGTGTATTTGCTGACCTGTGGTCATCTTGTCTCTGTTGAGTGAGAACCACAGAGCGAACAGCTGCACTTGAGAGAACTGGCTTTATCAAGAGCGTGAGGTTCCCCACGGCTGGACCAGCCTTGTACAGAGCCAGCTGCAAGAGGCACTGACTGTTGCTTCGTGGCAAAACCGGGCTGGTTAAGTGGTATTCACATGTCCCATAGGCTTCAGCAGCAGGGGAGGAGCTTAGAAGCAGGAAGTTCCCTGGGATAATAAAACAATATGATATTTCATGCTTCACAGGAGCCACATAATACTGAGAATCCCATAAACTATTTGAAGAATGCTTAAACATTGGGATAAACTTGAACTTACCATCAACATAATTCTAAGATAATTCAAAATACATGTAAACTCTTTCAAACAGAAATATAAAAATCCAATACTGGCGTTTCTACACTGCAAATGTTTCCTAGATGAAGAAACCATGAGCAGTATACTAAAGTTCATTGTGATTTAGTGAGTGATTCAGCGAGTCTCTTACCATCAGAGCTTCCCACTGAGTGATCGGTCACAGGAACCATCCCAGCCTGTGCACTTTGTGGTTGCTGTGGTGACACCACTGACCAGTCACTTTGGTCGCTGTGATTTGATAACGTCCAGAGGCACAGAGACTCAAAATCACAGGAGATTACTGCAAGAAAGAAAGGCAAGGAGGTGGCATTTAACTTAGGACTTGTCAGGTAAATAATAAAAGATGGACGTTTTCATTAAATGCTAGAGGATATAAAAAACACTTTCAGATAAAAGAAAGTGCTGAAACAGTGTTAATACTGTTTATACTTCTATAGTTTATATTGTATTTCAAACAAAAGCAGCAAAGCTAAAGAGGAAGGTTTTAGTTTAGTGTTTTTCCTTAAGAATACAGTATATGAAATGAATTCATGGGTTCCTAAAGAAAACATGTACCAAAATTCACACAGTGATTGACATTGTAATCAGACACAATCCTGTTTCCATAAAAGCTGAGGCGCTGTGTAAAATTAAATAACAACACATATAATGTAAAACTCACACAGAGAAACTGAACAAATCAGTTGGGTTAGTTTGAACCCAGTTGTCTCTCATTTTTGCTTGGTAGAGGAGTTTAGCTGCTGAACAGTTTGCTGCCTTTGTCATATTTTTCATTTCGTAACGTGCAGAATGTTTTAGTGGGTGACATGCCGGGAAAGCAGGCCAGTGTACCAACCCAACTTTTTCTGCAGAGTCAAGCTGTTGTAATACATGCAGAGTGTGGTTTGGCACGGTTTTGCTGAATTAAGCAAGATGTTGGATGCATGTGGAGCTTCAACAACTGTGTGTTAGGTATTGTTAATGATGCCTTCACAGATGGGCAGGTATGGGCCAGTTAACCCTACTGTGTGCACTAATGCACCCCCCAATCATCACGCTTTAAAATGTGGGCTGATGACAGGCTGGATGAGCACTCTCCTCTTTAGCCTGGGGGACATAATGTCTATCTATCCATCCATTATCTGTCGCTTATCCGAGGTCCGGACGTGGGGGCAGCAGCCTAAGCAGGGAAGCCCAAACCTCCCCCTCCCCGGCCACCTCCTCCTGCTCCTCTAGGGGGACCCCAAGGTGTTCCCAAGCCAGCTGGGAGATGTAATCCCTCCAGCGTGTCCTGGGTCTGCCCCGGGGCCTTCTCCTAGTGGGGCATGCCGGAAACACCTCCCGAGGGAGGCGTCCGGGTGGCATCCTGACCAGATGTGTTTTATTTGTTTGTGTGTACAAGATTTAGTCATTTGCACTAGAATATTGGAAATAAGTCATAAATAATGGTTTCAATTCCTTTGTTGGCACAGAGCCTAAATATCTTCTAAATTCAAATTAACCAAATTCAATTTAGTTATGCAATTTAGTTATTTTCCAAACAAGTGGGATGATTGTGGGTCTGTCTCTGCTGGGAGGTAACAAACAGGATGAGAAACGAGGAGGTGTTCGAGGCATCATGTGACACTGCAGTGGGGATGTCACATGGCGTCTCATCATGGCACCATGTCTGTCATATTAGGCACATTAAGACACCAATTTAAATCCTTATAGAGATAAAAGAAGGAAATATAATACAGCATGTTGCTTTCAACTGCTTCCAGTCAGACAATCTAACTATGTTGTTGCAATCTGAGTCAAACTGCCATCTGAACTTCATAATGAGTAGTTTTCTGTTCTTCAAAGGTCAAATGTCTTGTGGTGCATAATTGGCAAAACTGTCACTGTTGACCTTCAAAAAGTTTTCAAATGCTGTATGTGAAGAAAACACACATACAGCTTCCACTTTTACCTGTATACTTTTTCCAGTCAGTATTCACTCAGATCACTGGTTGCTTAAATGAATGCATTTAATCATAGTTATAATAATCACAGGATTTTTTTTCTATCCTATGTGTGTGTGCTGATGCACAACTAAATACACAACTCTCACATTGGCTGTCATCTTCTGGGTCTAGATGGTGATCTGAGAAGTTTTCCTCCAGAAATCTGTCCAAAAGAGCATGGCAGGTACTGCAGACTGCAGACAGACAGAGAAAGAGAGAGAGAAAGTGGTTACGTTGACTTAACAGTCTGTAAAGAGAGCAGGTAGCTGATGTAAAATACTTTTACGACCTTAAACTGCTGAACGTTAACGTTCTTTGAGCATCAAGTCAAACTTAGGCCTTAAGTCTTTATTCGTGAAGACAGTGATATGTTGTAGCCTGACCTCCCACTGCAAGCTGGGACTTACTTTAATCCCCACATCGCAAGCCTGAGAATAAAAAATGATTCTCAGAATAAATAAATCACAAAGTTGATCCACAAATAGTGTCGCCACTGATCGGACACAAGCGACCAACAGACACTGTCTTATTTTGCAGAATTCACGGGGAGAGGACTTTGCACGTGACATGACATTCAACATACTAACTAGCATGACCAGTAAAGAGAGATGTTCACATCCCAGAGGGTCACTGAAACTTAACCTCTTGACCTCAGAACAGTCACAATACTGTTCTCTAACGCCTGTAAGGCAAGGTCAAACAGGTCAAGCAGGACAAATCAAATGATTAAAGACAGTTTATTAAAAGCAGTTAGTGATGATAACAGAAGCGTGATGGTCATGGAATAAAAGCTGCCATATATCTATGGAGACTGGGATGGAGCTAAAGCAAAAAGAAAAACATTAATTGACTAGTATCAACAGAATAGCCTTTTTTTTTAGGAATTCCCCTTTAATTAAATTTTCCATTTTTGCCTCAAGTCAAAAAAGTATTGTTTACTATAAAGACGAAGAAATGAATGAATGAAACTAGAGTGAATAATTTGCCTCATATGTAGCCAGAGGTTATTTTACTGGTTACTTTGATGGCAATCCAGGATGTTTGCTGTGCTTAACTAGAAATGGGACTTTCTGTAGAAACCAAAGGCTGTTTCTGGATTAGATTGTTTCTGGACGTGCAGCTTCAGCATGTCTACATTATGACAATAAGCTTAAAATGCATAATATTGTTTTTAAAAATCAGAATCCTGCACAACAGCGTACATTCAAATATCTGACTTATATCTTATTACAGGTGTATATTGGAAGGAGGAAAAATTTGAAGTGGGTTAGTCGTGGTTTTCTCAGCCCACTAAGCCAATCGCCAACAAAGAGTAGTACAAGGAAAAGTTTTAAAAATTCAGTAGCATGCACCGGGCCCAAGTGGCTTCATGTGCCACTTACAGTGGCATGATGACAAACATTTTTAGTTGCACACAGGGCTTTGGGGCAACGTCTCCTCAAAGCATGGCGCAGGCTTCACACATTCTTTTTCAGCCCCATACAACACTGACTCAACTAACATAACCAACATTTTTTTTATATATTACATAAAATGACTTTAAAGACATATGAAGTACTATTCTCTATTCTTGGTGAACATATTTAGTTTTACACTGGTGGAATATCATTTTATGGGACGGCCAAAGTAATCACAATATAGAAAATTTTGTACAGTTATACATAATAAAAGTATGAAAATGCAAATACAAATAAAACATTTCTAAGTGTAAAATGTACATTTAAAATAGCAATGATCTGTCCTGAGCCCCTCAAATCCACCAATGAGTTTATTAATCCCATGGGAAGAAAGAGCAGTTGAACTCAAATGCAGGAGGTGATAATAGAAAATATTCAATGAGGAGGCTTCATTGATTGTATGTTAAGGGTGAAAATAACACACAACATACACAGTTTACACAATCCTATGCACCAAAGCCCTCCTGAGAAAAACCCCAAAACCTAGAGTTCACATATTTAACATATCACATATTCCAAATAATCAAAGCACACACATTGTAAAATGTTTTTATTTACCCTAATTAACATAGGCACTGGGAGAAATTGCGTGCCTGAGAAAGAAAATAGGCAAAACACGTTAACATCAAACAAAACTCTTAGCCATAAAACATTCCCACTGAGAGAGAGACAGCTTGATCAAAGCATTGCCTTAGACAAAGCTTGGACCTACCTAGGAGCTTGGACCTTTTTGATAAGCCAAAACCTAGTCAGATATTCTTCTAGCTGCCAGAGAATTAAAATCAATGAGTTCTCTGAAAACTGACTGGGGAAGTATTATACTATTAGTACTGTTACTGACTTGGCAATTGGCAAAAGAGCCACACTGTACTTGAGATTATGATGTTTCAAGCTTTAGGAATAAGCCTTTCAAGGCTTTTTAAGCCATTGAATGTCTAAAAGAAAATATACTAGAGGAGTCTGAGGGTGTGAACAAATAAGATGAAAAGTATTTGGCAAGTTGGGAGGAAGATAAGAATTGAAAGAGACATGGGAAATTTTGAGAAAATGACTCACTCAACTCTGTTTACACACTATGAAGCAGAAACCAGGAAGTGACTGAATTATCATTAAATTAAATTATTATAAATAATTATAAAACCAAATATGACATAAGGACCCAAAGCTCACTAACACACATTCTTAATTCAGGACAGGAAATCCTTAGAGACGTAGTGCAATAGACACAGCAAAAGATGAAGCTGTGAGAAGAAGCGTGTCCTGCAATCTGCAATTAACATTTGCAATTAACAAAAAAAATACCCTGTGTTAATTAGTAAGCTTTGCAGGTGCTTGTAGGCAGATTTTGAGCAAACACTTGAAAGTAAACTACACAACAGTGCCCTTTAGAGCAATTTAGAAAAGCAGCAGAATGACATTTGGTCTGCAATCTGTTCAATGTTCTCCATTTTTATAAAGAAACAAAAACTAGGACTTAAGTTTGGTCAGACTTAAGCATAAGATGAGAAAAGCAAACAGATTTATGGTGAGGAAAAGAGTGTTTTGGGTCAAAACTACTACTTAGTATATTACTACTCAAGCTTTGGGGTGTAGGGAACTGCATTGCCACGGTCACAATAATAATCATGTGGTCAGGTTTATTGAGAATGACTGTGGTCACAGCTGCAGACTCACAGTAGAAAACACAACATGTTTCTCACAGAGAAGAGTCATAACTGCTACAGGGCTTTGTGTTACTTCTGTTGAGTTGTAGCTTCCAATTTACAGTAAAGACGCGACACTATTGATCACCTAATGTAACTCACAGTAAAAATAGCTCTACTGTCAAAAGCATCCAACTATTCCAGTAAGATTCAATCCTTTACGGTGCACAGTGCTTTAGCTGTGAAACAGAGCACATGGATCTTGTTAAAATTAAAGTCTGTGATGTCCAAGACATCATTTGGCAGCAAGAAGAAAATGATATAAAAAATGTAGCCTCATTACACTCATCTCTACAAAGCCAGCCCCTCACAGCATGACAGTGTGAAAAATTGAGAACTCACACTGCTGTACAAAAAAGTGGTGTGTCACCCTATTCTTCACTGGAAAAACTAATTTTTAAATGTATGTTATATTTCTATGCTCCTACAACAAGAATAGAAACTTGTCTGTTGTTTGTACGGGAGCAAGCCTCACACGTGCTTTTGTGACAAATTCAACTGTCCCTTTAAAGGAAGCACATCACATTTTCAAACATGTGTTTAGTTTAATATAGCTAAATTATTTATATTGATTTAAAGTAAACTACGAGTCTACTTCCCAGTCTGACTTATAACCCATTGAGCTACAAGGCCACTTTATCTATAATCACCTCCCCAGAAACCAGGGTAAGACATTTACCTCCAATGAATCTATTAGTAGAGCAGTCGCCTTTCAATCAGAAGATTGGTGGTTCGGTTCCCCGCCTCCTTCAGTCATGTGTCGAAGTGTCCTTGGGCAGGACACTGAACCCTATGTTGCCCCTGGTGTGTCAGGTCAGCTGCATAGCAGCTCTGCCATGGGTGTATAAGTGTGTGTGTGAATGGGTGAATGAGAAGCAGTGCAAAGCGCTTTGAGTACCAGTCTAGGTAGAAAAGCTCTATATTTACCATAGTTTCAACACACAAGCTAAATGATGACAATGCAAAAAGAAAAATATTTATTTGGAAATCACATTAACCAATTAGTTCCAGATTTTACAACTGACAAAAAAACAAGCTTGAACCAAATATCTAAACTTACTTTGGAAATTAAAATTTGTCTAGTCAGGCCCAAAATCCCTTCACAAATTTGTTTTAATGGGTTGTACAGTCAAATATCAACATATGATATCTGTCATTGTTAGACCATAGATTCTCCATCTCGTTACACTTTGCTAAAAAACACTCTGGAAAAACTGAGACCACTCCAAAAACTCAGTTTCCCTAATTTTGTTATTTAAAAGAATATGTTTGAGTAAAATGAACATATTTGCTTTATTTTATAAACTACTGACAACATAACTCCCAAATTCCAAATACAAATATTGTCAAGTAGAGCATTTATTTGCAGAACATGAAAAGTTTGTCAAAATGTTTTAACTTAGGAAGTGTTCAGATCAATATTTGGTTGAATAATCCTTATTTGCAATCAGAACGTTCATGCTGTGGTCTTTCTCCAGAGCTGTATGTATATGTTACTTCATATAAGCGTAACACCATTTTCATGTATTCACCTCGGATCTACCTTCATGCACTCATGCACAATTAGAATGATTCAATCTGCCTCCCACACATGAACATGTTTGTTTATACATTACCAGACGTACGAAGTGGGGTGAAGGAGCTTTATAAAAATATTATTCCAATCATTTCACTTCAGGGTTTATTTTTCATAAACCATTTAGAGTTATCCTAAACCTAAAACCTAAACTCATTATTGTTGAATTTCAGGTTCCATCTCTCACCAGCCTGTCAAACAACAGCAAGACACATTGGTTCTGTTTTCTCAAAGGCCCGGTTTGAAAAAAGCACTCCAACCACATTCCCAAACCTCAAGTATTAAGCTCACATGAATACTGTATTTGAAAACCATTTGTACATACCAGCATGACTCTGAACCATAAATCTACTTTTTACTCAAATTTTATCAGTCAGTCGTCTGCAAGGTCATTAGAAATGAGGGGTATTAGTCACGTAGAGGAAAGTTTGAAACTCTCTCAAGGCCCTCAAATTGGCCTTAATGTGCTCATATGTTTCATGCAGGCAAATGAAAGAATAAATATTTATGCATCTTGGGAACAACTGCTGACAGCCTTCATTACTACTGGAAATAGCAGCACAGTTATTTCGATATCAGGCTTACTGAACCTTCACATCTTCACACCTGTTTCTGTTTTCTGAGTATTTTTTAATTGGTTATCAAATACTTGTAGTATAATTTCAGCCAACATTAAATAAAATAATGTGTGTGACGCATTAATAAAACCTCAAACCTGGTGTGTGTTCAAACGTTGCAGCTTTGTAAGTGCATCAGTGCATAAACATTAAAACACTTAGTTACTGTTAGATACGGCATTTATCGACAGTTGGATTTCTCTCTGCGAAGCACTCTGCTGATAACTGCATTGGCCTCGGTCATGTCGTTAGGTTAATTGGTGACACTTTAGTCATTGATTAACCTAACATAAAGTCTTCGGATTAACGGGAGGCTGTGCAAACTGCACAGGTAAAAGCAAAAGGTCAACCTGTGGCTTCAAACTAGAGTCCTTCTAGCAGTGAGGCCACAGAGCAAACCATTACACCGCTGTGCTGCCAGAACAGTTCATCTGAAATGATCAGAGATTCCTCATTGTTCTTATGTAACTGTTGCATTTATTTCCCACACAAAGAACTTATACAAAACAACAAAGTCTGAAATAATACCTCTGGCTCTTACGCTGTGATGAAGTGACGACATGCAACAGCTTTAAAACTTTAAGCATATCAGAACCAGAGTTTTGGGCAAACAAGAACAGAGGAAATAATTTACACATTTTACTGGATCTCATTTAGGAACATGGTAGAGAAGTAAGTTATACTGTTAACAGCTTGCAAACAACATTCAGCTAGTTATGTTTCAACACACCCAAACCAATACATTATTCTGAGACAATGAATTCTACTTATATAATTTCTGATGGGAATTTTCTCTGTCACAACAAAGCCAGAAAGAAATCCTTGTGTCGAACCTTAAATATCACATCGATAAAATGGCATGTGTGTCTAATAGCTTTATAAGTACTGAGCACATGATTAGTTACTTGATGAGAATAAGTAGCATTGAAATATATTCTCCTCTGACTCATAAATTCACAGTACACCAGTCCATTCATTCACACTCTGTCCATTAAGTTACATCAGATGAGAGCCAAACTGAGTTCTTGTGAAACTAAAAAGTCCTTCTTTGTATTTATTCAACCCATCTGCTCTGTATCTAAATAAATCGAGACCAAAAGGGTGCATTTATTGTAAAGAATAACCTCCATTCTGCCAAACCTTCAACGAGAGACATACTATACAGTATGTCTATATTTAAGATTGAGATTCTTCAATGTCTATCTGTGTGCATACACACTGCTGAAGACCCATCCATGTGCAGTGAATCAGGCCTTTGGTATTTCCAAAAGAATTAACTCCTATAACTAGATTTATAATTTAATTGGAAGCAGCTTGACACCAGTTAGAGTATATTGTACCAGTATCAGATTCCTTTTTTTCTAATTCAAATTTTGTCTTGTCTCTTTCCGTTTTTACTGAAAGCCAGAATAACTATGACGATAAAAGGCAGCATGTAATATAATAAAAAAACAAGGTGATTTGGGACTTGTTTGGGACAGAAACCAAAACAAAATGAGGAAAATGAATCACTATATATATGCCAAATTGAAAACTACAGCTAATACAGCCGAGAAACAGAGAAGACAGGTAATCTGTTCCTCAGGTAATCTGTACCTCTTCTCTGTTCATAGATTACAGTCTGCATTAATCACTCTTTACATGTTAGTCATTGTGAGGTTGACCTGTTAGTGATTTTTATAGGGACTGCAAGGCGGATTCTGGCAGATAAAATTAGTGACAAACTAATGGATCTTAATGTCCATGGTACATGGTAATTTCTCCCCATGCTAATTTGTCACATCTTTTTGTCTAGAGGACATTTATAACCCTGAATATCTCCAACACTATCCCAGTGGATATAGTTTATGTTGATATTTTCAAATATGTGCCGTAAGGCGGCATGATAGAGCAGTCATCTTTAAAACCAAGGATGAGCGAGTTCAATTCCCAGTCCCACCAGGTTACATGTTAATGTGAGCATCTAACATGTGTACTACGAGAACTAATATGTTGAAATGCCAATCTCAGACACTCGAAGTCGGACAAAGCATTCATTCCTAATATAAGCTTCCTCTTCTTACGTGGCTACACATCAGATGTGAAATAAACATCAATCAAATCATGTTGGTATCATAAAACGACAAATGCTGGACACGTGGACTTAATTAGATTTTTGCCAACCCAGTGGCAACTTTTTTAATTTAATTAAGTACATTTATTAATGCAAAGTGAGTCACAAAAAGGTGGTTGCTGTGATTGGCAGGTGTACTGTACCGGACCGACATGTGTCATTACATAAAATTTGTACATAAAATTTGAAAAAATTATAATTTGTTGTATACAAATGTAATTTTTTGGAGACAGGGTTGTGAAAACATATTTCTGATTGCAGTTATAGCTGTTTCTGATAGCTGTTTAGAAACGTGAGGCGACAGGTTGACATTAGAAATATGGCTAATGCTAGCAATACTGCTAATGTCAGAGCATTTAGCAGCTAAAGCCTCAGTATTTTTCTCCTTCTACTAGGTGGAGACCAAAAGAGAGTTAAAAGCAGTGTGAATACCCTTCTTTTTAGTGTAGTCGAAGTGCACTCACAAGGTATAGCAATACATTACTAAACTATTATACAAATATTTACTGTATAATTACTCAGAGCTGTCGATACACAAATTCTAGTATGTGAGTACTGTGCTTAAAAATCATTTCAATATTAATGACAGCATTGCTGGTAAAATGCCAGCAATGCTGTTAGAAATATCATATATGATTCTGTCAGTTCAGCACTGAGATATAAATTAAGTGAACATCACGTTGACCAACTAAAGCCAGAACTCTGTGCTGCCTGGTAAATTAACATAATCTCGTATTGCTCTCATTACATCGTATTCACTGAGGTTAGGGTGAGAAAAGAAATGTTTCCTGAAATGCAGCAAAAACTGAAAGCACAAGGTCAAGGCATTATAATAAATTGCTACCTTGTACCAAAACGCTGGTAAAACAAAACACACTATATGAGAACAAGCATAGTCAAAATCACTCTATTTAAGATTTTCCTAATACACAGCACAGTCTGGGTTTGTCGCCTGTTTATTCTCCACCACAGACTCAAAAATCTATTCTGAGACTTTATTATTCTCAACGCTCAACCTTTTTGTTTTGCTGAAGAGGAGTCACAACACCGATGTGTGGCGGCCAAAGCCATGCCCAAAACGACCCGAATGCTGTAAAACGCAAATGTCTTGTTCCAAATCAACATGTGACCTTTAGTACGTGACATTGAGTTTTGTGTTGTTCTGTTTTGTCCGTGTGCTTCCTCTCACAGGGGCCTGTTTTCAAGTCACTCCCAAGCTATTCATCACCACATGTGAGTCTTGGGCTGTGAAATGAAAAACATTTCATGTCTAAAACCCAACTTTGTACATTAAGAAATAAAAAAAACTTACAGATGTTAGGAAATGAAAAGTGTTTCTGCGTTCTTCGGTTTTTGTTCTTGGTATAGAGCCACCATCACAAAACATATGAAACCAAACAACAAAAAAGTTGTTGGTTGCCATAAAACGTGTGCCACCTTCAAACCTAACAATCCACAGCGTGAACTAATAAAGCTGCAGTTCAAACTAGTTGTCGGTATATTGATTAGTGGAGGGAAAGAAGAAAACTGTCCCGGCTTTTCAAAGGTGACAATTTGCTGTAATTTTTTTAATTGAGTGATGGGAAATTCAATGTATTGGGCTTTGGGCTGTTCTGGACAAAACAAGTCAAATAAAGACACTAAGGCTCTTAGCAATGACAATGGGTACTTCACATGCTTCACTGACATCTTCTAGTAATCTGTCTCTTTCTAATCTTAAATTTCTCACCTCAGGAAAACAGACAAAATGTACTTTCAACTTTTGCCAAGTCTAACGTATCGCTCTCGTTTTGAATTTCTTGCCAGTGGCCGTCTTGGTGTTGTGGTTTATCTCTTATGTTACCTCTTAACTGTGTTGCTCTTGCCTATTTTTATGCATTTCACTTTTTAATCTACTGTTTTTGGTGATAAGAGCAACATCTGACTGGTTTTGTCTACCCTTGGTCGTCTTTGAACTTAAGAGCTCCACAGCTGGCTGCTCATCTGTCTGTTATCTAGTGACAGCCCTGCGGCACAACTTTGATCTACTGTTTCTTTCTCTTTGAGCTGGCTGTGGAAATAGTATTACAATTTAGCAACAGACACCGTCAACTCGCATCTAACAACTTCACTATAACGATGCAAGAGGAAACACTTTTCTCTTTCTTTTAGAAGGTGGAACACAATAAACCAAAACATGAGATTCGTTCTGCTAGCCTGCCAGAGAAGGGCTGGAGGAAGTCAAACTGAGGAAATTAAACACTTTGCAGGGAAAAGAAAGAAAAACATTAGAGAAAAGGCTGAACTCAGTGATCTTAAACACACAACTTAAGTGTAAAGGCCCCTACTTCCCACGTTTGAGACTCAGACTAATTAACTTACACCTTAACCCCTGTCCTCTCAGCTGAATATACATTGATCAGCTGTTTATATCACTTCATCTCAGAATTTTATACCTAAAATTAAATTGAAAATACGCTGTCTGTGTTTTCAGTAATTTGCTCTCTCCTTTAAGTACATTTCACCTAGCTCTCCTTAAATTGAGAACATGCAGTCAAGCAGCTCACTGCTTAGTAATGACATTAAACAATACATGAATGTGGTGGATGCATTAGTGTTTTTCTACAAACTTTAGATCCACACTTGGATTGAGTGAATCACTCAAGTGATGAGCTGACGTACTGTGTAAGCAAGCGTGTGTGTGTGTGTGTGTGTGTTATTTAGTGTGCACCGCCAGCAGTAATGAGAATCAAACTCTTTTGATTAAGTGCAGAGCAGACCCATCTTTTTTAGCATTCACAGAGACACGTGGGGACTGAGAGGCAAAATAAACAGATGATTATTTGAGAGGGATCATTAATGCTGCCCACACACGTACATGTTTTTACACTCAGTGCTGTTTGAGAGTCACAAAGCAAAACCTGATTCTACAGTTATATTGTGAACCACTGTGATGTGTTTAATCTGAAGCACAGTTGGTGGAAAGGATGGCATGACTCATGAAAAGAAGCCCGCTGTCTTAAAAACTAATGGTAAAGTTGCATTTTTTCCATGTTCCCCTCTGTGCCATTTCAGAAGATGCATCTTGGCATTTGCCAGAGCGGTTGAAGGAGGGCAGAGTAACAGTTAAGTGTCTACAACAGTGAGGTGGACACCTACGCCATTTGTGTTTCTGCTGCACATTAAGTTGGCCAGGCCAGAACTACACCTAGCGTCTTAAAGTCGCTGCATTAAATTAATTTTCTATTTTCAGTTTAATAATGCCGAAAACACACGTATGCAAACGAAGACAGATTTTAGCCGAAGATAGAACCCTGAAATTAAACACAGAAGAAGCAACATGTTGTATGTTTGGGAATAAACTACAATAGTAACAAGTGGACAAGCAGAGACCTTCACAAGTTCCAGGATTTTGCACTGTAGGAAAAACTACCATGTTCTTGGACCTGGATGGACTCATTTGACAAGACAAACTAGGAAAGATCCTATTTGTAACAGACATCAAAAGACATTTTCTCAGGCCATAAATGAACAACTCATATGTTGTTGCAGCTCTCACTGACACAATGTCACATGTCACAAATGTCAATCTCCACCATAAAGGTGTGTTTTCTGACACATCATTCACTCCAGTGTGTAATATGTACTTTCCCATCCTACATGCAACCCAATTTTCTCCTTTGCTTGTGTCATAATTACTACAGCTACTGGAGTTTTCTACATGAAGAGGTGCTGTGGTTGTTTAGGTTTGGACATGAATGAAGATGTACCATGTTGCGTCACCTTTTTAAAGAACAACTCTTAGTATGAAATACAGCCATAAGATTTGGCTAAAATGGATATTGTAATGTGTTTTTGTGCCACAAGTCTACTTGTTATCTGCTGGTTATTAGTAAAAACGCACAGATAAATAGAAACTATTGCCAAATAACAGAAGTCACATTTTTTGACTGGGCACCAGTTCAGCTCACTGGTATCATCTCTATCTGGTCTGCACTCTCAGACTACTCTGCTAAATACCTACAGAGTGACTTTGCTTCTCATAAGAAGCAAACTGCACACAGACAGAGAATAGCTGTCACGTTCTTACGTGTAAATATTTAATTAAAGTGCAGCCTTTTGCAATTATATGGTATAATTACAAAGGCTGACATCACAATTGCATGTAGATTAATCATCCAGCACTGCATATGAGATATATTCAGCTATATATTCTGCTATAATAGTTTTTGGCTATAAATTTTCTCCAGTCATTTGGACTGACTGCAGTAAGAGTCAATACACTGGTCCAGCCACTGACATTATAAAAGCCTAAAGGGGGAGGGGCCAAAGAAAACTCTCTCATAAGTATGACACTTTTTCCAAAAGAAAAACTTCGCAGTGAACTCTGCACTGGCATTTACCTTAGCATATATTATACAGGACACATAAAGGTCCAGCAGAGACCAAACTATGAGTGTAGAATGTTTTGCCACATTAGAGGAAAAAAGCCTTCCTAAAACATCATAAATTACAGTGGTGGCCCTGGGGCGCCCAACCAGTCTCATGTGGAGAAGATAGTAATCACATAAAATACATTTTAAAAAACATTTAAATGAACTATCTATATATTATACAGACCGTGAGTAAAAGTTAAAAGTTTTTGAGTGAAGACTTGGCCAATGGGCTGCGTTATTTTGCTGTTACATTATGTTTAATGCAGCTGAATATTAGTGAATATTGTGAACTAATGAGATCATTTAAAACCAGATGAAATCAAACTGATGTTAATAAAACAGCAACAGTAAATTCACCATAATTTCTGTGCCTACATTACATATTGTAACTAACACTCACTACTCTTGGAAAGCAACGAAAAAAACATAATTGGAAATTTAAATGTAATGCCAGAGAAGACGAAAGAAACAGTGATGGGTGATCTACATGTAAGTATGTGGATAATTTAAAATGTAAAATGATGTTAACAGGCTCTTTTCAGCTAGTTCACAAGCTAAGAGGTGAAAATGTTTGAAAACAATATCTTACTTTTGTATAGAAAATTGTGATTATTGTCTATTTTATTTGGTATATATAAACACCATAAGTTACTGTTAATCAGCTCAGATGCAGAATAGTATCTGTCTTGATGCAGAGCACATTTCTTGCCAAGTTTCGTTGTCGCACCAAAGTGTAAATGAATGTAAATCCAATTCCCTCCACTGTGCCTCAGGAGACTCAGACAGCTCGACTGATTATGAAAGTGGACGTGAATACACCTTCGGGTGTGTGCGTGGAAGTGCGTGAGAGTTGTTGCAGGCACTCGAGAGACATGAAAGCAAACTGCAACAGGCTCAGTCTGAATACTGGACAAAATCCAACCTGTGAGCGACACGATGTGCAGCACAAAATCCATTTCATTCACTGTTGGTGCGATGGATTCATTCGCACTTCTCAAGACAAAAGTCACAAACAAGCCGCGGAGGGGAAGGTTTGCGTGTGGGTAAAACTGTAGCTCAGTAAGGTGAGTGAATCAAAATACTTACTTAGCAGAATGACAATGGAGACACAAGTATAGTGGCTTCTTATGTAATCCATGGCTCCCGGTGCTGCTGCAGCTCCACAGAGAGTCCGTGCACTTTTAGGCACCTTTAAGTCCTCATGAATCCGCTGAGAGTCACAAACAGGCTCATGAAGCGCAGTGAAAAACACACGCACACACACGCCAGCTCACGAGCAGACGCGTGTTCTCCTCCAGAGAGTGTAGTTGTTTCTCCAAGTTGCGGTGATGCTGATGCTGCTGCAGCTCCCAGTGACGACAACCCGCACTCCCTCTCTCTCTCTCTCCCCCTCTCTCTCTATGTGTGTGTCTCTCTCTCCCCCTCTCTCTCGTGTATGCCTGCTGACCAGATGAGTTTTATCTCAGTGCACTGGCTGCAGGATGTGACTCTTAGATAAAAACACAGATTAAATCTTTAAAAATATTATTAACATTTTGAAACACGTTACATTAGTTTATTACCTTTTCCTTTTTTAGATTACTTCCACTTTATACTTTTTACACGTTTAGCTGTAAATTAGTTGCTTTTGTATCCACTACACTTATTTTTCAGATCAGACGATGATATCTGGAGGAGTTCCAGGAAAGCATGAGCAACCAGTTGACATGTAATTCAAATAGCTGGTGTTCTGTACTATACCTCCTTCATGTTTTTTTTTTCGTTCACACTATTAAATATGCCATTGCGGGTTTGTATCTAACAGCCTTGATGCACATAAATGCATATTTGCACTGTTGATGAAGATAGAACACGATCGTGATAGCTGTGTATTCATTTTATGCACATGTAAATCTGTACAAATCACCGGGGAACATGCTAAACTGTGTTTACGTTTGGGACTTGTGTAAATATGTATTTTACATTAAGTAGGCGTAGTATACTGCACTGCGGTGTACATTTAGCTACACTGTACTTACTGTAATTATTTTATACTCTATGATAATCTCATTAAGTCGTTCATGCTCTAGTGTTTGTTTACATTTTATTTTTACTGATATAAGTAAAAATATGTCCAAATTAAGATGGATTTAAGAGGAAAAAAAAGTATGAATCCATATGTTTCTGCATTACTTATGCTGTCAGCCTATCTTTCTCACAGGTTTTGTTTCTTTAACCACTAAGACTGCTTTAAATGGACCTGTCTTTTCTGTTCTTTAAAAAAAGAGCCTTCAAGCATATAAGATATTCTTCATGAGTCTTCTGAAGAGTACCTGTATTTGTATCTGTGATCACATCGGTCACAGACAATTTAAGAGAAGAATTTCAGAGCACGGTGAGTGTTGCTGGGATGTGGGAAGGGAATGGCTTCGGGGCAGAATAACATAAAATTCAGAGTAGAAAAATACCTTCTTCTTTTAAGTATTTTCATTGCGGCCATTAACACAGCAGTAGAGGTTCTGGTGTTCAGAGGTCATCTTCTCAGACCCTTAAAAGCTTATCTCACAGCAAGTGAGGATTGAGCTTTGCTGAGAGAGGAGACCACAGGTGCTTTTATAGCTCATTCAAATACACTGTTGTTATCACATTGGGCAGAGCTGTGCAGCTGAATAGCTAATCAGAATTTGCCACAAATGCAGCATCCATGTGGAATGATAAACACAGGAAATGCACAGAAGCTAGAAATTCCATAATTACACCTTGTGTTCTGGTGACTCAGACAAACAGAGGAACCAGAGACACGGGCAGATTATTGTTGTGCATTTTTTTTGTCTTGAGCTTATCTTTTATAAAATGTCCAGAACAGCAAAAAAACCTAAACGGATGTCTTAATAATTCAGTATTTTTCTCCTTTCCTCTGAATCAGTGGAATTGCACTACATGGGGAGTTCAGCAGCATCCACGATCGCTTCCTCTCATCATGCTTTCACAGAGCGAAGTCTGTCATTTTGGGATCTCCAGGTTGTTGATTGTCACCTTCGTCATGTCATGTCGTTACTGCAACTAATCTGTGAGATATCTGAATTTGAGAAGAACCTCATTCCTTGCACGAATGAATCATTACAGCAACCCCTTTATGTGTGTGCATGTGACTGTTTTTAAAGATGCATTCAAACTGTGCTTTGAACTAAAGAACAGCATGCTTTGTGTAAAAAAAACAGCAAATGTTTTTAGTCTGGCACTGGTGTACTTCCTGCTGCTCACTTGATGTTTCCTCTAAAGATGTTTATATCAAATTCTCTTATGTGATATTGCAGATGAATGCCTCTTATATGCATTCAAAAACTAAAACAAAATGCATATGGGCACAGAAACAACAACATTATCCCAATAAAAACTGTTAATATAAGTTGTCATGCTTTTGTCCTTTTGCCCCTTTTTAATCTACACACTTTAAGTTGTTGCTCACCAATATATACTCAGTAATTGATTACCTATTGAAAACACATTTGATGAATTGTTTCTGCATAATCTGATACAAATCAGAAACTGAAATCTGTCATGGACAGGACTCTGAAACCTTCTGAAATCAGTGTAGTGTATGTGCATGACAAATTAAGTTCATGGTTCATTTTCCAGAATTACATGGCGGTAGAAACCTGCCAAGACAGCTCAACAAACCGTTGCATAAACTCTGCTCTTTTTCTGGGCATCTTCTGTTCACATTGACTTCCACAGAGTTAATTGACCACAGTGGTTCCTACAGAGCCCGATTGTATTTGTCTGATTCATTCTCTGTGGAGTGGTTTCCAAATGTCAAATTGGTTAACCAAACCTGACCAAAGAGAAACTTTGGATTTCCATTTTCATACAGCTTCAACAAGTTAGAATTACAGTACAGCTCATGTTCTGATTTATATCCAGTGTAAACACCACTGGACATGTGCTTGTGCTGCCATCTAAGTTAATGTACGACTGTGTACACACTTGACAGTTAATACACAAGTTCCCACTTCTGCTCATCAGCGTGCTATTGTCATCACATCTGTAAAAATCACATTTTTGCATTTCAAGATGCTACAGACACAAAATCAGTAGAGAGCTAGATGTTTGCTGTTTTTACTTTCACCACTTATGCAAAGATGTGATAATTTTACAGCTATTTGAGTGAAAATGGAGAATGTTTGGAGAGAAGACTTAAACAGTTTATTACACCTTGCTGGACTGAAAACCAAACACAAGAATGCAGCTACAACTTGCACTTCTGTGTGTTTGGCAAGATGTGTTATACTCAAAGGTGTAATGTGAACACTTGACTGCAGCTGTCTCCTTTGCTTTGCTCTACCAGTGTCTGCTTGATTAGCATCACATTTATCATGTTCTTTTTTAGCTTATGGCAAATTAGGATAGGGTGGAGCAGATAAAAATACTCATCCATTATCTTAACTGCTTTTCTTCTTAGTAGCTGTAGGTTTGCCGGAGCCAATCCCAGCTGTCATTGGGCAAGCACACAGGCAAGCACGCGTACATAGGTGGGAGGAACCCTAAGTTCCCACAGGAAATCAACACAGGCATAACATGCAAACTTCACAGAAAGACACCTACCCAGCTAGTGTATACAAACCCAATTAATTCTTCCAGCTGTGAAGTGACAGTGCTGTCCATCACACCACCAAAACAACTCAAATGTAGTATACATCACAAACTGATGTCAGAAGGTTTAGTCATGGCAACTGGACTTCTTTCTTTCTTTCGCTAGAGACGTTACGTTCCGCATCCACAGAACTTTTTCAATCTGAGGTAAGTTGGTTGGTGGCTACAAATTTATCCTCCAGGTTGGTTTCACGACACACCTGACTTGAATGGGCCTGAGGCATGTAGAGAGGAAAAACTCCCTCTCAGAGGAAGTAACCTCCAGCAGAACCAGGCTCAGGGTGGGCGGTCATCTGCCTCTACTGGTTGATGTGAGTGGACAGAGAAGAGAGAAAAGAACAGCAAGCAAGATCATAACAACAACAAGGAGCAGTCTTTTGTAACAAAAGCCTTTAATGTTTTTGTCATTTTAAGATCTGCATATATTCACCTGCGTGTTGTGCGTCTCAGATGTGACACCACCACCGCCTTTCACAGGGCTGATTATTAGGTTTTTGTTACCAGAGGTTTCCAGATGTGTTGCTTGATGAGAGTTTTATTATTGTTTTGCCTGCTCCTGAAAATGCATAGGAGGCAATGCATGGCTTCATTCATTTCAATGGAGGCACATATTGTTAGTATCATTATTATTATTCACTCTGACTCCTGTAGGGTCTATGTTCAGTTTTCCCGATACAGGAAGTAGTTATTTTATGTTTGCCTTCTGGCTATTTTATAGTATTCCTTCAACACTGTCAATGAATGAAGAAACTGGAGTCTTTCAGAATTGGGGCAACTAGCTCTTGACCCTCTCGCACCATGGTCCTCTGACCTTTGTTTGACTAGGTACATCTCTTAAATCTAATCACGTAACTTAGTTAGAAGAACCTCATTACTTTGGACCGCTTTGACATTTCTTCTTTCATGAATGCAGTCTGGTTCACAGAGGAGGAGGATAAGATGGTGAGAGACTAAAAAATCATTTTGAGGTTTCAGGCCCAGATAAAAGTAATTCTTCTTATTAGTAGAGTATGATCGATCTGGCAGCCAAGAGGCATCTGATTTAAAAGGCAGGATTTAGGCTTCTTTAAAAATCTTAAACATTAAAAAGAATATATTTGAAGCATGTAACTTTAACTTCGTGTGACTAGTTTATGCTTTCAGATATGTTGGTAACTAACACCTGATTAGTCTGAAGAACACTAATGTGTTTTTCTTTTTATTCCATCTAGTATTATTTGAACAAAATGTCTGGAAGCATGGCTTGATTCTTTGTAAAGATCGTGTCTATTTGATTATTTGATAATGATAATTATTTACTCTTTTTGCAAAAGCATTGTTGAAAAAACAGAATTCACTAATTGAAACAGGGTTTCTTCTTTTTCTTAATTTATGATGTACGATACACGTAATACAAAACTACTGATTACAATTTGACTTTTTCATCAGCACAGAGAATTTACTTTGCCCCTGACTTCAGGGAGGTCAGAGCGTAGGTCAAATCCAACTTTTACGAAGCTGTTGGGAGTTTGGTGTTTTGTCCAAGGACACGTCAGACAGATCGGAAGTCTGCAGATGCATCAGTCCACTTCATCTTAGCTATTTCGGGTTGCAGCCAAATAAATACATATGGTTATGTTTAGGTGGCTTGAAGTGGATTGTGTAAGTGAGCTGAAGTTAAATCTGATCTCCTATGTGCTTCGTTTTCAAAACACACTCATACGTTTTTCCATGTGTGCCTGTCTTAAAACCTTTTATATGTTTTCATGTTAGAAGTGAACCAGTGACAGTGCGTTACTAAACACGAGCAAAATACAGATGGAACTAAATCACAGAAGGATGGAATTTTAAAACTCAATCAACTAAATTGATTTGTTTATATTCTTATTCAGTTATTCTTACCAGGTTCAATCACTTTAAAACCTTTACACTTTGAACCACCTCTTAATACATTACTTTATAACTGTCAGAGCAAACAAGAAAATGCTTTGACAGATCATGAACATGTTGTTTACCCCAAAGGCAGGAAATGACTTTCTCTTGACGTCTAATCTAATAAATGTGAAATACGCAACTGTCTGGGTCTGTCAGAATGTGTCTCCTCTATATTTATTGTCTTTCTTAGCATTTATAACCCAAGTGCCCCCCCCATAGCTCACAGAGTTGTGCCATCAAATCTATTGCAGTCCACTTCATAAATGTGACAGTCACTTCAACAGTAGACAAATGAGATTTGAATCATCTCTTTCTTCTCTCTTTTCTTCCTGTCTGTGTTAAAAAAATTATATCAAGCAGATTCCAAAGGAACAGCGTTACAAGGTCAAGACCACACTCCCCAGTTGATTTTGTCCTCTTCAGCTCAAGGCCAGTTGATTAAAACCTGCTTATTTTGAACATGGACACTGTACTAAAAATTGCCATATTCTAAAATCGTACATCATATTTGAGATAGAAATGTGGCGCCACACAGGCAATCTTGGCATAACAGAAAAACCCGATTGGGTTTCCTCCCGCTCGACAAAACAGCAAAACCTGATATAACTGTTGGAAAGGGAGCTGAGGATGTCGGGGCAAACAATAAGATGATGCCCTGTATTAAAAATCTGGAGAAGAGCAGAGAAGAAGACGAAAGGAAACAATGATTAAAGGAGAGAGAAAGAACAGTAAATGCCCTGAACTACCCTGACACGTCAGCTTTTTAAGCTAAAACATCAGTGAGCGCTATACTCTTTCAATATTAGCATACATAAAAAAATATAAAACTGAGACTCAGAGAAAGAAGTTATGTCTGGAAGCAAATCAAGAGATGAAAAAGGAGAAAAAGATTTTGACTGGAGCCTGGAGACGTTTTCACACAGAGCGGTGAGCCAAATGAAAGGGGAGGGTCATCAGTACAGCTGAAACAGTGCACAGGGACTTTTTCTGTGAGGTATGATTACTCTAAAGGAATAGTGTGACTTTTTGGGAATGATCATATTCAGTTTCTTGCTGAGATGAGAAGACTGATGGAGCTAGAGTTCCAGCTTAAACATACAGTTTGTACATAAACTCTGTACAGATATATCTTCATCTAACAATTTTCTGCTGGGTTTGTACGGTTCTCTATCTGAAAGAACGTAACTCTGGATGAATCAGAAAGACAGAAGATGACTTGAGAGTGTGTTCCAGTATTTTTTTCATGGGCAAATCCAGAACAGCAATCAGCTCTCTGTTAATGTTAACTTCTGGCTTTCTCTGCCACGCTGCTAATCACGCTAACCACTGCCTTCTGAAAAAGGAGTGAAAGGTTGTTTATCTCAACAGAGGATATTCCTCTAAAGTCCTTCCATAAGAATGAAAATAAAATTCAACTAGCCCATAGAAGGAGTCTTGTGATGTCAGAAACAGACATGTAGTCTGCCTTGTCTGCATCTCTACGGTCTGTGTATTTGCAGAGACAGACACAGTCCACCACAGTTTAAAGATATGCTGTCTACCAACTTGCCAAATGTTTAATCTCAGCTCATAGCTCGATTACTAAGCAAAGAGCATAAAGGAGTCCATTATAGACTATTGGAGTGAATGCGTGAAATTTACCGTAGGCACTCAACCTTGTGCTCTCTAGAAAATGCATCTTGTTTTTTCTCTTCAGATAAACTGTGTCCATGTGCACTTTTCAATAATCAACAGTTCACCTATTAATAATCCCTAAAGTGTTTGAGTGAGTGAAATGGAAAATACTCCACTATACACTACGATGCCTACCAGAGGTTGGTGTAGAAAGAAGGCCTCACAATTCGTGGTGGCCCATCAATATAGGGGGCGTCGAGGCCCTGCCCACTTGTCCAAGAAGATAGGAATTACATAAATTAATTTAAAATGTAAATAAATGATCCATATATTATACAAACCATGAGTACTTTGTATAATATGCATTCAAAGTTCTCTCGCTCATTTACCACAACCAAGAGGTCATGGGACGTATTTCCTGTTCCTTTGGGCTGTAAAAATCTTTACCATAGACCTACACTACAAGCGGAATCACTGTCAATACAAAGTATAGGAAAAAAACCACCACAAAACCGAAGTTACCTGACCAGGAAATTCAACCGAAAGCTTGTATTTTATTTGTTTCAGCTGAACATAAAAATGAAATAACTAACACAAGAGAGAGGGAGAAATTGTGCTCAGTCTTTCTCTGGAAACAAGTCCTGGCAAACTGACCGGAGCTTTGGTTTGTTTCTCCTGCCTCCTCTGTCAGCAGTGAGAAAAAGAACGGATTCAGACGGGTAACACAGATTTAATACATGTTCCTGATAAAGTGAGAAAACATGAACCGCCTAGCAGCTACATAAAAATGCTATGTGTCTGACAATGATTAGTAATGTGAATATCTTTAAGCAGGTTAATGAACGCTACAGGATAGAGAATAATGAGATGGCATAATGAGGAGGGAGACAAAAAACAGACACATTTACAGCATAGTAAATGATTGAAACCAGAGACTGTGCATATTCACTTCATTTAATCTGTTAAGCACTGTGATGCATGATAATGGTGCTTCTGCTTTATAGTAGTGGTGATACGTTTGTGGTTAGAGTGCATCTGAAATGTCACTTGCAAAAGTGCGCCCCCTCAAAAAAATCATTTCACCAGCCGCCACTACACACAATCCATATCTGAATCTTACCAGCAGCAGGGGACATATAAAACAGTTCAGTGTAATTATCCAGTTGCTCAGCAGAGTTACTGGGCAGGGACACATCGACTTCACCCACAGGCCAGCCCTCACTTCCTGCCTTAAGTGGCCTACTTTAAAACAGCCTGTTTCACATAAAGCAAGCTGAAGGCTTGTACGTGACGCTGTTCATGAGATAATGAAAGAGCTTGAATGATGAGCAGGAGATAGATGTGACGCAGACAAATATGAGCACGGTGTAACTTGAGTTCTTTGCTAATACTCACTGAAGGACCCGTCTCCTCAGTGATGAGGAGTATTTTCTGTCTGTGGTAGCAGGTTTATTTTAGGGTCTTTTCACACTTACTCACAGCTTTTTTTTTACATCTTTGGAGGCATGAGGGTTAACAGGCTTGGTTTACTACTTACTGCTTGAGAAAAATCTGATGTCGAACTACAGGCGACCCAAATGCCGTCGAAGCAACATTTGATATCTGGATGTCTTCTGACCCGCAAATGATAAATGCCAGTGCCTACCTGCCTCGTATATGTAAACAACCTGATTTTATATCTGGACACGATGTGTGCTCTGAATGCGCAGCAAGGAGTTATGTCATAAATGGTTTTGAAAGTTTTCAGCCGAACAAGATGCTGCACTGGCATTACTATAAAACATAGGTATTGTTTGTTTCCCCAGAGTTTGAGCTGTGTTTTAATACATAAAAACAGATAGATATTCACATGTTGAAGATTGTGCCTAGGATTTTGGCTTTATTGCAACCTGACGCTGTTACCTCATGTCTATAGGATCACAAATTGACACTGGTCAATAAGAAACCCACTCCGCTGCCAGCCTTTAACATGTTTGCTATAATTAAAAACAGGTCAAACGAGCTTGCTGACCTGTTAGAGCCTCTACAATTTGTAACAAACAGTTCCATTAAAACATCAATGAGAAGCCAAGCAGGCACTTCACTGCTTCTCCCTTCGGCCCCCCACTCTATTCTGGCTTTAGCTGTGCAGTACAAGCTGCAGTACTGTTTATTCACTGAGACAGGAAATGTTTAAACGAAACAAATGTACTAAAGACAATAGGTGGATAATCTTTAACGTGATATAAACATGTCTTTTACTCGCTGCTGGCACGAATAATGGTTTCAATGTGAATTTGTGTTTTCATTTAAAAGTGGATTTCTGTACGAGTTATTCAAACCCGAGTTAAGAGCAATGCGGTTTTGTGTGAGACAGAGTTGTCATTTCTTTAAGGGATTGCATGATGCCGTCTGTTTTAGATTGTGTTGTGGGGCAACACGAATGCAGTTAGAGGCACAGCGATGTTAAGTATCAGTGTAAGACAAACCAGACGCTTTTAGCAGAGAACATGTACACCATTATTATTACAACCACTGCGCCACGACAACATGACAGCTGAAATAATGATTTAATATCAGCTCAAGTCAGTCATTGTGTTGTAATTACTGAAAACAGACTCCTGAACAGAAAGCGTGTCAGCAGTGAGGCCGCTGTAGTTAAAACATAAACATATAATATGAAGGAGGAACCTTGGTGCTTGGATACAGGCCGATCATCTGACTCATGTCGGCAGATTTTACTTCAGTTTACCCTACTCTGAAAAACCTATGCGTTTATTTATTAAGGGTTTCCTTTAAAGCTGAATTAAAATGTCCTACTTTAAGCAACAGGGAGCCAAGGGAGGGCTGAGTAACTTCAGAAATGCTGACCGTCTGCTTTCTGTGCATTAAAAGGGGAGATGAGGTAATGGGAATAATGATGAGACTGAATGCAGGCCGACGGAGACACCTGTCTGTCCTTCACTTCAACGACCTCCCACGCTTCTTCAGGATTTGGCCTTTCATTAGAGCAGAAGCAGCAAAATGTGATTTAGGCGATCAAAGGTGTTGCTGGTGCTGATTTTCCTGAGTCAACACAAACTGCACTGTGTGTGTGTGTGTGTGTGTGCATGCTGTAGAGATTGCTGCAGGGTGAGTACTAATTCTGCTTTTGGTGGGCTTGGTCCAGTCGTGTTGTACTTGATGCATTTTAAGCCCATGGATTTATGTTTTTTTCTGTTCATACTGGATCAATTTATCTCCCCAAAAGACTGGTGACATCTTCTGTGATCTATGAACCATGTCATACAAGACAGATGCTCCCTATTTGTTTTGAGTGTTCAAGTTTTGTTTTTGATGCGGTTTATTTTTGCTGTTACCAAGAAGCAGATGGTTGGAATCTAAGATATAACTGGCGATGACATCGTTTTTTTCTTCACATTTTTAATCTATCAACACAGATTTCTGTGTTTAAGGAGCTTAAGTTCAAGCAAGACAGATTTTTATCTTGTAGCTACACTTATCAGCTAAAGAGAACGATATCTTATTTTGAACTGTATGGATTTTACTGCTGTTTCCTGTAGTAAATGTTACTCCTCACTTGTTGCCTTCAGTCCAGCCACTTTCTAATTTTCCATCATTTTAATCTGACAACAACTTAAACCCACATGGCTTGCTTAAATCCCCACGTCTGAGCATTTTTGAATTACAAATCATCTGTTCACTCAGGAACAGGTGCAAAAATCACAAGCTGCAACAAAAAGTTGTGTATTCAAACAAAGAATACAAATGATTTTGTACATGTTGACTCCGCCTAAAGGAGGACCACATTTATCTTCTACAGCATTTTGGTGTAATACCAGACCCCTCTTTTGAGACCAAATGTTCTTTAATAATACAAATGCGTATATTATAAGACATACTTAATGTCTGGCTTCCTGTAACTCAATATCAACTAAGAGCATACAAAATATGTGTAAGTCAGTTCACAGCAAATTGTAATTCTCCTCCTCCATTTTCAATCCAGACCTTGTGATAAACAAACACATTCCAGGACAACTGTTTAATCATCTCATCTTTATGTTAAAAGTCACATTCTGTCATTTCCTGTGAACAACTTTGCTTAAAAAAGTGAAGTTTGGAGTGCTAAAGGAGCAGAGCTGCACCATTCTGTCCACTAAACACAGAGATGAAACCAGTGAGTTGATCTGTAATATCGCAAACTAACTTCTCTGGGACTAGTCACAGCAATATAATAAATGAAATTTAAATTGCATCTGTGGTTTGTGCGTCACTCTCCAGCGTTGTCAATTTCCTCTTCAATCTCTTCATGCATAACTTGACAAACAAAGTAGCCCCTGAGGTATGGTATAAGAGAAGAAGAAGACTAAGAGGACTAGACACACCCATCCCATCATGTTCAGGACAAGTTGTATCACTGTACATGGAGTGTGGGGAAGCCACGTTTCAGTGTGTCAGGTTCGAGGCGTAGAGGAGGAAAAAGGGTGGTTTTGGTCAAAAAGAACAAAATTACGTCTCTCAGCTCCTTTGAAATAAGAGTCTGCCCTCAAAAGAAAGTATTAATATTAATATATTTGGCTATACTTTCTACATGGGCCTCACAGCAATGCTACAGCTGATTTTTAATGACAATACGCAATGCTCTCATGAGCATTTTGTTTGTCTGTTGGGGGATGATGGATTATTATGTCTGTCTATGAGTCTAGCAATCAGCTGCTCAGAAATAATGTATTTCTTTTTGTTTCTGGCAACATCATCTGTGAAGAATGTGAAAGCGATATGTAGATGTTCCTGCTGAGAAGAACACCTGCCAAACATTTACAATCATTTTGAAAAATGTGAGTAATTAATTCGTCATCCTCGATATCTTCCTTTGTCATCAAAGTCACATATATTCCTACAATCCAGTACTAAATCTCATCAACACAAGCACAAGCTGCTCTTTACAAGGCAGAGGTTAAACCTAAGACATTCGGTGGACATACAGAAGAAAAGATAAACATACAAGAATCTCATGTGTAATCTCATATAATCTTACATGGATCCTTATAAAGAATCATTGTAGCTGCCAGGAGGATTTTAAGATTTAGGTGGAAAGCCAGAAACTCCCAGCACACTGGGATTTTCCACAGTGCTTGTTTTTAATAGGTTACAACGAATCAACCCTATGAAATCCAGGAAACCTAAACCTCAAATAATCAAAACAGTACACTTGAGTTGGGAGGCATCAGGGGAGCAAGGAAGAGTAGTTAAAAATTAAGAATTAATTGGGTTTATTTACCTAAAATGCTCAGAAAAAACTAGTCTGACAATTTCACTGGACCTAAAACTCTGCAGTGTCATGAAAGTACGTTTCTTAGTTTCAGCTGCTATAGTGCCACTGGCGCAGTGTCTTGGCAAATGCGGGAAGCAGGGTTAGTTCCTTAAAAAAGCATGGAGGGTGACAGGGTTTGTAATGAGAGCAATGGTAATGATTTCTGCAACACCTAGTGGAATAATAACTGAACAAAACATGACAGGAACGCCGGGGTTCACAGAAATCAATATCTATTGATGTTTCACTCAAAACCACAAATCTGAAAATAACATAGTAATAATAGCTGATGAAGCACGTCACCGAAGTCGTTTGGACTCATTTTCGAGAGAACATCAGTGATTGTAGAACATTTCATGACAGTTTTCAGAGTTTTCTGTTTGGACCGACCAACACATCCAACTCAAAATCCACATCTGCTTTTACCAATCACTAAATGTATCCAATAAATTCTCTGCGGTGTGAGTGAGCAGTGCCAGGTACTGTAGCCCTGATGCCCACGGTCAGGATTCTCTTTATCCATTCACAACATGCACGGTTTCCAAACAAAGTCAAACGTTCATGTGTTTCTGCTCTAGCTATTGTTTTTTTTTATTAGCGACTGACTGATGTGAAGAGCTTTTCTTTGAGAAATGTGATGCGATCATACGAGTAAAGAAGAGACAGAGAAGGCAGCATCATAAAGAAGAAATATGTTTGGCTGGCGCACCATTCATTTCCAGTCTAAAACGTATGACTGAAACAAAGTAAATTCTTATAATGAATCACTTTAAACCACTGGAGAGATAAATGGCTGGATCGGGGGAGGAAGTTAAATTCTCTCTGCTATCTCAACAGCATGAGCTGCCTGCAGCCTGCAGTGCTGAGTGGTGTGTGTAAACCACAAGTGTTCAAGGAAACAAGTGACATAACGCACGTTTGTACATATGTGAACCAAATGTCCTCAATAAAAAAGATAAATGCAAGTAAATACTGCAGGCTGGGAGTTTATTTTCAGGTTTTATGGGGCTATTGTTGAAGGAAGGATCATTTTGAGCGTCGTGTTGAGGTGGCTGCGATGCATGGTTTTTTTTATTATTTATGTGATTGTAAAAATGCGAACTCTTCTGTTGTTTCTCTTCTGTTGTTTCTCCTCTGAGCTTTTTTATCATCTTCCAGATGATTGTTTTACTTTGTTCATTTTCACCTCATTCTCACATCATCATTTCTAGCTGCATCGGGCAACTGTTTTCCGCATAAATCTGGCAGCTCAGCTTCAAATAGCAACTCAGTTTAGCTCACGATTCACTGTGAAGCTGGAAATAACAAACATCATTACTTTCATGACTAGATGGAGACCAATTAGGCGCGATAGAGGAAAGCATAAAATACATTTATGTTGTGTTTACAGCGCGTTGTTGCTGCAAGTGTGTGGTCAACATAAGGACGTTCATACAGTTGTATAAAGTATTGTGTAACTTTATTCATCTACATAGGTCTGACAGACAAACAGAACTTTATTACTTTATTATATTCATTATGATAACTCCATGTGTTTGACATATAAATGTGCTATTTATGGTGTGAAAAATCTGTTTTAGTTGCACTCCACATTTTTTTTCCTAATAAATATCTTGCGAATGTAAGAACACACTGTCAGCATTTTGCATTGGGACGTTTTGCTCATTAAAATGTACACAATTTATGTAAGCTCGTAATTTGTTAATGAAGCTGTTTTTCAAATGTTTCAATGCAGAGAAAACGAATCACTATCAGATTCAGATCCTGATTTACACCTCACACAGCCTCAGGCCTTCGCTCGGCCATTCCCGCCGTTGACTAAGGTACGATCATTCTGCGTGATCAATGTAACTATGTGTTTAAAGACACGTGTGTGTGTGTGTGTAAGTGCATCACATCACACTGAGGGTGTTTAGGAAATAAACATTAACACGAAGCTCTTGTTCAAAGTAATCAGTTCAGTATTGATGGTCTTAATGGATGTAAAATCCTACACCCCTCACACACACACACTTACACACACACAGTGCTCCAGATCAAATTAATTAGTGTGCACTGACACATTCACTTTGACCTCTGCGGTGCTCCTATTGTCTTTATTGGAGGGTAATGGCCGTAATGGAAAAGCCTCATTTACAATTCTGCCCTTTCCGTTTATGTGTCATTTTGTTTTCACCAGGCTCATGTGTTGAAAAAACATCACAAAATATATTAAGGCAGTTTTAAGTAAAACAGACTCTAATGAAATCTAATAAACATTTTTACAAACATCCCTTTAGCTCCTTTAGAAAACTGTATGACAGGTGTCAACATGACTTTTGTTTGCTAAATGTACAGTGACTATGTGGTTAATGCAGTATCAGTTGTCAGGATCTAATATCTGACGTTATATAGGCCCAGACTTACTGCATATATAGATTGTTCCTCTCTCTCTCCATTTTTGTTAGCATTTTTCTCATCTGTTTCTTTCCACACGTACCTTCTCAAACACAGACACACGCAGAAGGAGAGGAATTCCCAAGTGGTTTTAAGCTGAAGACTCTTCTTCCTTGAAAATTAGCTTCTCATCACTTCTCTGGGCTTTGAAATACTAAAGTACCAAGTAAATCCCTGTGTTTCTGCCCCTTCAACTACACATCTCAGCCCGGCTTGAGAGGCACAGTCCTTGTTAGCTGAATGTTAAATATTCAACACTCCCCCGACTACAGAGAAAGTCTAAAAGACAGTGAACAAGAGAGAAAGAGACGAACAGCAAATCTGACACAAGCCCAAAGTAGGAACAAGTCTGTGTTACATGTTGCTACACGTTAGAGCAGAAGTCAGCTTTAATAAGCCATGTGTAAAAGTAGACATTGACTTGTCCTCTTTCAGTGGTTTGCTTTATGAAAAGCCCAAGAAGAGAAGGCCACAATCCCAAGACCAGTTTAAGAGGGCTTATTGAACAATCTATAACAGGGAATAGCTGTGAATGTAGAGCGCTCTATAGGGGGAGTGAAGTCAGGTGAAGAGGATAGTCGGCGGCAGGTGGACAAGATGACTGGCAGCAGGTGTATGGAGATGCTGGTGGGTGAGGAACTGAGGAGACACACTCAGAGGTGATGAGGTAAGTGAGTATAAGCACAAGCACAAAATACAACGTGAAAAAGCTATTCACAAAAAAATAAAAGATCAGGAGGAGAAGTGAACAGAAAGTCAAACAAAGAATAAACGTATCAACCAGGTTTTTTGGCCACAGCCTAACGGTTTTGTGGGATGTTTGTAATGAATGCAGTTTATTTAGGCTACATACTACATGAATAGATGGAGAGAAAAATGGTGCAAAATGCATACACTACACATACCGCTTTCAAAAGGTTTCACATGGGTGGCTTTGTTTTCCTCATGCTTCACCTCTTTCTTCTTGTTTTGCAATGTGCCATTTAAAAGCTAGGGCTTGAAGGCAGGCTTTGTTAGCCTGACATCGTGACAGCGTCATGTCCTCCCTCTAATATAATCAGTTTCAGTGAATTACAACTGCAACCAATCACATTAGGACCTGGTGACATTCATTTAGTTCACTTATTTTGTGGTATGTCTCAGACTTTGGAAAGTTGAAGCAGAAAGCTGAGAGAGAGACGCAGATGTTTAAACAGTGAGACACAGGAAATACAGACTATAATAAAATGTATCTTTCAAAAACACACTAGGTTTTTAGCATTTTGTCTGCGGGAGTTTGTTCACAGTAATTCTAGCATGTTGATGTTTAGTATACTTATTAGAAATAATATTATCTGGTGTTTTTCACATTTTTGACATTGAATAAATGCACATTTCCTAGCAACCCGTTTAGTAGTTCCACTTCATGCTGCCAATAAGGGAATGTATGCATGTTTACTGACATTCATTCTGTACCAAGGACAGACGTTCTCCTCAGTCTATTCAGTAGCTGTGGAGGTATTTCTGCCTGTACCAAAGTACTACCAGAGTGTTTCAAGGAGCTACACTGTACAAACTAAAATCAATATTATATAATTATATAAATTAATTATATTATATATTTCCTTTTAACTTTTTTTATTATTAAAATTGAATTAAAATTATTTTTATTTTATTGTCATTACAATCAGTACAATTACAGTTGTGCACCGTAATATAAACAGTTCCAAATTTAAAAAAGCAAGGAATCACTTACATATTAAATTTGATTTAAATCACATGAAGAGACGGTTTCTTTAAATTTTGGTGCAACATAGCCACTAACAATTGGGACATACGCAGTTGTAATTAGTCAAAGTTACACTATTAATTGCTATTTAATATACTTGTCTACATGTTGTAGCTAAATGTGGCTGAGTTAATAATCAACATGTATCATAAGAGACTCATACCACACTTTTACTGTAAGGTGAACCACTAATGGTGCAACCACCTACACTTACAGTGTAAAATGTCAGCACCTAATAACTGTGTAAATAACCATGATGCAATGCGAAAATCAAAACAATGAACATGACAAACAAATAATAGAACTTGTAAGTTAAAGAATGTACCATGAAAAGCAGGAAAATATGTTTATATGCTCTTATATGCTCTTCTCTAAAGTACATGAAGGCATGCCCACTTCTCACAGGTCACTATAATATGGAACATCTTGAAAAGTTTTCCCCGGAACTGGAATTGGTTTATTTTGAATAATTTTTATAATTTATCTTTGCATTTTAGAAATTTGTATAAATTATAAATTACAGTTACAAAATGTTTACTGTATTTTAATGGTATATTTTTAAATAATTAACTATGAAGACTTTAAAGATTTTTATTCAAATACAGAAAAAAAGGAACACAACCACTGAATTTAACACTAAACCTAGAACCAAAAGCAGCGTTGGCAACTGTGTTCAACCTCTGATTAAGTACGGGGTGCTTGCTCTTAGCCTGCACAGCCATTTCATCTCTGAAGATGCTCTGTGCGTGACACCGTAACTAATGAAACTGAGCTCAACATTCATCTTCAAAGGTCACTGCATGTGACATAAAAAGCAAAATGAATACAGTAAGTAAAGACACACTGGGAAAAAAATCCCGATATAATTTACACATTCAGAGAGGTGTTATAATTCTGCTGCTGTGTCACTTAATGCACACGCTGGTCATAAATAAAAGCCGCACTGTCTCTGACAATGTTTTTGTTAATAACCTTCCAGAGGACATGGAAGAACACTGTAAATATAGCTCTACATAAAGCCCTTCAGCCACTCTCTTGGTCATGGTGCCTTATCAGTAATCAGATAAGTAATCTCTCATCAGTGCAGTGAATGTTTTCTGTCTTCGAGCGTGTGGCTGTAACTGTAAGGCCCGTCACTGCGCTCCTGTGCTGCTAGTGAGCAGCCTTCACTTGAATCCAGTGTCAGATGGGAACATTAAGGAACCAACCTCCAGGCTAAGTGTCCGCTGTGTCTTCAATACGCTGATGAAACGTTGTGTGTTCGTACTATTACAGGCTACAGTCGTGGCCAAAGGCTTTTGCAGTGGGACACATTTAGTAAAAGTCCACATGTTGTGTTCAGATTCAAGCACAGATGACACAATACTTAACTAATCTCAAGCCGTCATTGATTTAGCTGTCAACCACAAACTACACACACAGCAGCTCATCAGGACGCTGATAAAAGCTTAGAGCATGTAAAACTGCTCCACTCTTTTGACCCGGGGAACTATTCCTTCGCGGACCACCCTCTGTGGTGGAGAGTAATTACACCTTCCTAAGCCTGAACTAAGATCAAACGTCGTTACTCGTGTGATCCTTGTGTGTTATACCACATCATGCACACGCATACATACAATGCTAATCGTGGCGGTATCCTCTGTAGAAATTATACAATATATGTAGATCAATGTCAGCAGAAGGCTGCAAATTAGATTCTCTGCAGTGCTGCACTCAACTGTGAAAGCAGGGCTTTTATTAGAGGAGTCATTACTCCGGATGTTGAAAGTTTCCACCTGTGGGAAACTGTTTATGGTTCTCTCAAAGCACAAATAAAATAAAAGCTCACTGTTATTCATCAACAATTCCATTTCTTTATTCAAAGGCTTAATCTCACAGGTATTTATTAAATTGCCTCTGATTCATTTTCATTTTTCTGTGTTAAGGACGCTGACGTGAAAGATGAATCAGAGGAGATTAGTTTTCAGCATCTAATGCCGCAGTGTTGAAATCCAATTCTCCTGTGTACAATATCCTATCATACAAAATCAGATTATTAGCTAGAACAGACCAAAGGGTCTGTGGCAGGTTTATTTTGGGATTAGTGGGTCAGAGCTGCAAGCTGAAAGATCCTGGAGGGTAAAGGTGGAGCTGGAAAGAAAATACACTAATTAGCTAACTGTATTTGAACACATTAAACACATAGATATACATGCAAAGCTATAGGCTCACAAGCTGGTGTCACCTTTAACTGACACGAAGAATACAAACAAGTGTATTAAAAAAAACAAAACCATCAATTCCTTGAAGGTTTGGTTACTTCCATGATCTTTTTCCACAGTAAAGTCTCGCAGAGGCTTAAAGGTTACAGAAAAGTGCCGCTGCAGCTTCTCAGTGGCTGATTTATTTTTAATTGCATCGGTCTCTTTGCAGTTCTGTTTTGTGGGAGTTTATGCAGACTCCTCACCTTTGTTAGTGGAACAATCCGGCTCATTTCTCCATGAATGAGACCACCACAGACCAGATGTGCAGTAAACCACGTGACCAGTATAAGCACCAACAGGAGGTGCCGTTGTCTTGCAGCCACGCAGCTTATCACATGCTGAAGAATGTATCTGGTAGCACTTTTGTCTTGAAAAAAAATGAAATCACGTCAGTGGAGTTTGAGAGAGTGAGTGAGACAAGAAATGAATGAATGAGCAACTGTGTGTGGCCAGTCTATGCTCGGACATGTTATATGAATACCTGCACAGTGGTGAAACTAAATAAATAGACTTTTTCTTGTATTAGTTGAGTGACTCCACCTGTAGCGCGTCACCCCACCCCTCTTATACATCACCCCCAGACTGAAAGACATGCACGGTGTCTGTTTGTATTTTGGGAACATTTTCCTGAATCCATAAAAGACATTTTGTAGTTTATATCTCCTCTCCTTAAATCGAAACAGTAAAACAAAACGCAAACTTTAAGCTTCATTCACAAAACCTTTCACTAAGTGATTCAGAGCTACTTCTTCTTTTTCCTAAACCACACACTGCAGTCAGACAACACACAAAGCCTGCAAATGCACTGGAAAAATGAAAATTTACTTTATACAGGTGCATATTTAGCTTTTTTACCGAGTTTATATACTAGGAAATCAGAGAAAAGTATTTGTATTTACAATAAACAACGTCAATGTCGTACTCTGCCTCAGCATCTCTGACCAACTACGTGGCAACTTCCCGTTCTTCTCTTTGTCAGATTGAACCCATCTTTGTCCAGGAACACTGGAAGATTTCACTCTCTTGCTGTTCTGTACTGTAACACGCAGCCTGTTTTGTGTCGCGATCGAGGACGCTGCTGGGTGAACACATTGTCTTGTTTACTTCATAGTAATGGCATTGACCAAAACATTATGTGCGATTGTTACTCCCATTTCATCTGATATGACGGCTCTTGATTTAATCTCCTCTTCTGTTGGTGCCCTCTGTTGCTGTAGACACAACTACACGACACAAGTTGAACATGCCATTTGAACCAGCTTTTAATCTGTTAATTATTGGGTTCAGCCAAAGTCGCTGGTTAGACGTGTGCAGTTTTCACCTGTTTTGGATTAGTGATGACAACAGTGTGTTTAACCTCTGGGGCCCATTCTGCATCTCTGCGCACAATGTGTTTTTTGTCAGTGAGAATGTGTTGAGTTTTTCAAAAAGGTTGAAACACACATTAAAAATCGTCTTTAGCTCGAGTGCTGTTTAAGAATTTGTAAAACAAGTGCTTCATTCCATAAATGAGTTTTTAGAATAGGGTTTAGTGAGTGAGTTTTATGAAGAGAGTGTTGCAGAATTGCTTTTTGTGTAAGGTGCGTTTAAAAGTTTTTATCCTAATGAATAAGTCAGCGTTCATGTTATCTAGTTGGATTTCACAACTTGCGCCCAAACGGAGCACATCAGGGAGTACAAACACGCATACAACTAAACAGACACCAGCCTCTGACGGATGTTTCCCAAATCTGAATGAACACTGGCAACAACAAAGGAAGCTTCAATAGATGAGTAATGGACTTCTTGTTTGTAACGGGCAGAGTGATTGTTTTGATCAGTAAAAATGTGAAGGAACAATGTGTTCTGTTGATCCAGTCTGGATGGATTTTCTGTTCGTCATTCTACACATTGTTAAACCCTTTTTTATCACTGTATTATAGCCACAGTGGAATTGCTGGGATGAACAGTGGTTGAAGAATAACGTTTGAGTTACACATCCTTGAAATTGGATTTTATTTACAAAGAAAACTATTTCAGGCACTTGTGAAGCATGAGATTTGTTTTTACTCCGAGATGCCAAAAACTCTCCTGAGCTTGTTTCCAGACATAAAGTGAACCAGGCAAAGTGCTGGTGAAAACAAAAACGATTAATTCCTCATATCTGCCTTGAGGACAGGATCGCCCAACCTGTGCTTCAGAGCATCTATATTTAACCTTTGGCTGTGTTGTGGTTCTGACAGATTTTCAAATCATTTCTAATAATGTTCCCCTGCTAAAAATGATTTCCTACTAAATAAAGTCCTGCTTCAGTCAGGTCTGGGCAAGAATACCTCGGGTTTGGTTTCCAGGAAGAGAGGCTTGTGTTGGCTCTTGTTCTGAGGCTATTCTTGATGAGACACCTTTAGCAGTTAAATTAATGTCTCCTATTGCCTCCTAATGCCAAACTTTCTTTCCCAGCATCTACTCATGCTCATGTCTTCTACTTGCTTTACGTCTCATGCTGGCACTTGGCTGTGTTTTTCACTTCCTGCTCAGAGTCCTTTGTCATTGCTGCTATCCTGCAGTCGCAGGACGCTCTCCAAATGCTTTGCTCTAATGGGAGGCAACTGCTCGTACATATTGAAGCCAAACTCTGAGTGCTGATGTGGCAGACGGAAGAGCAGCAAGTGGCTCCTTAAAACCTGCAAATGAGATAGAAGAAACGGAGATGCAAGTGAGAAAAAGAAGTGTAACGTTAGCCAAAGCAATCGAATAACAGGCGAACCGCAGTGAAAAAAAGGCTGATGTAGCTGAAAAGAAAAAAGAAGCAGTGAGCTTATTGTACTGTTGTAGTAGCTGAAATGTCAAAATCCTGCCACTCCACGCACTGATCACAAAAATATAAACGTAACCAAACTAACCTCAATGTTGTGCGGTTCCATTTTATAACCAACCTTTTAAAAATACTGCACATCAACGCAGACCTTTATAGGGGGGCGGGTTATTACCGCAATTACAAGAAATCTGGAACTAAGGCAAAAAGTGAAAAACCAGGTGACTAACATTCACTTGTGTGGTAATGAACAAAATGAAAAATGGCAAGAACAGAAAAACAGGTTTGTTAGAGGAGTGTAAAAAAAAAAGTACACGAAAAACAGCTGCGTGTGAAGAGAGGACAACACAGGGCCCAATAAAAAAAACACCTCACAGCATATTAAGACCAGAAGGAGAGTGAGAGCGTGGCCACGCAAAAAGAAGAGAAATACCTCATCAGTCAGGTAGTAGATTTTCCTCAGCATACTGTGTCGAGCTGCTTCCACCTCCTGTAAAAGCAACGAGAGGATTAAAGATCAAAAGCTTCACTGATGTGCTGAAACACTCAATGTCTCCGTGTTTAGTAAAAGCTCTTCACCTGCACATGTAAAGGGTTTCAGCTTTGCTGCTCTCAAATTATAGGGCTTTAAAAACATTGAGTACATACGTTTATTCCACAGTGTTAACCCCAAAACCTCTCTGTTACATAATAGTCACATCACATAACTTAACATTTATCTGGTTCGCTGACAGTTAATCAACAATATGAATACTGACTCACAGAATTTGGAGGAATTTGCATGCATTGAGCTCATATTTGATGCAGAAAATGTGAACAAATCCCTATAAATCCTTGCCCACAAATCCAGCATCGAGTACAGCTGCAGCACCTTCTAAATCTGCTAAATCATTGCATGCGTCTCAGTGTGACCATAGCATCCATTGTGGCTGATTTTACAAAGCCACAGAGCACAGTATTAACATGAATACAAGCACAACAGACTTCACAGTGAAGCCTGGATTTATTTTTGAAGCCTTCAGAGAGACATATTATAAATCAAGGAAAGCTGCGGGGAGTACAAATCCATTTGTCTGTGCTGTACCTGTACTGCAGCGTCCTGAGAGAAGACAAAAGAGTTGACGTGAGACAAAGCAACCACGTACAGGACTGGACACCAGCAGTGCTTTAGAGTCCCCGTTACCAAAGAGCGGAAGTAGAGACGAAGAAGGGGGAGAGAGTCCTCGGGGGGGGAGGTGAACCGCTCAATGGGGACGCACAACTTCAGATGAAGAGCACATAAGAAAATCAAATGTGTTATGTGATGTGGAACATTTATGTTATACAATAAAATGACTTAAGTCTCTAAAACTACTCATCTAATGAATAAAAGACAGTACCACGCCATCATTACCTGCTCCACGGTGACCCCCAGTGACCTCAGCATCCCCACATGTTCTCCAAACACAGCCAGCCTCATGGCAGCGGAGTACCTCCTCTGGAGAGGTAAGAGGACCCAGCAGCCAAACAGGCGGTCTCCAAAAGACACAGCTTCATACTGGGCTAAAAGTGCTGAATACAAGTCCTGGAAGGAGGCTAGACCTGGAGGAGGGATGTTTAGGTCCAAAGAGTCCAGCCTGGATTGCCTGTGAATGAAAACGTTTGGTTTCTCAGGATCCCAGTCACCGTAGGAAAAACAGATTCAATATTTTGTTTCTAATATTCTGTAATAAGCTGTCAGATATCAGACCTCGTCAGTAGTCTAAACAAACCCCAGATCAGGTTCTGAACAGGTTTCTCAAGGAACAAGTCACTGGAACACAGGAACACACAGGACAGGCGGGCGAGCTTGGCGACGGGGGAGATCACCTAAACACAAAACGTTAACCATTAAAATAACTAATTCTCATCCAAATCCATGTACTAAAAATGAGGTAAGACATAAGCTGCACAGACCAAAGGCCTTGTGAGGAATTTTTCATATTTAAAAATTACTTTTAGAGCCTCTTCCCTCCAGATCTCAAGCAGCAGCAGCCACTGCAGACAGTGGGTCACAGTCTGCAGAGCTCCGGGAGGAAGTTCCTCTACCGCTAACCCGCCACCATCAGACACCCCCATTCTTTCATAGAGGCTGACAAGTGGAAGAAAAGGCCAATCAGAGGGCAGAGTGGGGCCAGTGAGCTGTGGGAGGAGATGGGAGCTGATCCAAGGGTTGCGGCCGAGGATGGCATCTCGCGACACCAATACGGATGATTCCAGATGGGCCAGGTGAGTGAGGAAGCAGCCTCGTATGGATGGCAGCTGCATGCAGGCTTCTCTCAGGAGAGTGCCGACAGACTGTAATGAAGGAGAAGGGAGGTGCTGAGTGTCCTCGCGAAGCTTCAGCTCCTCCAGTTCTATGGCCTCAGGTCCTCCGCTGTGGCTCTCTCTAAAAAAGCAAACACATACACAGAAACTGGGTCACACTCTAAACTGTGGGACATTGCTTTTAGTGGAAATGACCCGTTGGTTAATTTGATTCTTTTCCACAGGAATGTAATTTTGAAAATAATCTCATTTGTAACGCAGCATAATTACGTAAACTTACGATATAAAGTCTTTACTAAAGATGATGGTGGAGAGCAGTTCATGTGCCAGGTACTCGCTGCCTGGTAATAACCACGGAAGCAGAACCAGCGCCACCTGGTGGTACAGAGAAGCATGTTTTGCTACTTCTGGGTCAACAGGAACCTGAGAAATGTAAACATTAGTAGATTGTGTTAGATTTACTACACTGATTTAGATCATTTGGATAAGAAAACAGAGTGTTTGTGTGAGTGGGAAATTAGCTGGATCATACCAGTCTGTGCGCAAGCCGGAGCAGCAGGTAGAGGAGGTGGTGTTCGTGTCGGAGAAGCCAGGCCCTGGTGTGGCACAGCATGGGTAAAGCTCGACTGCAGTCCCGCAGGTAACTGATGACAGGTTCTGACAGGAGGAGACCAGTGAACTAGACAGTGGAAGAAAAGATCAAAGAGAGAATTTACCACAAGATGGCGGAAAACCATTGACAGCCCAGTGAATGCACAGCTCTGCGTCCTCTGATGAGTTCCTCATCTTTGTCTGAATGAGTGATGAAGTCTGAAGACATAAAGGCTCTGCAGACGATACAAACTAGCATGTGTGCAGAGTCTAATTAATCTTACCTTGCAGCTGAGACCTTTGTGGATGCCTGTGATTGTTTTCAGGAGCAGCCCGAGTCCTGAAAGAAGTGGGAACGGGGAGCTGGGAACAACCAGCCCAGGACGATCCCTCCAGCCTGGGCAGGCTAAACCTGGAAGGCTAGGAGGGTTGTCTGAGCCTAGATGAGTAGACGGGACATTACACACTACTGAAGAAGACCTGAAGAAGAAAAACAATAATGTATTATAATATATATATAAATATATAAGCAAATAAATCAAAGCTTCCATTGTTTGGGCGTCAATGTTATTATCTGACAATAAGACACAGAATAAGAACAAGAAGTCAACTGGATAATTAGTCTCGAAGCCAATGACACGTACTTGATGTTCTTTATGAGGCCCTGAACAGCACTGTGAGACATGAGGGGGAGGAGAACCTCAGCCGTCAGCTGCTCCAACTCCTGCAGAGTCTCCACTGGCCTGAAATAACTCTGTGGAAAAGAGTTTTAGTAATATTTATAAAACAGGTATTCATTATGAAAGGTGACTTGATTTATTGTAACTGCTAATGTTCAGCTTTGTGCTGAGACTGACACGACGGGAAGCGGTACCTGTTTAGACAGCTGACAGTAGTAAGCCTCTAGGTAGATTAAATAAGCTGGTATCAGAGTCAGACTGCTCTCTTTTTGAAGTGGACTATCAAGACTCTTCACAAAGCCCTTCAACTGCCCCAACAAAGAAGCCTGCAACCCCGTGACGTGACTCCACGACACTGGAGGAGGCGGAGGGCACTCTTCGCCCTGAGCACTGAAGTGAAGAAACAAAGAGTATAATAGAGTATATCAAAGACTGTGTTGCACAACGGTTCATGCAGCAGCGTTAATAAACGTCATACTGTACCTGACCATGCCGGCTTGTAGCTCCTGGTGGCACCCAGCAGTGTGGGTGACCTGTGTGAGCAGAGAAAGCAGGGCCAACATCAGCTGGAGCTGCAGCGGCATCAGAGGATCTGAGGGGTCCAGTGCTTGGTGAACAGACTGCAACGTCTTCACTAAGGCTGGATACAGGTCTCTGTGGAAAAATGACAGCACCAGAGCAAATCAAGATGAGCACCAGCAATATGTTCGTTGAAACATATGCCAGTGGTTCTCTGCAGGTGCTGGATTTGTGACGTGACCCATTGATGATTCATAAACTGATGCAGTGTCTCATGGCTGGGTTTCTGCAAGTTTATCCGTAGTCTTTAAGATGTCTGTCTGCTTTAAGATTTTTATCTTACATGAATAATTTGCAGGCCTGTCCATAGCCAGCTGCTACCGTCCACATCCTATAGGCCTCGGTGGTGATCCTGAGGGCCTCAGGTGGCTCCAGCAGTAGCTCACTGGGTTTAGCACTCAGCAGACATGAGAGACACTCCCTCACCCCCAGAGAGTTTAACTGGGGAGAGATTGATGTCATGGAGACATGGATTAGTCATTAGTATGTAAAGAATACACAAACTAACTCAAATAAAAACTAAACTACTAACTAAAAACTAAAACTACCTGGAGCAGAATCAATACATTAATAAAAGGTTAGTACACCTACCAGTCTGGCACACGCGTGTCTGCCAGAGGAAGCCAAAACTCTCATGAGCTTCATGGCGCTGGACAGCGGGAGTCCATAAACAGAGTGAGGAGCGGCTGAAGGTGGTGCTGACCATGAAGTGGAAAGGAAGTTGGACAGTACCGTTTCCATGAGGCGGGGACAGTCCAGCACCTCAGAGAGAAATGTGGACATCAATATATGATTGGTTGTGTGATTTGCTGTGTCTAAGATGAATTGTTGCTGTTGCTGTAGTTACCTGGGTGGAAGACGAGGACGAGTGCCTTGCAATGCGCGTGAGGACACCTAGAACATCCTGGACCACTCGAGGAGATGGTCGAACCACCTCAAGGATGTAACGTAGCCTGGGGAGCAGCTTCATCTTTAAAAGACCCTGAATGACCGATACAAGAACAGAGGGAAACATTAATTATTCATCTACAGGATTTTTTTATTAGATTTAAAATATACTACAAATACAAAAATAAAAAAAAAGGTTATACTGCTTGTTCACCTTGACAACATCCTGCCTGGCCACTTCGTGATCACTCTTCCTTTCTTCCTTCTCTTTGGCCGTCTCCCTCATACTCTCATCCAGCCCTTCGTCTTCCTCATCTTCCTCCTCCGGAGCATTCGGCAGCAGAGGGAAGGTGGACAGGCCACGAAACCAGAAGAAGGTGCAGTCCAGACACTCCTGAGAAAGAAAATAAAGAAACTGTTCTGTGAAAAAGCCCCCACGTTATATATCATACCTTAATTTTGCTCTCAAAAATTATTTAGATACATCTGGTTTTTTTTATTACACACGTATAATACTTACTTCATCTTCTGCACACACTAGAAGTGCTCTAAGCACATGTATGGCTGCAGACATCACTCCCTCCACACCGTCATCCAGTGCAAAGCGGAGCAGGAAGAGCAAACCAGCATCAAGCAGAGTGGACATCACACTGCCTTTCAGAACTGACAGGTACTCTCCAGCACATGCCTGCCGAGTAAAAAAAAGGAGTAGACTAGCTACAGGCACTATAGATTTGTGTCATACTGAGTTAGCACTTATCTGTGTACCTTTGTAAGAATGTTGGCTAGAGTGCTGAGAGCCAGACTCCTCTGCTGGGTGACCTGACTCCGAGACAGGAGGAAGAGCTCCTGCAGAGAGTAACCTGCACGCTGGGCAGAAACCTCAGTGTCATGAACCAAATTACAGCAAGCACTCTTTTTACATTTCTGATTAGAAGAGTGGGATGAAAGTGGAGAGTCTGTTATGTTTAGGGCCAAGAGTCACCACATACATATTTGAAATCCAGACGGAGTGAAAAAACATTAAGACAGATAGACTTCTTTATTTTTAACGTATTGCCAACTGACCTCAGGCTCCTCCCCGTGGTGGTGCAGACCCAGGTGAGTGGGCAGGTCTTCAGTGGGTGGGATCAAATTACCAGCAAAATCAAAACGAGCCTGCATGGCCTATCAGCACACACGGAACAACAAGATGGTGGTAAATATGTAAATAGACCAGACAACCAGAAAGTGAAAACGTTTCAGCAGCCTTACCATCTTGGTTCCTTTCTTTCTGGGTGCTGGTAAGTCTTTCATCCACTCCAGCTTCTCCGGCTCCAGTTTATCCATGTGGACCCACTCTTTCTGAGGTTTCACTGGCAAATCCTCCTCTGAGTTCACACAATGAGTGGGGCAAAGTCATGTTGGATATATGATCGCAGTACAACTGTCAGTGGCATCAACTATAACCACCATGTGCCACCTTCAAAGCTTGAACCAAAAATACATTTTTTAAGGTATTAAACAGAATTATTGCTTCACATATATGTTAGGAAGTGAACTTTACTTAAACTGTTATTTACATTGACAGCACAGAGAAAATAATGTCAGAATCTCTAGAATAACAAAGCATCAGCCTAAATATGATTCATTAGCATGAATTATCTACTGCAGATAATATCTCTCTTATTATCTGCAGTAGCTTAATTGCACAAAGTAGTTCGTTTTGGCGGCTCAGACTGACACTTCTACTAATCACACAAAGTGAAGTCAATGATCAGCTTTTTGTCTGGATTTTAGCTACGCGGCAGACGCATCCTACCTTAGTTAAACAATCACAGGATGGATGGCTAAGCAAGTGAGGAAAGGGAGTGAAGTAAAGGGCAGCAAGGACACGGAGAGAGTCGGCAGGCAGCCAGATGTGCTGGTGAGTGTCAGCAATTCAATTCTTATTATAGGCTTTTCATTTCAACACGGGGAAGAAGTAAAATAATAAATCGTTGAAAGGCTATAGGGTTCATTTACTTGGTACTCTTGCAGCAGCAGAGAGCAGGAACTGACATGCCAATGTTTATTTTTAATTCTTCATACCCGCCACAGCAGGTGTGGTCAGCGGTTCCTCCTCTTCCTCCTTCTCTGCTTTCATTCCTACTTCCTGGCATTTCTGAAACAGCACTGCAGCACTGGAGGAGTCTGACTTGCCCTCGACAAGACGAAAGCTGCCCTCAGGTTGTTCGGATGAGGAGGCAGAGGACAGGACGCGCTGGGCTTTGCGAGACCTAACAAACTCCACTAGTCTTGGGTCTGGGAAGCAGAAATAATCGCGTTAAACACTGTGGTGCAAACAAAAATGATGTACTCTGCTGTTCTGATGTACTTTACGTCAGCATTTACAGTACAATGTCAGTAAATAATCATGTAGACAATGTCTCTGCCTACCAAGCTGAGATACCAGTTTCTTCTGCTCCTCTATTATGTCAGACTGAGACATCGCTTGGAGTTTGGCCTGGTTCTCCCTGTGGATCCTCATGGTCTCTCCTGAGCTATCTGGGCCTGCAAGACCCTGACCAGAGATCAAACTGGGACCTGAAACTGCAGTCAGTTCGAGTGAATGTAGAGGGAAAATAGGACAAAGAAAAGGTGTAATAAAACATTTCAAGACATCTGCATGTGGTAACCAGACTCTGTTGTCAGTAATTAGAGCCTATGATCACCTGCAGCATCACGCTCATCTGTATCCATGATAGTGTCAGGGGGCAGGTTCTGCTCTCTGGGTTCGCGTGTCTGAGCAGCTTCAGGTGCATAGTTCAGAGGTGCCTTCCCTTCCTTAAGTCTCTGAGCAGCAATCTGACGAGCAAAGATACTCTTCTTTCCAACCTTTAACGACATAGGCACCTGGGTGTAAAAAGAAGTTAACTTTGAATATTAAAATGCATGTAAACATACTTCATACATTCCTAAATGAATGCACTGTAAAATACCAGCAATACTAATATTAAAAGAAATGTTTTTATATGACACATTTGTACCTGATTATTGGTTTCAGAGCGGTGCAGTACTTTGGGGAAAGCCATGCCTGTGAATGCAGGAAGAGACACTGGAGTGGAGCTGGTATCTCTCTCCTTAAAATAAAGACTAATGTTAGTTATTCATGTACAAAACAACGAAAACAAGGTACCACTGCGAGTCAAACTAAAGTCAAACACACGTGGAGACGAAACTAATGTGGCACCCTGCTTGTCTGAACGCTGAGTTTACAAACGGCACTTACGACAATCCTGGAGAGAACAGCACTGACATGAATGTCATGTCTGTCCAGCCTATCTGCAGCGTCCTCGTCTTCAAAGGTGACACGGCTGCCTTTAAAGCGAGACTTCTTGGCAGGCGCTGGTGTCAGAGATGGGAGTTGGTCTGGTGAATCTAAGGGAAACATACAAATTTAGTAATGTCCTTTCTGTATTAAATGACCGTAGTGATGCATTTTTTGTCACCAGTAAAAATATGACAGACAGACTTTACCTTCTATGGTGACCACGTCTCTTTGACTCGCTTCATCCTGTCTGTTTTGTTCACCCCCTCCTCCTCCAGCTTCTCCTCTCCTCTTGTCAGGTCTGCGGACTACATTTGCAGCAGATGGAGCACCGGAGATAAGAAACTGTTGCTGTTCTTTCAAGAGGTCTGCCTCTGAGTCACTTGGCTTGGGACGCCGCAACATCATCTCTGAATGACACAAGATGTTCATGAAACTTCATCGGTGTAACGCGAAAACTAAACTAAACATACAAAAAAAAAATACCAAAATCTAACGTTAGCTTATGTTAAATGCACGTAAACTCTCCTGCACACGCAGTGAAGTTTACATCCGACATACACACACACACACACAGAGAGAGAGAAAGATGGATGTACGTACAGCTAGCATTAGCTTAAGCTTAGCTTAAAATCTTAGTATATAAGTAAGCTACAATTATCCAGAACAAGCTATACCACCATGTACACATTGCTTTGATCTTTGCTGTTAAATTAAATGACTTAAAATCTAATTAGCTAACCTTTAATTTATTGCTGGATCCGTGATACACAACACTCTGTATAGCCAGGTCAATGTGAACCGCACGGAAGACTTTTTATGTAACACCATATTTTAATTTCAAAATAAAAGCATTGGCAGCTGTAGAGGAAGACGTATCGACTTTTACCGTCCAGCAACAATTAGTAGGTACGTTTGAGCCTTGGAATAAATGTAGTGTTTTTAAATTAAATATCGCATATTGAACACATTCTCCTTGTTGTATGTCGCGGGACACCTTGGATTTACATGGTAACCTCATCTTGCGGTAACCTTCCTCCATTCTTTGGGACGCTGACTCGCCAGCAGCTGGACGGCGATGTGCGATGTGCATAGTGCGGCGATGGTTCTTTCTGATATATGGTTTTATTAGGTGATTTGCAACCTTCGCTAACTGCACCATGGTCAACCTCTGCTGTCTCTGCTGCGGTGAAATCCCTCAACCCCGCCCCCCTCCGTCCGGCCAGTTGGGAGGACCACCGCGGGATCCCCGCTCCATGCAGCAGCAGCCGCATCCTACTGGCTCCGGCCCAGACGCTGTGTGGCTGAAGAGGCCACAAAAGGGGGACGCGAACGGAGGGACGATGAGAGGAGAGCAGGTGAATGAGAAGATGTGATCTTATGAATCGTCTGTGACATGCAAAAAGTGCAGCATGATTTCTACCGATCTGGACTCTGGGGAGGACGCGTCGGTCAGTGCTCCCAACGATGCTGAGAGAGAGGAGCAGGAGGAGCAGGTGGAGGTGGAGGAAGAGGCGACCGACGACTCACCAGCTGAGAGCGATGTGCTGGAGGAGGTAGGTGCAGTATTGGACAGTCTGCATTATCTTCATAACTGCAATTAAAACCTTGGAAACTAAAATGTATCTGGGGATAGATCAATTAAATACTTTTAGAAAAGTATAAGACATAACAATAATAATTTATGTATCATGACTTTCTCGTGCCAGGTAACATTTTGAAACTGAATTTAAAACTCCCTCACTTCAGCATCCTGCATGTCATTACAGGGAAGCTGTTTGCACCTGCAGCCAACAGTATTTCTTATTGCTGAAGTGTCAGCACAAGTCACAAATTGTTTGAGGTACTGTGACCGACAAACTCACATATTTTACTCTAAAATGAGATGTTAAGCCAACAAACTTTTTTTTTCAGAACCAGTGTAAGTGTCACTCCTGTAAGTTGTCGTGCTCGTGTATGTGTTTGCTCCACCATCTCTACTGTCATTGAGCAATTACCGAGATTCCATCTGGGGGACTGGCTGTGTGCAGCCAGCCATGCTAAGACAGTAAAATGACAGGGTTTGTTTTCAGATGCATTGTCCATGAAAGCATTTTAAGGGGCATTTTTGTGAAACATTACTCAATCGTATCCAAACACCACTGACTCTTTATGGAAAGCGAGAACATGTCTGTGCGTAGTCTAATATCTAGAGTCAAGCGGTTTGATTACTGGATGGCCCATCCTCTCTAGCAGATGTAATGAATCCCTATTTGCTCCATAAATAACTGAGGTGGAACCAGCAACGCGACATCCCCACCCCTGTGTCTGTGCAGTAATGGATAGCCAGTTGTCAGCATAAATCCTTTCACTCCATAAAACACCAGAGGTCTACAAAAATACAGGATCTCACGAGGAAGAATGTCACCACAAAAGGAAAAGACGGAAAGTAAAGATTTAAAGTTTTTTCACTTTTAACATTTCAATGTTAAGAAAATGTTTACCTTCGATAATTGCTGTCATTAACTCATTTTTAGACCAATTGACTTCAGCATCTAAGGTTTTTAGGACTTACATTCCCCCCCTCTGCAATATAAGTGAAAGGAATTTCAGATATACATGATGCAGATGACTCACAACAAATCAATTCATAGTTGTCTGTCAGCTGCATCGACACCGCCTCAGGGACCCTACGTTAATCGAATTCCACAGAACATTCTTTACTTTCATTTTCTTTGTGCTTAGGTATGTAAAAGGCTGAGAATTTATAGGGCAGCAACGATGATTTGCATTTCTACTGCAAGTCACGATATCGCTGCCATGTCTCTGAGCTTCATTGCTTTAAGTGCCTTCTCCTCATTAGTCTCTCTCTCGCTCGCCCTCTCTCTCTGCAGCAGCGTCCAGTGAAGCAGTCCCTGGGTGCTTGTGTCTGCCGGGAGTCCCACTGGCGCTGCCTGGTGCTCTCTCTTCTCATGTACAGCTGCCTGGGTGCAGTGGCCTGGTGTCAGCTGACCCGAGTCACCAAGATCAGCTTCAACTCCGCCCTCACCTCCTCCTTCACAGCTTCCTTCACCTCCTCCCTGCGGGGGGTCTCTGGGATGGGTGTCGGAGGACACTCAATGATCTACCACGACAGTCCCTGCTCTGATGGCTACATCTACATCCCTCTGGCCTTCCTGTTCATGCTCTACGTGTTATACATGGTGGAGTGCTGGCACTGCAGAGCCCGGAGCAAGCTGCAGTGCAAAGCAGATGTAGACAGCGTATACGAACGCGTGCTGCGGATGCGGCAGGCCCAGCCCTGCATATGGTGGAAGGCTATCAGCTACCACTTCGTCAGAAGGACTCGGCAAGTTACTCGATACCGTAACGGGGATGCCTACACCACCACGCAGGTGTACCACGAGAGAGTGAACACTCATGTGGCCGAGGGCGAGTTCGACTTCAGCCACTGCGGGATGAAAGATGTGTCACGTGAACTTAGAGGCTTGGAGGAACATTCTGCTACTCGCCTGCGCTTCACCAAGTGTTTCAGCTTCACAGAGGCCGGTCCTGAAAATGATTACCTCAACCAGAGAGCCAGGTTCTTCTCTGAAATTGAGGGATTGGATGATTATATGGAGGCCAGGGAGGGGATGCAGCTGAAGAATGTGGACTTCAGAGAAAACCTGATAGCTTATGTAGACCCAGATAGGATGCCCTGGTATAATTCCCAGGTGGCCTTCTGGCTCGCAGCTCTGCTCATGCTGTCCTGGCCTCTGAGAGTCCTCATCGAGTACCGTACTGCTTATGTGCACTACCGCATAGAGAAACTCTTTGGGATAGAGTACAGCCACAGCAGCCCTTCTCCTCTGGATGAAGACAGGCCTGTGGGGAACAATGCGGGTTGTGTTATTCCAAGAGTAGACACCCTGGACAGCACTGAAATGGAGTGGCACATACGTTGTAACCACCAGGTGGTTCCCAGCTACTCAGAGGCCATGCTGATAAACATGAGCACTGCAGACTCCAGCTCATTACAGGACACTGAATACACCTCCTCGTCAAACTGCTTCCTGTTGGACAGTAGCCGGGACCCTCAGAGCTATGGGGCTGTCCAAAGCCAGGCTGACTGTGAGCAATGCAGCGAGCAGACTGGACGAGGAGACGAAGGAGGCGGGAGGAGGACTATCACCAGCTCAAGCTGCTCCTCCATCTTCTCTTGCAGGGGAGCACTTTTCCACTCCCACCTCTCCTCAGACACATCTCGCTTCTCTCTCTGCCGCATGTACGGATCCCATCGCACTGTGGCTCTGTGGAGGAGCCGCAGCAGCAACCTGACGGAGCCCTGCTGCATGGACGAGCAGTGCTGCGGGTCCGACTCCAGCCAGCTGGCTCTTAGTGACAGTCCACCGACCTACAGAGATGCTCGGTTCTTCCCAGTTCTCATTGTGCATCGGCCCGAAAGCTGTGGCAGCGAGGATAGGAGGGATGTGAGGCGCTATTATATACGGCGAGGGTCGTCGTGTGTGGAAACGTCACTGTAAATAAGAAGAGAGACTCTATCATAATTCAAGATTAATTAGGAATAAGGAAATGTTATTGTTAGTAATAAAGAAAATGTTGAATATGAAGTAAAAAAAGCAGAAATAGGTTTTTCTATTTTTGAACACAGTCACCTAAAGGTCATATTAAAACCACCCAAATCCATATAAAACCAACAACAGCTGCAGTTTATTAATCGTCAAATCTGGTAAAATGGTGCTTATCTGTATTTACTACATGATCCCACTGTTTTCACCACTTTCTACACTGATCTTGTATGTGTGAGAAGTACATGATGTGCAAGGACTTCCTGTTAATTGGCCCATTTAGAGGCATCTGTAAGAATATTACAAAAAAAGAAAATTGCATGTTGTTACCAAACATATCGTCTGTGACTTTATTACTGGACAGCAAGGAGCCAAAGACACTAGGATTCTGTTTTTTTTTCTTTTTTTTTTATTAAAATCTCTAAATCAATAATGACACATATGCTAAGTGAAAGAAGTGTATGTTAAAATACAGAGCAAAGTATCTGAAGCATTACATTAATCATGTGACTGTATGATACCAGTTCATCTGTATCTTGCTGGGGACCGTTTTCAAAGCATAAAAACATTGACAACATGTTTTTGTGGGTTTTCTCTCAGTTTGAAAGCTCTGAACACAATAAATCATATCACTGTGGCCATGTATTTATGATTTTTTTTTAAACCAAAGTCACAAACAGATTTACATGGTTATTGTTATATTATGTGTCTGTGTAGAGGATTAAAGAGAATATAAGAGATAAGTGCTAAATGTTAACTGTGATCATGTCAGACTTGTCAGTCTCAAGCCAGACTTAAGAAAGCCCTCTGGAATGGAAGGGGCACTGTCGTCAAGAAACCAAACAAGTCAGGACTATACAATTAATAGTAGTAAACTATAAACTATAAACTATAACTAGTAAACTATAATATAAAAGTATGACACAAAGAAGTTGCTATGCTAAATAAGTACCTTAACTTTTGCTACTTTAGGTACATATTGCTCGCAAATACTTCTGTACTCTTCTTATCGTTTAATACAAAACCTTTATTTTGGCCACATTTTAAAACTTAAACTAATACGTTTTGTTTTGCTAATATAATGTATACACAAATACATATATACATATACAGTCTCTGATTTCCTGAAATAAATTATCTGAATTCTTCAGGAGAAGGAAGAATTCGGTGTTTCTTGTAAATTGTATGGAGACGTAATCGTGGCACGCATTGCAAACTCGTTTATTAAAAGGAATGTGACGCGTGACAGGGGTGCGTCGCTTCTCCGTCCAATCAACGTTCGACTTGAGTTAACGCCCGCCCATAGACGTCACTTCCCCACGCGCGCGGGATCGTGCTAACGACAGTTTACCGCCTAGCTAGTTGACAACAGAAAAACTATCGGCGAACTCGGCGATTTACGAATATACTTCAAGAAAAACGTGTTTATTATCGAAAGTGTTAGTATTCCCGCTGTAGTCAGTGTGCAGTGACTTCGACATGCTGTTATAGCCCTGGAGAGAGAGAGAGAGGGCTGGTGTGTTGTTGACATCCAGGACGAGCACGGATGCGTGTTGTGACACCAGCCCTAGCTCCTAAGTTGCTAGCTAACGATACTTTTCCGCGGAAGTTTCCATCTGTTATGCATTTGAAGTCTCCTCTCAGTCTGACACGACATTAAGCTGGACTTCAGTGTCTTCAGTCTTTAGTGTCCCACTACGATGAAGCTGCAGTGTGAAGTCGAGGTGGTGAATCGGATGCTGCCCTCATTTGGGATGAAAAGTCGAGGCAAAGGGACGAGAGCGGTCCTCTCCATCGGGAAGCATTTGGACAAGACAAGTCAGCGCAGCAACATCTACATGATGATCTGCACAGCGAAAGACAGAGCTGGATCAAAGTACAAGGTCTGTTGGGATGTGTTACTGATGCTGTCATTCATGTTAAAAACTCTACTCAGTGTACATTCACTAAACGCCCAATGCTGTGTACAGGGGGTATTTTCACAAAACAAGCTTTGTATTTATTTACTTTTTTATTAGTGTACATTCACATTCATGATTGATTAGTTATGTTCATGGGAATAATTGTTATGTACTCCACAAATGTTCTGACAAAATGTGTTATGTCAATTTTAGTTTATGCTAGCTTTTATTTATAACAAATTTTTCCATGACTTAACAATAAAAAGACATCCTCAGCAACTTTTATTGACTGCACAAATGTAGTCATTTACTGCTTGGCGTAACTGTAAAGTTGGTCTAAACCAGCTGGGTGACGTACTGTAAACAGTATTCCTGTTTAAACTTGTTAAAACAGTGAATCACTCACTTCCTAATCTTAAAATTGTGACATGTATTTTTCAACTACTCACACTTAATAACTGTTTCATGCAGCTAAAAGACAACATAGAGAAGTTCTTCACCTGGTTTGTGGACGAAGGCAAGGCCACTGTGAGATTAAAGGAACCTGCTGTGGATATTTGTTTGAGCAAGGTATGACATATAACTACACAGTACACGACATTATGTCTAAGGAATGGGATTTTAAATTTCAAGCTGTTGCAGCTTTAGACTCATTTCCTAAAATAAATTATCACGTATTATTTAAAATGACTACTAATTGCCACATTTTGCACAATAATTTACTAAAAAATGTAAATTTCATTTGTAATGGAAAACTTTTCCCATTATGACAGATACATTTCTTTCATTAAAATGTCATTAAAACACAGTACGAAACTCCATTCAATAAGGAATTATTGTTAATTATAACTAAAGAGGTTATTGTGAAAAATGTGTAAACTAAATTCTATATAACCTACAAGGCCACAAACACATTGATTTTATCACCAGAACTATTGCATATACATATACATTTTTGGGAATTTCCAATTCCATTGTGTCTAATCTCTGTACTTGATTTTCTGAGTCACTCACATTTTTAATCCCAAAAGCAAGAAGTTCATTGTGTTCATTTAAGTGTGTCACGGTATTCTAGGCCAGCGAATTTAGTTTAGATATTTCTAGGAATCCGGTCATACACAATGACTCCAGAAGAAACTGTCACTCTCCCTTCACTTGTGACTTTATGCATTTATAGGCTGATGCAAATAGCTTGAAGAACTTCCTCTCAGCTGCTCGTTTGGCAGACAAAGGAAGTGACACAAGCAGCCTTCCCCTCTCCACACTAACTCCTGTTCGTGCCAGGGACGTAGAGCAACCAAAGAAGAAACTGACCATAGTCTCGAAGAAGGACTACCCCCTCACCTCCAACTTCCCCTACTCTCTGGAGCAGCTACAGGTCTCCTACTGTAAACTGTCACGTGTGGACATGAGGATGTTGTCTCTCAAAGGTAGTCTACTGGGTTGTTGAAAATTATATATTGGCCATTAGCGCTTGATATATGCTGCTTTCTGCCCTTTGCCCTGATGCTTTGATAAGTGTAAGGTTTCACATGGTTAAATAGCAAATTCACCAAATTTACACATTTGGCTCAGTTAACTTGTCATAAAGTTAGTCATAATAATATCTTGTGATTGTGGAGGAAGACTTTTACAAATATTGAGCAAATAGTTTAGAGCTAAGTGGTGGTATTTTTCCATTGTTTTTTCCAGCCCTCCGTAAGCTGGACCTCAGCAACAACCACATCAAGAAACTCCCCGCCACCATTGGTGACCTCAGCTGCCTGTCTGAGCTCATCCTACACAACAACCAACTAGAGTCCTTCAGTGAGGCCCTCTGTCTGTCCACCCTGCAGCGGACCCTGCAGCTCTTGGACCTCAGCCAGAATCGACTGCAGTCCCTGCCCGCTCAGTTCTGCCACTTCAGAGAACTAGTGAACCTCAAACTGGATGACAACAAGCTTGTCTATTTCCCGTTTCATATAGGCCGACTCTCGAAGTTGAGGTTTCTGTCAGCGGCACATAACCAACTGACTGTGCTGCCCGGTGACTTCCGTAAACTGAGTCTGGAGAACCTGGACTTGTTTGGAAACCCATTTTTCCAGCCCAATCCTTTGGACCACACAATGCAGCTGACTTTCCCCCTGCCTCTCCAAGAGATGGCCTCCAGAGCAGTGGCCAACCTCAGGTCAGACTTAGACAAGCTCCGTATATCACCTTTACTCTAGTCTCACTGTGGTTCACACATTCTCACAGTTCCTTTCTGATTCTCTTCACAGGATACCCTACGGACCTCACATCATTCCTGCCCACCTGTGTCGGGACCTCCAACTAGCCAAGGACTGTGACTGCGGGTCTGTCTGCATCAATTACTACATCAAGACAGCTGTCAGCATGAACCTGCACCGAGTCTCTCACACAGTGGTCCTAGTGGATGACATGGGTGGGACAGATGCTCCAGTGCAGCAGCACTTCTGCTCCCTCTCCTGCTACTCTGCATTTTTGGACAACTCCCTCCAGAGAGGAATCAGATGAGCAAGAACAAACTTTGTTTACACTGAAAACACATTAACATCTTGACCAATAAACTATGTGAATTTTACAGTAGTGAGTTCTGACATAAACTGTACATCATTTATCTGATCAGACACTGACCAGAGGAATCTGCAGTGGTAGATAGCTCGGCAGTAGATTTTGATTTGGTCATGCCTTTAAATGAAAGGACAATGGTATATCACCTGTGTTAAGTTTTACATATGTATTCAAGTTATATTGCCCTTCACTCATCATATTAAGGATCAGGTAGGAGACAAGCATAAGTACGTTTAAATCTGCTCTGCCTCTATCTGCCAGGTGCTGGATGTTTGTAATGATATTGGGCAGCAACACTGACATAAAATCACTGTTACAATTCGTCTTTTTCTATTGTTCCTACCCTCTGAGAGTGAAATCCAGGTCCCCCTACTGACCTACTTCCCACCGCAGGGGAATAAAGAAATGAGATGAATTTCCTGAACACAGTGCCTCAGGGTCCATAACCGTCAGCTAAAGGGAGTTGGTTTTACTGTGATGGTGACCCACAGATTTTATACATATGTGGAATATTCAATAAAATGACAAAATACTGTTGTGTCCAAAGTTTTCTGTTATAGGATATTGAAACTATTTACTATTTTGTTGTGTTTTAAACAAGAGCCTGAGGAGAAAGGTGAAATTATCAAAATACAACATTTTATATGAAAAACTGCCCACTTGAGAAACTGATACCACATGCATTTAAAACAAATGTATGTTCTCTGCAGTTTGCATGTAGTCCTCAGTCAAGTTCATACACCAGTGTGTTTTGGAAGATAATTGCAGCAGAAGTGGAATGATCACTTATGATCCTTTCATTTCCATCTTCATCAATTTCCCTCAGCAAACCAGGTGGTTGCATATCGTCTTCTGCCGGTAGGTCGTCCTCTTCTGCGCCCCCCCTCTCCTGCATTCCTGAGCCCATTATGTGTCTTTTGTCTGCTTTAACTGTTGGAGGCAGTATGTTGGATTTGTCAGCTTCTGGGGAAAGGGAGCGGCCTCTCACAGTGTTGTGGGGTGAGCTGGTTGTCACAGCAGCAATTGTGCGGGATTCCTCACTGGATGTGTGCTTCTGAAATGCAGCATCTTCCTCCCCCTATAACAGGAAAAAAAATTATGTATGTACATATATATATTTGTAATTTAGAGTATGTGTGTAATATAAAAAACATTGCTCACCTTTAAAGTTGAATCTACAGTCTCTTCTGTGTTTTCAATCTTCTCTTGGATGTCTGTTTTTGTCTTGGGTGTTGACTCCAAAGACTTCAATTTGACCTTCTCCTCTCCTATGCAATCGGTTTCAGGTTCTTGTTCGCTCAACGTCTTACTATTGTGTTGCTCGTTCTTCCTTTTCATACATTTTCCAACTTCTTGCTCTTTTTCCTGCAGCTGTTTTTTTACTTTCTTCTCCACTAGCCCACTTTCATAAATCTCGTCACTTTTTTCGTGCTCAACTTCCCTCTTTTCCTCCACATTTTCTTGGGCTTTTTCGTAAAGCTTTCTTAAATTGTCATTCTCACCCACTACATTTTCCTCCCTCTCCTTCTGGGCATTAATCATCTGCCCTTTGCCTTTCTCCAGACCTCCTTCTTCATTATCATCATCTTTTTTCACCCCTGCCTGCTGCCTTAATTCCTGTGCTTCAACTTTTCTTTTCTCCTCTTCCGTCTCCTCCTCACTTTTTCTCGCTTCTTTCTTCTTTTCATTGTCGTCCTCTAACGCTTCACTTTTTTCTTGCATCTCACCATTACTTACATTTTGAACATCACTAACAGTGTTGGCAGCACCTATAGCAAAATCAAAAGACTCATTAGATGGAAGAACAGGCAGTGTGACTTCCAACTGTCCTGTGTGTTTGCTGAACTTGGCCTCTCCTTTATCCTCATCCACGGGATAGGCTAAAGGTAGCTCCAGTCTGTAGGCTGGCTTCCTGGTTTCCAGCAGCAGGCTTTTTTCTTTGGCCTCCAGGCTAACATCTGTGACTGACTTCACAAGTGGCAAGTCAATTGTAACTATTATCTCTTTAGGCCGAGGGCTCTTGGTTGAGTCTCGGGAACATCTATAGTCTTGCAGATCAATGACAGATCTATATTTTACAGTGTAGTTTGGCTTTGTTGACTCTTTGGTTTTCTGAACTTGGATCTGGAAGCTCTTGGGTTTGGAGTCGCTGCTGATTTTCGTTTCGAGTGACTCTGTATGTTTGATCTGCGAGGGTGTAGTAGGTCTCTTTTCGTCTGGGAATGGGAAGACGAGAGGGTCAGGCTTCTCTGAGGGCTCCTTGGCTTTGAATCCAGGAATAGGTTTTCGGATAACACAAGGCTGAGGAGTGCCCTTGTACTTGGTTTTCATCTCTCTCACGTTGTTTTCATCCAGGCTCACTTTAAAAGCATTCTGAATTCCCTGAATGGAAGTTTTTTCCACCATATCCATAAATTTCTTGTTTTTGCTTGCTATGTGGAGAGTGTCAGGGTGGAAAATAACATCATAGATCGTGATGTTGTTACCTTTTGGATCTGCATCTTGTCTCCCGGGGTGAAGACTATGGGGCAAAGACCAGCACTGCCCTCTGCGGCCATCTTCCGATACACCGTACTTAAAATCAGGCTTTCCAACTTTGTCACTTCCACATATATTGATGAAACACTTCTGCTTGCCGTTCACGCTTGTCTTGAGAGCTCTGAATGGTTTCGGGTGAATAAACTCGATGCTGTTTCCTCTCTCCCCCTCCAAAAGTTTGATCTCCTCTTCATACCTTTTCTTATTCTCGGGGTCAGATATTTCTTGCGCGTAATCACACAGCATTTCTCTGAATTTTTCGTCTTTGAAAGCTTTGGTGAATTTATCGATTTCATCTGCTGTCAGGTTTATTTCGCTCAGTTTTTCTCCGACCTCCATACTGAAAATTGCCACCTAGCCTTCGTCAACTAAGCGCTGAAAACAAAAAACTCCAGAGGTAACCTAGAGGTAAATTGAAATGCACACTGCTACTGACTGCTGGGACTAAACCGAAAAATCCGCGTTTTACACCGTTTAATTGTTTTTGCTGGTATTGTACGACCAAAAACTCCCAGCGGCGACGGTCCGTCCAAGATGTGTTGCTGTAACTATAGCAACGCATAAATCGTTGGTGCAACAAGAAAATCCCTCCGCAAAGAACAATTTTCCTGGAGTGCATCCTAGTGGTTTGGTTAACTTGAAAAATAATCTAAAATATAGATTGCAATTAGTGTCAATTTTTATGAGACTAAATTAGGAAGGTATTCATGCAAATTTAAGAATGTTAAGCAACAGGAAATAGCAATTATTAGCATAAACTTAAGAGTTGTTTTACTAGTAGCTTTGGGCATGCGGACTCCTTCCCTTTACTGTAGAGTAAATCAATTAATTACATTATTGTTATTTTGTCATACACATTTATTATTGAGCTGTTTGTTTTAATAACAATTATTAATGTCATCCTTATTTTACAACTATAGGGCCAGAAGAATTATGTTCAAATGAATTGAGGAAAATAGCAAAAAAATCATGCAGCCAGTAATTCTACAATGTCACCAAAACACACCAACATACTCCTAAATACATGTATGTATATTTTATTTTGTTATATTTTTATTACACTTTTACTACAGCGATGTAAAGGCAGTTACGTATTGAATGGTGTGCTACGTGCTGCTGTTACTACAAGAATGATTTTATACACGTATATTTAAGATTTGACAAGGACTAACAAAAATGTTTCACGTTTAAGGTTGGACAGGTGTCACATATTTTTCTATGTAATAAACCAAAGCTTATTTATGGTACAGGCAATGCAAGCTACAGTATTTACTAGTAAATACTTGCAATCAGTGACATTTCCCTACCAGAAGGTGGCGCTGGAGACCACCGCTCAGGTGGACACTGCCAGTGCGTGTTGTATGTCGGTCAGTAAGGCAAAGAGGCGGGTATGCAGAGATGAAAGATGACTGGTCGCACCCCCAGCAGTTCATATTTCCCCCCGTCTGATTGGAAGGAGTGTGTTGTTACTAGGCATAGGACCACTGATTATGAATGTGTATAAGAGAAAGATGATTGGAGAGTCGCAGAGAGCTGGACCCGATCTTGCAGCGACTTATTACTTCATTGTTTATATTATACAACTTTTATTTCCATCCACGCAGCCGCTCCTCCACAGCCAACGCGTTTTCTCATGCTAGGAAGTCTCTGAACACTGGCTGTTGATATTTTTGAAATTATGCATTACGCAAGAACCGCACAGCAGCACAGTTAATAAACAACTCGTTGCTTTTGCGCGCTCTGGCTCAACAAGCATTTTGGCTCTGGTCTAATGAATGGGCCACAATGTTGCCAGAAGGTCTCACCAAGAGAACTTTTATGATAAAAAAAAATAAAAAATCATCATTGACCCAGCAGGAAACGACGCACAGGCTAGTCAGCACATGAGTTTCAGCTGACCAAAAGAGGGTAGTTTGTGGGGAGCAGTCACAGTGTGACGCACACAGGATGTGGGCAGGCACTTACAGACAGCCTACATCATCACAGATAGAAAAATACACACACTTCACAGAGGGTGACTCATTTACTCTCTTCTTTAATTACAAATATGTATTAAATAATATGAAAAGTTAGGGAGATATAATTGATGTATAATCATAGTACTGTTGATTATTATTCATATTTACATTGTCATATCATCATTTTCCCATATATGACAAATAATTGCATTTCATAGTACAACAAACAATACATTCACAGACATATATATTAGTATTAATACAAACAAAATAAGTGTTGTAAGAGGCGTGGGTAAGTTAAAATGTATAATACAACATACAAAGGCTTTGGCAAGAGTGTATACACAGTATAAATGATATTGAAGTAAACAGAGGAATCCTTGAAAGAGAGAAAATGTACAAATGAGCAGTGGAGAGAAAAAACAAGAGTCCAGTGCATGTTTTTCTTTTATTCCCGTGAGTAAAAGAGCAGCAGCCTATTGTGCTTGGCTATTCCCTATGTCCCTGTGGCATCTTGGGAGTGGGTAGGATGGCAGTGTTCATTGTCTACTTTGAGCTGGCAGGTACCAGCATGCTTAGTGTGGCAAGTCCTGGTTTTGGCTGAGGTGTTTTGCCAGCAGGCATTTTATTTAGGCTCCGAACATCAGCCTGCCAGGAGGAAATCTTCTTTGTCGTCATGTGGCGGCGGGCATGTTTGGTGAGGTGATCACTGCGCATGAATCGCCGGTCACACACGGGACAGACAAATTTTTTCTCACCAGTATGTGTTCGCCGGTGACGGGAGAGCTCATCAGAGCGGGCAAACCTCTTATCACAGCCATCCCAGCTGCAGCTGAAGGGTTTTTCACCTTAGAGTGGGAAGAAGAGAAAAACAGGAAAAGTAGGGAAGAAGCAAGTTAGTCACAGTGCAGTCATAAAAACACAAAACAATGAGCTCACTCTGTTTCCATCAAGGAAAACAAGGCCAAGGAAAGAATGCTTTACTAACAGGATATAATACTCATGTCTGGTAGTCAGACTATCACACATCCTCACGAGTTTTAATCAAAACAAATGCTCACCTGTGTGTGTTCGTAGGTGAGCCTTGAGGTGTGAGCTTTTGAAGTAAGTCTTCCTGCAACCTGCAAAGTTGCAGACATAGTTTCGTCTGCGGGAAAAGTCGATCTTTGCAGCTGTTGTGCTGCCGCTGGGCCCCGCCGGCATGTAGACTGGGGCCGGTGCCAGAGGTAGCAGCTTGGTATTTCCCAGGGTCATGACAGTCTGTGGGCAGTGAGCGGCCTGAGACATTGAGGACTGAGGGACAACTAGCATCACTGTACCCTGTGGCACTGCAGACCCAACAATGAGGGACTGCTGGACAGGGGCAGTGTTGGCTGAAGTGGGTTGAGGGAGTAAGGGTGTGGTCGTGGTACGAATTCCAGTACTGGATGTTGGAAGTGTGTTGGGGATAAATGCTGAGATTATTCCCGGTTGGCTGCTTACAGGGAACATGTGGCAGATGATTTGAGGGCTGTTGATTGGGGGAGAGGACAGAGTTGTGGGAACAGGGGGAGTGAGTGGGCTGTTTTGCTGATGGGTGACAGCAGTGAAGGTGGAGACGCCGTCCAAACCTTTTGAGGGACTGGGCTGCTGTGCTGGTTTTGGTGTTGTGAAAGGGGCAGGAGATGAAGGTGTGATCATCCGCTCAGTCTTCATGATGTGTTGTTGTTTCTGGAAGACTGCTGTGGCCGTTACTGTTTCTCTCGTTTTCTCTGATTTAGGGGCCACTGGAATGTGGTGTTGGCATGGGATGTTGTCTGCAGTGTGGCGGATGACGCTGGTTGCCATGGCTCGGCAGGGCAGAGGAGGGAGAGATGGGGTCTTTTCAGCAATGGGTGCCAAGACTGGTTGATGGAGCCCAGCTCCACAGCGTTGTGAGGACACAGCCAGGCTGCAGCTTGACTGTGGGGCAGGGTTAGATGTTGACGTCTCAACAAAGCTGGGACTGTGAGGTGGAGTCATACACTAGAAAGCAAAGGGAGATATAAAGATAGAAATTTAGTTATACATTCAACTACCCTCCAACACCAGTGTAAGTATCACATATAGAGGTAAAAATGATCACTGCAATAAGCTGTGGTTTGTATGACCCTGCACCTGCAAAGAGAAGGCTGAACTACCTTACAGTACTGGCTTTCTGTCAGCAGCTGGAAAATGTTCTTTTGACATAAACATTGTAAAAAAAAAAGAACACAGCCTGTCAGACTGGATCTTCTCTCCTCTCAGAAATGCTGCCCAATAACACATTTCTTCAAAGGCTCCTCAGTGGTCCACAAATATCCCAGTTCAAGATAAGGGACTGCTCATCTCTTGTACTCCCACATGAGCATCACACTGATTATTTCACCTTTGACCTTTCAAACCTTTGACAGTCAGGAATGTGGTGGGCTACAATCACCCCACAGATAAACATCAGCCCAAGATTGATACTCACCCTGGGGATTCTGTTACCCACAGGAACACTAACTTAGACATGTTAACCTTACTGTGAACTCTTTGAGGCTTAAAGAACATACCAGAAAAGTGCTTGTGGGTTACCAGCCATCATCACCAACAAGGGGAATCTAGACTTGTTGTGCATGTCACAAATGACACAGTCCAAAATAAACATAAAATATATAGTTTTAGCTTTAGCCAGAAAATGCACCATAATGTGATATTGTTTATCCATAGTTAGTAGTATTATTTAGTTTACTTAAAACTCAAACCTCTGCAGTTCAAAATGCAATATATAAGTCATTGTTAGGAGGATGACATGTTCAAAAAAACACTCACTGAGAGCCAAGAAAGTCTCAAAACGTCACCAGCTGATGAGAAGCTCTTCTCCCTTTGACCTCATTCATACATGAATAATGCATACTTATTCATAACTTTTAGCTTCATATTTCTGCAGTCCAGACTGTTCATCTATGTAATACTATATCAAGACTTTGTTTATTTGGACCTAACCCTGCAACATAAAATTATTCCCCAGGGGGCATAAAAGTATTTTACAAGTTCCAGTGAAACTGGTTAGAGGTGCTTTCATAATTGATAAATGTAATTCAATCCTAATTTCCATATTCTTTTTTTCATACTTGCTTTGATGTTGTGTTTAGGTTTTGCCACCATAGCGTTAGTTTAGTGTTGTGTAATAAATGTGTGTCATTCATGTTCAGATTGTTTGTGTGTTCTTTTCTGCACTTCTCAACTAATAATTAAGATTAAGAAATAACTTGCTTCCATAGAATCATAATTAGGATTAAGAATCAATCAGAATTCCCATTGATCTCTCTTGTTTAGCCAGCAACCTCCGTTACTATTGTCTCCCTGGACTAACAAGTTATCGCAAAGTCCTACTTTTTTAGTGGATCGTGCAAACATACGGTGTGTTTAGAGTGTTTAGTAAACAAAAGAGTCCAGTAGTTAACTGATAGCAGCTGATGAGTTATTTAATGTTCAGATGTGATTGCCAAAATTCCTTCCACACGGAGAGGTCATGCTTTTCACTGCACACCTTAATTCTCAGTAATATTTTTCCTGCTTTAACAACAGTTATTTTATCGTTTTACAGCTGTATGTGGTTTCAGTGCCAGACATACATATTATTCAATGGTTTGATAAGCATCTTACCAGAGAGGACAGGAACACAAAGTCCTTAGAGGGCTCTGGAAGTTCTGGAGGCAGGAGGGAGTCACAGGAGTCTGACGCTGGTGTGAGGGGTCTGGGTTTGCAGGGGTTTGGCCTGTTGCTGGCTAGGTATAGGCTCTGTCCCCAAGAACTCATACACACCAGTGCTTCAGCTGCCTCTAGATCTGTGTACTCCAAGCAAGGAGTTCCACTGAAGACAGAGTGCTCACTGTCATGCCTTCTTCTTTTTGTGTAGGACCCACAATTATCCACAGACTCAGTCTAGAAGGAATAACAAAGTAATATCAGACAAATGAGGCAAAAAGTAAGGAAACACCATCTCTTTATTGTAGCTATTTTCAGTTTGCATTCAACTCTGTTGCTTGAACTTTGACTCAGATTTGACATTGGCAGAAATGTAAACAAAGAAGGGAGATTTCCACTCTACAAACCAGAATATAAAAAACACAGAATGAAAAACACTTCCAGTTATCATCTGCTCAGTCATTGTTCCTGCAGCTAAAGTTCCCGGGCCAACTGCATGATGCTGCCAATAAGAGAGCGGGGTATGTTGGTGAGTACACCCCAGCCCAGCACGCACTGCCTTTGGCTGGGAGCCAGGACACCTCCCATTGCCAAATATAGACCAAAGTGTGACGTGCTGCCGAGATGAGCCATGTGAAATCCCCATAAAGCGGTCCTCATCACTAGGCCTATTACCTTATAACTTTTATATTTATTTTTACAGCAAACAACGCACATTACTGGTTGTCTGAGACGATTAAACGAGATTAAACTATTTTTGACAGTGACAGGTATGTTAAAAAAAACAAAAAACAAAACGTTATTTCAGATTATCATAAATGCGTTGGCTGTCTAAAAAACTGATTAAAAGACAGTTAGATCTCAATAAACCTGCATTGTGAATGTGTAATAAAAAAACCACGATTTTACAAATTAATTTATTACCAGTGATATGACAACACTCGTTGGCGTAACACAAAATACAATCAATGAAAATGACATCTACACATATAATTCCGTCCATAACATATAAAAACTAACGTTGTGGAAACGTCAAATCACTTAGTAAACAACTAGATGTCAACAGAACTGAAAACCCATAATAAATCTTGAATTTAGCTGAAATAGGAATTTAAACATGATCTTACCCCTTGAGAGTCCATCTCTGTAAAATTTCGTGATGGCATTAAGAAATAAAATATTTCTATATCACTTTTTTGTTGTCAAAGCCAGTGTAGAACAAAGAGACGGCGCTTGCCAGTGCTGTTGCCTGTGCTGGGGTTGGGTTGAGGTCGTTTTTTTCTCTGACTGGCTTCCTTTTCTCTCAGCTGTGTGTGTAAAACATAGGGAGGTGGAAAAAAAGAAAAAACAAACCTCATAACACGCACCCGCGGGTGGCAACACTCAGCCAATCACAGCCGAGTGTGTGCGGCGCTGTGGCCAATAGGAAAGCAGGAAGCGCGTGAACAGTGCGTGCTCGCCGGGCGGTTGGAGGAAATAGGGTGCGTGGCCGTTGGTGGGCGTGGTCCTGAGAGTCAGCAGTGTCAGAGTAAACCCGATGAACCTCCAGCCGTTAAATTGGGCGAAAGGTCGCTCCGGTTTATGCTGTGTTCACAGGAGGTGGGAATAACCTCTACCATTGATGTCATGAAATACAATACATAGCTTTTCCTGTCCAACACTGTAAATCACATTGAGCTAATAACATAACACACACACAAACTTTACCTAAAATGTTCTATGAACAACAGCAATTATATATATAAATATATAAATATCAATCAATCTATCTATCTATCTATCTATCTATCTATCTATCTATCTATCTATCTATATATATATATATATATATATATATATA
>JAUMHF010000014.1:9145136-9172046 GCA_032359275.1 Microctenopoma steveboyesi | reverse complement strand
CATTACAGATCGGTTTGAATACAAATTGACCCTAAAATTTCCCATAGTCATTTAAGGTTACAAATGCAGTATATTTCTTGTCTTTGATACAAAGCAAATAATACTGTGAATCTTTTCCCTTATAAGAAAAAAAGGTTTAAACTTTATGTGTATGGTCATTTATACTGGGCTGTTTGCCCATGGATTACTGTCTACAAGAAAATTTGCCAAGTTATGAATCAGGAGTCTTGACCTACATATGCTGTTACATCACAAATTGCACTTACACAAAGAAAGAAATATGTCCCAACAAAGTTTTAGAAGCCATCATATGACTGTTTTTAAAAATGTTAACTATTCAGTTAACATTCTGAAATGTGTTGGTGAAAACAGTCTGTCGCATAGTGACCCTTATGCATTTCGTATGCTGTTACTGAACTTTCTTGTATATGTAGGCTAGCTCGTAAAAATATGGAGAAACCTCACATTACCACATTTTAGGTTGTGTCAAACTTAAACTGCCACTACAGCTTTTATGCAGCAGAAGGGAGTGTAGCAGGTGTGTTGGCCTGGCCCTTGCAGTGCCTGGCTACTAAGAAGGCCGTGCCTTAGTATGACTCACATAAGCATGGCCTCAGGGAGCAATGTGGGTTTGGAGCCGTAGCAGCACAATTTCTGTGCCAGCAGATTGCGAGAAGAGAGGGGACGAGGGTGGAGTTACGGGGAAAACAAGTTAGCACACAGGCATGACAGGCAGCCAGGCCTAAGTACAGCAGCCTGTTTGTGCTATAAGTGGGGCAGTCCGCTTCAACTTAGGGAATCTGGAGGAAAGGTTATGCTGGCCCTATCTGGGCCTCCACATGCACAACTCCTCTGTCCGGCCAACTCCCCCATACCAGGAACATCAGAGGTGGACTCAGGAAGGGGGGAGTTGTCCAGGGTTAAATATACCACCCAGTGTCTATGTATCACAGACACTGGGCTCTGGCAAACAGCCATAACCACTGTCATAAAGAGCAATAGTTTCCAAACATGGACCTTAAGACCCACTCCCCTTTTTAGTTTTCTATCCCTGCCTTACCCACTGCTGATTACCTGGATCAGGTGTGTTCAGTCAGTCAGAAACTGAAAGATATACTTGGAAAGCAGCGTGTGGTGGGGGCAGCTATTTTCCGTATTCTGATTGACTGAACCTATCTGACATTGACATAATTTTATTTTACATGCATTCATATAAAAGCTCAGCGCACACTTACGTAAATCCACACTGCACGCTGCAAAATCAGGAATGCTTACATAAGATTATAGTTGTTGAATATTCAGCAAGTCATTAGTTCATCTTACACATATTCTCACAGCAATACATCATATAGTTTAATACTGATCATATTTGAATTTATGTGTATGTAACAGGAGACAACAAAACAAACACTCAGTGCTCCTGTCAGATGCTCCCCCCACCATCACTGCAAACGGGCATCTAGGTGAAAGGACACAGCAAGTAAAAAGATCCCAGGCTGTGTTTAAATTATCTAAAGGAGGATTTATAGTCCCTTATTTGACCACTCTTTTTTGTTTTTTATTTTAGAACAGAACAAATACTGGACATAGACATAAAACATCTGCTGTGCTTTAAATGTTTCATGAAGATGCACAAATAGAAAACACAGCTCTTTACTATAACTGATGTTCAGAATACATTTTGCAAACACATGTACAAAGTTGATGTCTGAAAACACTCTTTTTAAAAGATAAATGTACCACATCGTCTACCACTTCTTACAGCACAGCCACTTGAGCATACAGTACCACAAACTAGCGCTAGTAAAAAAAATCTAAGAGATAAAGAGGTAAACTGGCATCTGGACTTTTGAACCCAGAAAAACCCACAATTCACACAAGTCACATGCAAAGAAAGCAACGTTTTCGCATAATGGTATATGTCAGTGCTTGTCAAGATTTTCATTAGTTTTAGAGAGACCTAAATTCTTACACACTAAAAATCTAGTACATTGTTTTTTAATTGGCGGATAGTTCATAAAAAAACAACAAAAAATGCAATTTGTAATCCAGAAGTGTCAACAAGCCTTGTACAAGTCTATGATACAAGAGCACAACCACATGTCAGCCTGTTCTAGATAAAAATGTTAGCTTAGTATTCCTGTGTGTACAACTATGCTGCAATAACAACTTAGCTCGAAAGGAGTAAACACAAAGAATTTTGCTGAATGAAACAACAGATTCTTCTGTGTTATAGATAGCGAATATTGCTTGACAACATGACCCATCTCCTATAGTCAACTATGCACTAAAGGAGGCTTTGTTTACCAGGCAACACGTGACTCCACCCCTCTCCAGGACTGAACAAAGATCTGGCTTCTGATTGGTCAGAATAAGATTCTGTAGTCAATCTGCTACTATGAGACGGACTCCTGTGTTGCTAGCTCATCTGTTGTCCTAGCAACACGATGAACAGGAGGCAGGTCTGAGGGCTCCCTGGAGAATCTCCCCTGGAGACAGTCTGGCAATGAACATGTGTGATGTCTGATAATGATCTGTGAAATTAAATAATACACTTTGAATAAACCTCTGTCTTGTACTAATTTATGAAGTCTTTTCAGCATTAAAGTTAACACATATATGGCCATAGTTTAAGCCACTGTGCAACTGTTTAATGTAAAAGCAGAAGGCGGTTTTCACTTCACACAACACAATGCGTGTGTCCTGGAAGAACAGTATGGTCATGATGTAACAGTGTGGGTACAGTAGGTGTGTATCTATTTCTAATGCTTGAATATAATATGCTAATTTTAGAACCTACATTTTGAATCACAGAACTACAAGAAATGACATTTCATAATTTTATTTCATGCACTCATACATAGGATGACTACAGCAGAAGGGATTTTTTGTAGTGTTTCTATAAAAAAAATCTATGAATCATCCAAAACACACTGAAAAATAATGACTCAATAGTGTGGACAAAGCAGACTTCACACAGATCTCTGTGACTAAGAGAAATTTGAAAAAGCACATGAAGAATAACTACAGAGAACATGCACTTGCTTTGGTGTCTGTTATTTGAGTACTTATGTAGAACAAACCAAAAGCTATTTTAATATGAACCTTGAAGGAGATAATATCATGATACTCTATGTACAAATATTTGTCTGGACTCCAGTCTGATACCAGATATGGAACAGGATGTATCACAGAGGTAACTCAAGGAGGGTTATAGTGCTAAAGGAGGAATGTGTTTAGTTTTCTCCAAAACCAACTAAAGTTGCACGCACAATGTTTAAACAGCATTAAAGTGGGTCAATTTCCGTCTGGTCTGCCAAGGACACACTATCCTGTCATCAGAGTGTGCAATTTCAGAGTGCAGAACTTTAAACTAGTCTGAAAAATCAATGATGTTAAGATTTCAGCAACAGAGAGATTAACTATGAGTCATCTGTTTTGACTGAGTGTACTGTGACCCAATTCAACAATAGGGAGCGAATTTCCATATTATTTACTTCATGAAAGTGGTTTCACAGTGACGTCTGCAGGAATGGTACAAAAACAGGCAATCATGTAGTAAGTGACATTCTTAATTTGTGGTATTTTATTTGTCTTCCATTATATGATACAGCAGTAATTCAACTATCACCGCTTTATGAAAGCTGAGCTCTCTAGTATAATGTTTAGTTTAGTCCCTGCTGTTCAGTGTAGATTTTGTTTTTAGTGTTTTTTGGGCGTAATACTGATTGAGCCTGTGCTGGGATGTGACTGGAGTATAAATGGACAATGTATCTTCAGCACACACACTCTGTAAGACCTCCGTACGAGGACGAGTTAAGAGCCTCCTTTCTAACCCGACACATCTCCTCTCCTCTCTGCTTTCAGTCAGCTTCCTTTATTCTGTTTCCCGTTTATGTTCCTTTACTTCCTCTGTGGTAAAGGAACATGAAGATGCTCTAAAGCTCTTCCGGGCCATCAACAGACACACACACCGTCTGACACAAAATAGTCATCTGTTCCTATTTACACCTGTTAGACTGTGGCTGGAGTGTGACAGAAAGGCGTTTCAGTAACCATACCCCTAAATCTGACACATATGATACGTCAGGAATAAACACACAACACAAATCTACATCTTTTGTAGCAGGAACCAAAACAATACCTTGTCAGTGACAACCATGCAAACCTCACAGATCTCGAGCAGCCTAAAACTGGGAGCTCAGGTCAGTTAATGAGAGGAAAAGTCAATCTGACTTGAATCTGTGATGTGCTAGCATGAGTATCATTACAGCACTGTACACACTGTCGCATAAACTTTATACTTTACCTGTGGATGTAGCGTAATGTGGTTGGTACTAAATGCCTGATGCTGACACAGCTCTAACAAAGCTTGTCTTTTGTTACTAAGGCTCTACTATAAGTCAGCCACTGGATATGGATTTCTGTCACTATGAGCAACTTTTGTCCGGGACAAGCTGGTGGGCTAATGCTTCACTTTGGAGTCACAGAGCACTGTTGTCATTACCACTACAGGAACTACTGTGATGGAAAGACACACACACACTCACTCGCCTCCAAGTCAGAGATCAGGAGCGGGACACGACTGCGTGATGGCGTTGTCCGTCACACACACACTGCTGGCCCCAAGGAAAGTATGAAAATTAAATTTAAATCCCAAGTGCGTATGTGTGTAGCGTTTTGCTGGACTCATTGCATCTTTGTGTTCAAAGCAATCAATCATTTGGCTTCATATTTTGACTAGAGTGAACTATTCTGTCAAATCTATCCAGAATCTCTCCACTAAAATGTCACTAACTCTTTACTGGGGGATGTGGATAATCAACTCATCAGTAATTCTCATCAGTACATCATGTGTCCAGCACCTGATAATAAACACATGAAGCATTCTCACACCTGCCATAAACGCACACCATAAAAGAACAAGAGAGAGGTGAGTTGCCTAACTGCTTATCTTTAACCAGGTGATCATGTTAACCCACTACAGAAGCCACTCTTACTGTATCTTCTTTGTTTTCCTGTAGTTTTTATGTATATACCAATGTATTTTAAAATTACTTATTTGTAACTTTATGAAGCTGTACTTTGGTGCTATTTGCTAACATTAGTGTGCTAACATGATTACAGAAAAAATGCTAACATGTTGATCTTTCCCAGTGACAAACTTGTCATTAGTTTCGCAGATATTTGGTCCTAAACGTATTGGATTAAAGACATTAGTGATGCTATATGAGAACTTTAAGGACCACCAAATTTGCTACCATTTATCAGAGGGAAAATGGATGTGTGTACCAATCCCTGCTAAAACCACCAACTGTTGTTGAAACTTTGACACAGAAATGTCAACCTCATGGTGGTGCAGGGAGAAAGTCCAACTAATCACAAGTCCAAGTCATGGATCCATCATCTGGCAAACGTGTAAGATATTTAAATGTGCACCAAAGTGATGGACTGACCATACTCTTGATCACTCAACTAGCTAAAAAAATCAAGTAGCCAAAAGTTTGAACAGAAAATATGGGGTTACTATAATAAAAGGGTTTGTGTGGGAATTTGTGGCCAGGTTTCCGACAGATCAGCTTCTCGGCACCAGCCTGTCCTGTCATGCCTGTTTCCTGCCCACAGGGTTGATGCTCAGACATCTGTTCCTGTGGGCAGACACAGAAAACACTTGGCACAGGCGCAGTTAATCTCTGCTACAGCTCAATGCCTCAGCAGACTTAGACCTATTAAATTAAAGAAATGTATTTAAGAGAATTACAAATGTCAAATCATGAGAAAAGTAAAACAAAGGTATGTAAGAAAAATGTCTCAGATGACCAAAACATCAGCTACTATGGAGCTTTTATTGGGCATAAAAAAAAAACAAAAAAACAAACAAAACAAGTTAATAACATTTTGTCCCCTGATATGTAATGTTAACATAACTTCATACAAAAAAGAAAAAAAAACATTATATTATTAGGAATAATTTGGATATATATTGTAAAAAATGACCCACATCCATTCTCTTAATAAATATATACACAATAAGTACTGAAATACAAAAGGAGGGGTGATATAGATCCTTTTGTTCAGTAGATATTTATATACAGCAAAATTCAATTTAAAAATCAGTTTTACCAGTTAATACGTATTACATTATGTAGTTATTGTAGATTTTTTTTTCTGAACATGTCTGAATCTAAATATCATATTGCACTTCCAGAACAGTCATGTATTAACTGTCCCAGACATTAATTGACCTATTTCATCAACATTCAGAAAGCTACACTACCGGGGAATGGTACGTGTGTTGTAGTACTGTCTCCAATATATTTAGAAAAAAATGAATACTTCCAAGGAAGCTATTTAAATTGATCTGGAGAATAAACACATTTAAGTAATTTCATTCACAAACAATATAAATCATGTGCTAAAAAAATCAAACAATAGACATGTACAAGATTCTATCCTAATTGTATAATGGTGGAAGAGTTTACACACTAAATACTGCCAAGTTGTTTAGTAGTAATACACTGAACCAAGGCGGCTCCATCAAAAGTTTCCTGTCTTTATTTCGTGGGATAAATACCCAACTTTGCATACTGTCATCAGTGCTATGGCTTTAGGAATGGAAAGATGAATGGGCCTTCTTTATACAACTCAAACGTGGGAAACAATTCTGGTAGCATAGCGTGAGGATAACCACAATAACCACCACAATCGCTCTGCACATTCTGAGGCACAACTGAGATTCGCTCTAGACTCAGAATGAAGTTAGTTTACCAACTAAATATGGTCACTTGTTAATTCTTATGCACAATAAAATTCTGAAAATGAATCAAAATGTATATAACTTACATCTCTAATTAACATGTATTAAGAGCTATTGCTTTTTAAACATTTCTTTTTGGGCTTTGTCTTTTAAAGCCTGCTTGACACAACATGATTTAAGATTCAGATCAGGTCCAGATGTGTAAACTGCTGCTACTTTTGGCTCAATTGGTCCTCCAGCCCGCTGTTCAGGATGATCTCACCTTCTCCTGTTCAATCAGATTTCAGTGAGGGTCAGTTTGTACATGCTGCCCAACTCCTCCATCGTGATCTGGAACGTGTCTTCGTTGGAGTAGTGTTTGATGATGTTGTCGTCCATGTGGACCAGAATACTGTTGTAAGACAGAGATGGGTGTTAACATCTTGCTTACTTCATCCTCATTCCAAAACAAGCATAACTATTTTATGAGGTTGCTTTTAGATTGTTTGTTCTACCTGCCCTATAAATATTAAGCTACAGCCAGTTAGCATAACATAAAGACTGGACACTAAGTCTGGTCTAAAAGAAATCTAACTTTTAATTTCTTTGTCATTGGACAAACTTACAAAATCAGCGAGAGGTCAAATAATTATTTCCTCCACTGTATATTCATTATGTAAATCTAACCTAAATCTAATTTAGCTAACGTAGTTTGATTATTTGAGGTCTAATAAGTCACAAATTACCCACAAAAGACCACCTACAAACATTTTTTTAATGTTGAAACTTTGTTATGTTTAGTGTTTGGGTGAAAAGTGACCATTGATGATTATATTTCTTCTTGACCTCTCTGTGACAGAGATCTGGCAGAAAACATTTGTTTTGTTTTTGGTCAGGGTTTCTCCTTCACAATTGCAGACACTGTATAATGATGAGAATCACTTATACTCACCCTTTTTTACACTTCTTGTACACCTTTCCAACCTTTTCCAAAGGCAACTCGTATTTCTCTGAAATCTGATTGAGAAAGGATAAAGATTAGAGTGAATTTTTTGACAGAAACATAAAACCACCCACACAGATGTTAGACATAAAAGAGGCCATTATTCTGCATCTAATCACAGAAACATTCACCACTTGAACTTTATCAATATTTTACTGCTATATGACCCTTGTTCTCCATGTGTCTTTCTAAACTCTGTGACCCTATAGATAAACACATGCTTTTCTCTTTTATATATCCCTTTTACATTTTCTTCCCCTTTTCTCTTTTCTAGTGATGCCTACACCTGGTTTTACACCCCAGCTTTACTTTACCTTCCCCAGAGTCCCTCTTTAATCTCCACATAGCTGCGCTATATTGCTTTACCCAACCACTACTCTTCCCTGCAATATTCCAGAGCCCTGTCTCAGCTCTTTTAGCCAACAGGTCACATTAACACAGAGAAGAGCTCCAGTGTGAAAGGCAGAGACCACCAATATGAAACAGCAACGTGAAGAATAATACTGTACAAGTTATGACCAGCACAATGAACTGGGGAAAACTTACAGCTTCCACTAGGCCCTTAAGTGTGGGATTCTTCAGCATGAGGGCATCAAACACCTCCTCTGTCTCCTTACGCACATACAGCAGAACTGTGCGTTGAAAAGAGAAAGAAGAGGCAGCCAGGCGTCAAAGGACAGCACATATGTTGACAAATTGGACACAATCCCCAAGCATAAAAAGTCACTGGCAAGCATACAGTGTAAATCTGTGTCAGACCAAACAGACTGACTGCGGGTTTAGTTTATGCACACATACTTTATACCCAAGCTATTAGAAAATGTCTCTATAAAGCTGCAGGGAACACTAACTAAATACTCTGCCTGCCATATTGCAGGGGCACTCATCCAGACTCAAAGAACAGACATAGCACATTCATCTTCACGGTTGTAAAGATATACACACATATAACACACAAACAGAAGGACAGACCCACCTCTCATTCACTACATGCAGGCTTACCAAAATAGATCAAACTCTAAATAGACTTTATAACATTGTTTCCCAACCTGTTTTCAGGAAGTTGAATATCTCAAAGTAGGCCTTTGAGGCGTCTATTTAAAGTCATAATAATTATGTGCACAAGAGTTTTCACTAGTTTAATCCTCTTCTGTGTATGGACTAAAACTAAATGGGGAGACGCGAAAGAGTACAGCAATCAAATGTATGGTGATGTTTGGCCATATGTGTATTACCCGGATTCAACTTTATTGGATTAACTGCGTGCAGCCCAATGCACAGAATTAGCAGGCATTTTTGAGAGACTGAAGAATTTGAAGAAATACTACAGTACAAACACTGTGCCATACTGACTGTTATTCATTTGGAAGAAAATATCTTATTTCACATTATTTTAACATGCCATCTGAAAAAGCTCTTGCAGAGAAACAACACACTAAACAAAGTAGTGTTAATAAATGACCACATGTTTATAGTAGAAATTAAGGCTGGAATGGTTCATATTGAAAATAATTTGTATTTCTTTTTTTTGTTGTTGTCGTTAAGTAAGGATTGCATATTATACTCAGACTCAGAAAGAAACATTTATTCATTATTGTAGTATTGCAAAAAGTATTGCACAGCTATGAATAGGATATAGAGTAAAGGGCACAAGTTTGTTTGCATGTGTATGTGTGCACATAGTGATCCGTGGTATTTTGTTGGGTCAGAGGAGGCATCAGCGACGTACGTGTGTGTGTGATGGTGTATGTGTGTTTTGAAAGACCTGGAATATTCACATGGCCCAGAGTTTGTTTGCAGGGGTGGTGGCAAACACACATGCACATACATGCATATGCATGCACTTTTACACACTGACTTAGAGAAGAACATGGTTCAAAGACCCTTGACCAACATGTGAACAGTCTTAGTTGTGCACACTCAATGTCAGACACATATTTAGTACCTTTTTTTGGTTCCTCCACTCTTGCCATTTTGTTCGGGGGTGAACCAAACTCATCGTCACTGAAAGGTAATCTCCTCATGCCCGAGCTGCTGTGGACACACACCCAAATCACTGCCTAAATTACCTTAACGACCAGTTAACAGGCTATAAAACACACACAAACACACGTATGCATTCATAAATGCACAAGCATTTCCTAGTAACAACATTTGTATCCTTTTATGCCTTTTACTGGGAAAGTGCCAAAGGTTTTCTCAGTTCGAAACAACTAAAAAGCAATTGCGGAAAAAGCACATGTGAAAATAAAGCTTCCATGAACTTACCTTTCCTCTCCTTCTTCTGCTGGGAAAGGCTAAAGTATAAACAGAGAGGCAGAAATTTACTCAAATGAAAACAAGGACACGTGGAACATAAAGTTAAAAATCAGTAACAACTGACATTAAGATAAATTTAACCATAATTAGATGTTATAGTGCATGCTGCAAAATACATGTGCTGTGTAAAATGATTTGCCCCCTTCCTGATTTAATAATAATATTAATAATAATAACAATGAATACTGTATTGATCCCCTTGGGGAAATTGTTGTTTAGACAGCTGCTAGACCTGTGTCAGCGCTACAGGGTATCGGTGTCTTGTCCAAGGACACCTCGACATGTAACCTGGTGGGACTGGGAATCGAACTGCTCTACCCACTGAGCTATCATTTGATATGCTTTTGCATATTTGTCACACTTAAATGTTTTAGATCATCAAACTCATCAAGCACTCACCTAAAACCTAAAACCTGTTGGGCCATGTAGGTTTGGATAGATTTTCTTCCTCAATAAATAACACTTCTTTGTCTAATATTTAAAGTAGTTTGATGATCTAAATCATAATTCTTAAAATTATGCAAAAACATAAAAAATCTGGAATGTCGTACTTCACAAGTGCAGCAACTTCAACTCTTTGCGTATTTGACTAAGTCAGTCAACCCATTCAAAGGGCGTAAGTAGCCACAACCCAACAATTTGCCTATGTTGACTTATTTTTCCTTTATCACTGAGAAATGATAACTTTCAACACAATATAGCTGTCCCTGTGTGGAAAAAAGCCTGAACACGCACAGCTGGGGAAACAGGGTCAAGGCACAGCTCTGAACCCTGACAGAGTCACAGGTTTCTTTTATGAGGTCAAAGTATATAGGGCAGCATATTATGTATTGTTCTATAGGTTATGTGACAAAGAAAGGCATTGCTCCTCACACCTTTTCTTAAACAAATACATTTGTTTCTAAAATAAATGCCACGATACCCATTAGTTAAAGACATATATACAGGTCATGGAAAAAATGTTGTTTTTTTATTTTAATTCTCAGAAAGCTTTTGTTTTTGAAGCCTTTTGGCCTGTGCTTGTATTGATTGCAAAGTTTGCTGTTAATAGAATTCTATTCTGAGAGGGGACGTTTATCAGAAACTGATAGCATAGTGTAGACAGTTCAGTCACATCCAGTGACATTGACAACACCAAAAATAACTTCCTGTTTATCCATTAGCCTTGATTGTGATAAAGTAAACTAAGTGAAAGTGATATGAATGGTGAAAGAGTATCTTTGGTCCTTGTTCTTATCTCAGTCATTCCTAATTTAACCAGAAGGTGGCGCTTAACGCTTACAAATGGTGACATTTCTTAATGGAGGAAATTTTGATTTTCTTACAGGCTTTTTCTTCATCACTAATAAAAGTGTTACATACTTCACGTATTATATGGGTTATTAGTTCCTGTCAACTGTAATAAATACTCTCGGAAAATACTATAAATAATAACTCTCGGAATCTCTGACTGTCTCCTATATTATCCATTCATCAACAACAATACTGCAGTCTTCTCTTCATCTCCAGGTCGACCAGTTTCAATTGCACTGAGCATATGAACCGATTAAGCTGGTAGCAGAGGTAGTTCTCAGCCATCTGGTTTGTTGTCACTGGTAAATGATTAATCTGTTGAGTAAGCAGTCTGAAGTACAGCCATTAATAAATGGGACTCCTGTCACAGCTCAAACCAGAACTCCCTGTTCCCGCCAACTAGAAAGCAAGCAAGTCACCTCGTCCCAGCTGGCTTATGAGTGGGGGGAAGCTGAAAAACAAACGGACCACCTAAGGAGATATGGGAGTACAGATCTGTGGCCAGAACATGTTCGGTTCCACAAATGACAAACAAATGACTGATCTTCTGTGCCTATACTGATAAAACAACTGTGTGTGTGTGTGTGTGTGTGTGTGTGTGTTTGTGTGTGATCTGCACTCACGTGACGCTGGAAGGTAGAGAAGTGAACATCAGGAATAAAAAGGACAGGCTGGGTCTCGTGGTCGGTCATCATCTTGAAGATGGTCACATCATTGCGTTTCTGCATGATAGGAACTTTGACATCCACCCCAACTGTAAGAAAAAAGGTCACAACAAGAAGCGTTGTAGTGCGTCTTTTTATTTATTTATTCTTTTAAAAGAATCTAAACCTGCACTATTATGGATATTTGGGGGAAGCATTTATAAATATTGGTATACTATAACTATATGTAGTTGTTATAGCTGAAAAGTAATTTAATGGTACTTAAACATTGAAACATAAACTGTTGGAAAGGCTGTTGACTGGATGTGAGAGCCCCCTCGTGGTGCAAGAGCACAGTTTTGAGGAATTGTGTGTACTGTTGGTATTCCTAGCGAAAAGAGAGATACCCTTTTCCGTTGTTTAGCGAGTCAGTCCACGTGGAGTGCAATGTTAATTAGTTCGTAGTTCATGCTGCTAATGCTAGATAACGTGTTCTTTCTGTTGTGTAGCGTTATTGTGTGCATTTACATTTCCCAAGAGACTCTGTTTGAATATGCATCTGTATTTGATTTAATTTCTATTCCATATGAAAGCTGAATAAGCGTAATCTGAGTTGAATGTTTATTATATTCATCCTCTTTTTATGTGTTTTGTTCTAGACCACACACCCCCACCTAAAGTTCCTAATTCCACACCTCTAACCTCGTGGTTGCAATACATCCTCACCATAACCAACGCCTATACAGTCCTGAGGGAACACAATCATTGACATAAACAGAACATAGTCCTGTATGGCTTAGAGAAGAAACTAGATCAAGTAGCAGTTTAAGTTGCCTGTTTCTACATACTCCACAATTTGAGGAATTCCTGAGTAACTCACAGTTCAGACCAGGGTTGATATCCGTCACCTTCCCTTTCCGGCGGGACTGCTTCCTCTCCTCATCTCGGATCTTCCTCTCAGCACCCTTGTCACAGAAAACTTTGATCTGGCAGTAGGCGCGGTGAATTGGCTTGTTGCTGCGGTTGTTGTAGCTGTAGGTGTCGATCTGCAGGTTCAGAGGGAGACCCTTCACCCCCTTCTGGGAGGAGAAGTCTGTGCTCAGACAGTTTACGGAGATGAAGATCTGTGGAGAAAAGGAGGAGGAAGAAGACAGGACAAATGAGACTTCTGTAACAGAATAAATGTCTATTATCCTCCGGAAAATATTAGAGAAACTGAAAACATGTACACAGCTACTTCACTGATGGTACCATTCTTTAATGTTGCCTTCTTGTCATTGTTATCACATTAAAGTTTTCACTCTGATTATGTTTCAGGATTGTCATTGGGTAACACTGAAGGCAGAGGCAGAGGCCTTAACCGGCAGTCCTCACACTTTGTGTTCTGTGTTGCCCTCTATTGATCCACTTCAGTAGTTGCAAGCTCAATGTGAAGATGCTCCTTTGTCCTCTCTGTGCTTGTATTGAAAACACGTTTTCATTGTGTCAACAACACACACACCTTAGCAGAACGTTTGAAACACCTAACAGAGAGGATCCTAAGTGTAAGCAGCACATATAACGGATATTGTAAATATTCTAAAAAGGTAAAACACAACCATGACAGTGTTTGTATTGCATAAACACTGTGCATGATAAATTGTTATAGTCATTGCCGCTAATTATTTGTGAATGTTATCATTATTAAAGACACTTTGAATTTCGTGTTTTTTTGTTAAATTGAGAACACGATTAATCAGACTTATAGCTGAGTTTGTGCTGTTAAAAGGATACAGCTCTATAAGTGTGAAGAAGGACATGTGCTAATGAAAAAAGAGATTAAAACATAAGCACAAACAAAGCACAGGAAAGAAATGGATAATTCCAGTGAATCGCCCAAGGGCGGGTAAACATAAGAGAGGAGTTCTCCTTTTATTTTTACACCACAACTATGTATATACTGCAGGGTAAACCCCCCTAGGGTAAGTCATACATACACACGCATCTTCATCTGTCACCCAACACCACATTGATGAGATGATCAAACAGCCTGGCGGGGGTGATGAATACACACACAGTGAAGTCATCAACACACACAAGAGGATGAACATCCTATGGACACAGGCCTCGAGTCATGTGGCAGTTGGTCCCACATCCTGGTGTGTGTGTGTGTGTTTGTTTGGCTTTATTTATGTTAAGCACAGCCTAGCAAGAGCTGGAGATGAGCGAAACACCATTTTGTCTCTTTGTCTGCTTGTTAGCACTGGCAGTCCTTGTTCATCTCATCCTATCTGTCACCTTTCATTTCCTTTAGACACGTTGGATTTTTTCCAACTGATCTATCCGGTCTTCATCCACCCTGCAGAAAGTTTCCTCATTCCTGCACTCTTTGTTGCTCCTGTCTGGCGTCTCAGAAATGCATCAACGTGCAACATTACAACAGAAGAGACAGGCAGGTTGGACCAGTCAAGGCCGCATGTGTGCAGGAAAAGACCTTCACACAGACACACACACACACACGCGCAGCTCCCTGTCCCCACACAACCTAATTAAACACATATACGGAGGAAGCAGTGATGACAGCATCCCCACTCTCTTATATAGGCCCCTATTTTCTGTTAACGACTTTTTTGGAGGATCCCAACGAACAAAGTGGCGGATGATCATCAACAAAGAGGTGTCAATACCTGAAACACCCAGAGAAGCTGCCTATTTTTGCCTTGAGGTTTTAAGTGTTGACGTGACAAGTTACGGGTCTTGAAAGTACGTGAAAAACCCAGGTCACCAGACCTTGAGAACCAAACGTTGTATTTGTTGTTCCATGAGCACTAAAGCGGAAACAGAAGCTTTCATACATGTCCGTCTGATTTTCTTTTTATCTGTCTTGCCAAGAATGTTAGAAGCAGCCTCGAGATTTGAAAACAGTAATTAATGAGCTGCGTAATTGAGCTGCGAAAAAATGAAGTTGTGTTTGTGATTCTTTAGGTGTGCATTTATTTATAGTCTTACTTTGGCTTCCTCGTTGGTGTCCCAGGTGAAGGAAATGGCGTTGTAGGAAATCTCTTCAATGTTGCCAATGGTGTTGAAGCTCTCCTTGTAGTCAGCTATAACAAAAAAGAGTTAATTAGTTAAATCAGTTCAGAAACCAAACCCACCGGCAGTGTGACAGTTGATTAAAGAAAAAAAAACGAGCTCAGCAGTTCTTACCAATGTCGAGACACCGCTGTTTGGCAGTGTGCTGTCTCGTGTGCCAGTACTTCCAGTGTTTCAGCTGATCGTCTCTGCACTTCTCCTCTCCGAACACCACCATCACAACACTCTGGAAATTATACATTACACACGCAATGATAATACAATTTGTTTAACATAATTATCACGTCATTACTGCTAAGAAATAAAAACTTGTTATTGTTGCAGGTTAATTTTTGTTGTCATTTCTTACCCTGACTTTGGTGATGGGCTGATGGATGCCTTTGTTGTCAATCTCCCTGAGGGTGATTGGGTAAAACTGACCCTTGTTGAGATATGTCATTGTTCCATCACCTGTTTTCTGACGCAGGGACTTGGACGCCTCAAGAGTGTACTCGAAATGATTTCTAAAACATGGAAAAATAAAGAAATAATTTAATAAGAAAACTACGATGATAGATGATGAAAAGATGATATCTCTGTATTGCCAATGATAAGACTTGATTTAGGTTAAGTGAGAAGTGTCAGAGCAGGGCCAGATAACGCATTCATTTTTCACACGGAGGGGAGTCTGGCATCTCCCCAGTGGATTCAATGAATGAGACCCTTCTGTGGTGTCAAAAGCTGAATGGTGGTGGGAGTTGGACGGTGGGCTAGCAGCAGCCCGACTCACCCATGCACTGTGTCAAACTGAGTGTAGTCCTCAGGCGCCATGGAGGCCATACGTAACTGGAGATCCCCTGGGAAGGAAAACACCTGCAGCACACAAAGACACAAAAACACAGAGAAAGAGTGTGAAGCAAGATACAGGAAAAAGAGGATGGTAAACATCTACTAAGATTTAAAATGATTTCTTTTATTTGATACTTGAACTTTAATTCATTCAAAACGATAAGTAAGTTAATGTGGTGCCCCTCTTTACTCACTTTCTTCTACCATTTATTACAGTTGGTGCACATATTATGACCTCATTGTTCTGCCTCATCCCATTTATTTTACCTCAGATGTCTCTATGCTCTCTTGCTAACCCCCCTCAGCTCCTCCTGTACTAGAGTTTTGTTGGTACACTCTTTTCTAAGGTAATCCCTCTCCAGGTTAAAAAGAAGAGAGAGAAAGGGCTTTGGCTATTGCAGGAGAAAAGTACAGCATTTTATTGTGTTGGTGAGACAATGGCATAATAACACACTGGCCGCTATTTTGGCATGTTCAAATAAAACCAGGGAAGGCTGAGCCCACCGCTGGCTCCATGGGATCAGGTGAATATCCTATTGTCTGATAGGAGAGATCTGAGAGAGGAGAGGAGAGGAAAGTGAAGAAGAGGAGAAGGAGGAGGAGGGGAGGTCATAAGGAAAGCATTAGCTAGTTTAGAAAGAGGGGGATCGAAACACTCACCTCCTGGGAACCGTCCTTGAAACTCTCGGAGAAGGTGGAGTCGGGGGGCGTGTTGTGGGCGATCTGGCGGTCGAAGACATGAGCGTCGGTTTCGCCACAGTTGTTTGGCACGGTCACTGAGAAACCATGGGTGGGCACCTCTGTTTTGACCGGTGGGTAATTTGGCACAGTGGCAATGGAAACTGTGACAGTCGTGTCTTGATAGCCATAATGAGAAACTTGTGGTTAGATGTTTAGTTTTTAAGCTGCTCATGTGTGTTTATGTCATTGCCTGTGAACAGACCTGGTGAAGGGAACTGGGCCCTCTTGTCTTGGGCCAGCTGAAGAATATTAAAAGGCCCCTTCAGGACCTGGATCCTGTTCTCCATACCAGCTTCTTGGAGAGGAGTGATGGAGTGTCCGGGCGGGATCTGGTGTCTACAAGAAAGGAAATAGCACATATGTGGTGTCTACATATAGTGACAGATCGAGTGATCCACAACTTGTAGTGAATTCAACAGGTCTCAAACTACTTTCATGTTCCATGACTAGTGATTGTTTTAAATTCTTCTGTATCACTTGATAAGGTAATGTTAGTATAAGCTGTGTTTGACCTTAAACTAAAGCACGCTGGGTTCAAGCTAAAAAAATGAGGCAGGAAACAACATTGTGAGCAAACTTTAATAGACTGTAATAAGTGAGTTGTAAAACCAACAGTATGTTCAGGTCCATGAAGCATGCATAGCCATACACTAAAATCAGAGGATGTTAAAGAGCTTGACTCGCTCCATTATATTCATGTCGTGGTTCCCCTCTGTTTTTATTTTTATAGGTGTATTAGGTAGTAGTATTAAGTGAGAGCTGTTGCTTACCTTTTGTTGGGATCCACATCAGAGACGAGTGCGTCTGGCTTGTTCTGGGATATTGTTCTCTTTTCCCTAGGCACCTGTATGGGAAGGTAAACACAGCCGCTCAGCGTCTGACCACATCACATCCAACAACTTGGGTCATCCTGCTGTCAGTATAGGCAGCTGGATCAGTTACATGACATACGCTCTGCCTCACAGATGTTGCTCAGTGGTCATATCATATATTCCATCTACAGATTTCATAACTGATCCCCCGATTTTGTATTTTTGACTACTTTCAACTCCAGAATGTTTCCTGCATGGTAGAAAGAAAGTCATTCATAAGGTTTCTTGATACCTTGTAGTAGTCGTAAAGCAGGCCGAGTGCTGCAGCACTGTCCTCATCTCCATTTATGCTCATCATTGCCTTGGTGGCTGCAGTCAGCGGGTTCTCCAGGAACGACTTCCAAGCTTCATCTTCTGTGGTGAAGGAGCGACGCTGGCCTCCATAACCCGGGTCATTCTGGAGAACTAGGACTGCCCGCTTACTGAGGGGAAATAAGACTTTTATAAGCTACTGCACCTATACCATTTATTAAGATATTAATGCTTCACTTAATGCAGTGATGTGCTTGTGTTATTTCAGTCAAACATCATGGAGCCTGCTTGTACACGTTTGATCAAGCAGGCATAGGCTCTAGGGTTAACGCTGCTCAGTTTGCTCCTTGAGCATTTAACAGATTGATTCTCCGCACTGACTTTGTACACGTTCACAAAGCCAAGTCCTAAAATCACGCCCTCGTCCAAAACTGACAAACAGGTTATAAGGCACAGATCAACCATAGATGTTCTTTATCTACAAGACCTGTTGTTCAAGCTTTTCCACGATTGTGCAACAAATCTCAGCCGTCGAACTGCAGAGGTGTCTCAACAAAAAGATGCTCTACAGGCTAGTCCAGTGGGACGACTCCGGCTCGAGGATCACTCATTGGTTGAGAAGCTGACCAAGAGTGACGCATCTGACCGTGCTACATTCCTGTGTTTTAACATCACTGTGCTATCACTTGTTTTTTAGCCTGTTTGTAATCACGAGTGCTTATGAAGGACAGCCAGCATCTTCTTCCTCCTCTTTCATCTTGTGACGCTTTTAGGGGTGTTTTGTAAACAGGACTGAGTGGGACCAATCAGCTTTTTTAACGTGTCTCAGTCGCTTCATAAGATCTAAATATTTCAATTTCCAAATTCGAATAGAAATGAAAATACTGGACTTAGTTTGTACAAGTGAGAAAATAATGAAGGTTTAAACAGTGATGTCGTCTGTTTACAGTAAATTTTAATGTTTGCTGAGCTTCTATTTACTTAGAAGTGTTAGGTCCAACAGCTAGAACAAAGTAAAGTCATTAGTCGAGCTCTTTTATTAAAGGCTCATCTCGATCAGTAGCTTTACTGGTCAAACCTTGTAAACCACACACATCTATAGAACATCTTCCATCTGCAATTTTTCTGCCGCTACCAAGTAATTACGACAGAGTGTAAACGGACAGACTCAGTTTCCATGTTGAGTATCTACAACAAAAACAGCTTTTTACCTCTCAATGGTCAAAGTGCTAATTAGTAATCCTATATCTAATTGTGCTATTCAAAAGCTGCAACCTGATAAGATTTATTTTTTTACGGGCAATATAACATAAATCTCTACAGAAATGCAATACATTACTAAAACAAAAAGAGTTGTTTTTCAGAGAAGATCTTCAGAATTCAGGTCCACAGAAACTAATCTAACATCAGCACACACATTTGGCACTTCTAATGTAAACGAACATAGAAAAACACATCTATCTTTTTTCGTGTATGAAAGTTAATAACAGCTTTTGCCTGACTAACCTGTGCCTCCTTAATTTGATGAAATGTTTGACTCATGTGGGATAAAATCCACTAAAACCTCATATAGCCGTGCGCCTGCTTACATTGTCTGTCAGTCGGGACAACGCCTAACAGGTGTACAGTTTCACTCCCCTCAAATGTCTCCTTGCCATTGCCCTCAAAAACACAGAGAATATAGACTAATCATCTCGGAACATTTATTACTTATATATTTCCTAAATGAAGATGCTGAGATAACCCCCTGTATAAGTCTACAGAAACGGTTTCCCGTAGCTGCGGCTCCCTGTAGAAGTCCAGGTCTAATTCCTGAACAAATATTATTATCCACACTATCCACAGGACTGTTAGAGCTTATAGCAAAATCAAACACTAAACCGCCCATCGCTATCACGGGACAGTTTTTATTCTAACAGGCGCCTCTGCTCGCACGACAGGTGGAGATACACCTGTACAGGCTGGAACATGACAGGTGAAATCAGCGGAGTTACACCATGGGAAACTATCAGATTGAATCACTTTCTCGCCCGGCAGTCAGAACTGCCATATAAAATAACTGACAAGGAGCCATAATAATCCAAAACACACTGCTGTTCCAGGCATATAAAAGAACACATTTTAGCAGGGGAGCAGCAGGACCACAGTGACTTCGGCATTATAAATCCGTCTGTGCCATGAACTATGAAAAGTGCAGAAACGCAGCAAAAAAAACAAAACAAACCCACATCAAATATTTAGAGTCAGTATTAAAAGCTAATAGTGACAAGCTGCTCGTTGTGCAGGACAAAAGTGGAGAGTCAGGACAACTTACTTGTCATGCTCCTGTGACATCTCGGTCGGTCGAACTGGACTTTCTAGTTGGTACTGAAAATCCGATCCGTCTTCTTTGCCGTGGTGAACTCCGCCGCTAACGCTGGATGAGGGCCGCGGCAACAAACAAGGTGTCCCCTTCTGAGAGAACGGGTTTTGTCGGCTTTTCTGCTTTTTTGGGGCAATGCTAAGAAATTGAGGCCGGTTTTACCTGTGACAAGCCCGCGGATTGGATTACAGGTGGATGAGGGGGCGGGGTCTCACTGTCAATTTTCCCCTCTGAAGTCGTGATTGGCTTACCTGGCGGCGTACCTGGACTGTACGCTGAACCAGTGGCAGGACAGTGTTTAACAGCTGTGATTTTAGAATACTTGGATTATTAAAAAAAAAACATATGCAAATATGTTATTTATTGAGAACTGAAAAAAATATTATTTAACAAGAAAAATCTAAAGGTATCAACAGATGCAGCAACTGTAGAATATATTTAACAATCACTGCACTATTATAGGCAGAAGACATGAGAAAGCTTTCTGTAGATTGTATATTTAGCTCTGATCAACAATAATGAATGCATTTTTATTTACACAGAGCCAGAGAGGGACTCACTCAGTTTATGATGACAATGAAGAAGCTGTATTTATTGTTTTTTTAAGCCAGGTACCCACATGCACAGTGAAACAAATTTTGCTTGCTATAGTCATTCCTGCTGTTTGTAGCCCACTGGGTGATGAGAGATGCCAAGATAACACGCTTCAAACATGCTTTTTAGTATGAAATTCCAAGAAACACTAGCAAAAGTGCGGACATCTTCTTTAGTGTGGGTCACTTATAACAGATTGGTGTGTCAAGGAATCACGCAATCTTCTAACCAAGGTAGTGAATGTATTAAATATTAACTATTTTACAGATTTGAACTATTTGTGATACTAAACAGATAATATAGTGACCTCGTTGCACAAAAGGTTGAATAGCAGTGCTTGCGCCTTTATTTTGTAAAAGCTTTACAGTCCCTTATTTTTTTATTTTAATTAATTCTGTCAAGCTTTTATTTGTTTGTTGGAAATGCCTACTTCTGCTGCACAAGTTCTTGTTTACTTTGAATCCATGTGCATCCAAATACATCTATTAGTAAAAGTGTATGAACATACAGCATGAGAGTCTTTTTGCAAAATGTCCTTTGTTTTATAAGTGTATCTAGGTAAAAAAAGTTTACAACAAAAAAGTAACACTTTCTCCACAAATTTAAATGGAATTAAATATTTTACTTCATGAATACTTCTACCTATGTCACTGACACAGGAAGTTGCTTACACTCTGCTAGTGGTCACATTACCATAAGCTGACACGACTCCTGGTGAAAAACAGGCAAATCAGTCACAGGAACCTCCTGAATCATTAGACGCATGCAAATTAAATGATGCATTAGCATGCAACCAAATAGGGGAAACTAGGGTTAACAATATGTGGCTCTCTGTAGGAAGAAACACCGAAGAGGAGCACATAGATTTAGCTTCCTACAATGACAGACCTTTGTGAAATTTCCTATAGAAGTCTGGCACAGAGAATGTATCATCTATCACATAAGCTGAGCTGCTTTGACAATCTGTATTTACACTACCCCTACTCTTCATAATCCTGTGATGCTCACACTGGACTGATTGTGATAAAAGGACAAAAACAAACAAATAAAAAATGTTCAATAAAACCGACTCGCATGAGATAAAAAGAAACACCCTGAATGAAAACAAACACAAGGGGGCTTAAAAGATGCTATCAGTTATATTCAAAGTCTCCTCACAGAGACAGAAACTAATTCCCCCTCCCCCACTCTCTCTCTCTCTCTCTCTCTGTGATACACACCCTCCTGCTCCTGGATCCTGGTTTTCTGTTTATTTATCCCAGTGGAAAGACACCTGCTCCTCAAGGAGCTTGTTTGTGCATTGAGGAATAATACAGTCAGAGAGAGATATGATATCATGTCTGCGTGCGGTTTTGTATTTCTGCGTGTGCATAAAGTGAGCCTGGGCTGCTGTTGGTGGGTTTCTGTCAAGATGCTGACTTCACAGAGTGCTGTGGCCAAACTGTTCAGATCAACGCATGAGATCAAATATAAGAAAAACCTGTTGAGTTATTCTCAAGAAGTGGAAGATACAGTTGACATAGGCTGATCATTTATTTGAGTAAAAGCACCAATACCTTCTTCCATCCATAGAAAACCCGCACTGGCACTGAACTAAATGCAAACTACACACTAACAACTCAAAATGCAAGAGTAGCTTTCTAAAAACTCACCTAATTAATGCCCGCGAAGCAATAATACATTTTTAGTTAGTCATAGTGGAGCTGGTTTAAATTTTACAATCACATCATGTGTGGAGATGAATAAAGGAGTAGGACAGACAAAGAAGCTGTTTTCCCTCGTTTCTGTGTTTGTGCTAGCACGAGACTCAAAAGATGTCCACCAACTGCAACCAATACTGACACTGTGCCAAAGCCATACATCGATTCTCAAATCTGGTGTGTCTTTAAGGTATGTGTGTGTGAGAGACACAGGGTTTACTCTTCTCTGACTGTTTAAAAGGGGGCACCTTGCATCTCCCCAATGCTGCCAGTGCTCTTCTATGAGGCTGTGGGGCATATAGAGTTTTTAATGCTGCTGCAGGGTTTCTCACTTCAGAAAGGTCTCATGCAAGTCTTCGTGGTAGTTTTGCCTTTTAAAGCATGAATCTGTCTGGCAGCAAACTCAAGAACCACCTGTTCATTCTTGTCTTTGCTTGGTTTAGTTCATTTGTTTATTACATATCATCTTCATGTCACCATCTGTTTCGATTTTACGTCTTACGTTGCTTTTAATTAAACTTTGTTATAAAGCTTACTGAACTTTCCAGTGACCAGTAGCCGGAGCTTAGTCTCTCTACTTTGTGAAAGACACACAGAGTCACAAACTGACAAAAGAAATGAAGTGCTGCAGTAAACTGACAAGCGCACAAGCACAAGCCAAACATGTGTCAGTGCATTTTACATGCACACGGTGCAGTTTTCAACAGTTTTTAACGACTCAAGCCCTCTAGGATGTGCTGTGTCATTGTTGTCAATTATAGCCCCCACATTCTGCCTCCTGTTCCTCTTCTGCACCTCCCTCTCCCTATCCCTCTCATCCTAGAAAACTGTTAGATTTCCCGCCTCACTCCAGGCCTCTAACCGGGATGGAAATAAGATGCAAATCTATCCCAGCTTTTTAAGCATGTAAGCACTTGTCTGAGCTGAGCTTGTAACTGTATTGACTCACGCTGGAGCGGCAGTTCAGGTGCAGCTGAAGTTTAGGAGCTTAAGGTAAAGCTTGCTTGTTGTTGTATAAACAGTGGACAAGCCCATATGAACAATAAAGCCCAGTTGTGTAATGTTTTTGAAGATCATTATCATATTTGTAGTCATTGTCTCTAACAGATCACACAGAAAGCAGTTGACAGTGATGTTAGTTGTGACTGTTATTTACATCTAATGATGTCTACCTGGAGGAATGGTGAGTGTGATGGACAAATATTCTTTTATTGACATTGTGGGATTGTCTTCCCTACTGTGTAACTGAGTACTTTTGCTATTACAGCCTCATCAGTAGGCACTTTATAATTCTTAGGTGAATCCTTGGTTTAAGAGCTATTATAAGGGATGTTTCACTGTCACAGACTTGAGACCGAAGAGGTCAATGGCCATAACGTTGTTGTAGTGTTTTGCTGAGGCTGGGGTTAGATGGTATCACGCTGTTTCCCACTGATGACAGTAAAAACAGTCACTGACACTGAGGACATGGCAGACCCGCATGCTGCTGCGCAATTCCTATAACACTTCCAAGCACACTAATGCACACACACAGAAAGAAACAGGTCACTGTTTTTTCAGGCGTTGTAAAATTCTGGGATTTTAAATGAAGTGTGTGTTTTACTTCACAACACTAATGTTTTAGCCCTGAGCTATGGATCTTACTGGACATTTAGTCTAATTAAAGAGACTATTATTATTCTAAACATTATGGTGCACAGGACTAAATTAGATGTTTACTGTGATGATCTGTCAAGATGCGCCTCATGAGGAAAATCTTTAATTCATCAGTATCCTTTAGAAAAAACATTAATTGCATCTATATCATCTTTCCTTCTTCAGTACAATTCAATTAACATACAAATAACAAACCTAAAGAAAGTGTAATGTAAATAGAAATAAAATAAAAGCACAGCATGAATGTATGTAGCATAGTTTTGCTTTAATAGATTCAAGCTATGCAGAAAATAGAGTTTATTTTGCAAAATAAAATACTTGCTGCATAACAATGAGAGATTTTTTTAAATATTAAATGAGCAGAAATAACAACACACAAACACATTATCCTCACATAGAGGAGAAAATAGAAAAATGTTGCATACGTCACTGCAAATGTGGCGTAGAACCGCTTGTAATGACAGTAGAGAGAAATCGCTTGAGAGAGAGTTTAGCATGTAGAATAATCATGTTGCTGAAAAACAGCTCCATGTGCTGAAATGAATAATCTTTGTATCTTTGAATTATCTATCAGTAGGATGTGATGAAAGAAAGAAATGTGTGTGTGGAAACATGCTGTGATTTTAATTTATTAATTTAATTTAATTTTTGTTATAAACTCCAAATAATAGAGACTGAAAGATACATTATAGATATATATTTTCCTGGACCCAGACAATATACACACCAACAGTCAACTCTCTGATGTGGATCGGTTGTTTGTACAAAACACACTTCGCTCTAAATATCCTATCAGATGTAGGTAAGTAGCAACAGAAGCAGCACTCGTTGGACACTGAAGCAACAAAGTAAGACTGGTGGACGAAGATGTATCATTAAATGTAAGAGTCTCTTGTGTAAAAAAATACCAACATCATCTTTTTACTACTGTCATGAGTCCTGCATGTTTCACACTGTGATGTGTATTTCTGTTGTCATGGAGAGTAAAGGGAATGAATGTTTACTTTTCCTGGTGTGCGTGAGACTGCGGCTTGATTTGCCTAATGTGATGAGAATATGGACTGTTAGTGTGGGATTCAGACACCTGATAGATCAGGACACTCGCAGTAACCTGAGCACTGTGTGTGGCACCACTACAGGCCCAGACATTTCCATGAGTAAATGGAGCAGCATGTTTGCACACAGCATCTACACAAATCATGTCCAGGACATTCTCTATTACAGTCAGTTTGAGGGTAGTTTTTTTCAAATGCATTCTTTATTTCTCTGCTGCACTGCACCGCAAGTGTTGCTGCGCCTGTCCGGCAAAATCTTTGCTTTCATTTTCATTTCATTTCATTTGGGTTTAATCCTATTAAAAAGTGACACCTTGTTGATTGTGTTGTATTTACGGTCAGGTATAAATGTGAGGTTATTATAAGCAGCTAAACTGGGTGGATGTTTGAGGAATGCGAGCAAACAGAACCCACAACATTCCTGCATGGTCATGAACACTTTAGCACGTTATTTACTTTAAGGACATAGATCCATGAGATACTTTGTCACCTTCTTTTCAGATCATTTTCTGAGCAAAGCACGCAAATGACGTCTTTAAATTTATCTGCAGAGACAAATCTGTTCATACAAGTCATCCTCCTGCCGTTCTTCTTGATGGAAAACTGTAAAAATGGAGTAAGGATGATTATGCAAATTAACTTGTGCTATTGTAGGATCCAAGGTATGATGAGATCTTAAGCAAAATGTTTGTCAGGATCTGCCTGAAGGGCTGGTTACTTACAGCATTTACATGCCTTGTTATAAAACAGTCTTAATTAAACCAAATCCTCACAGAATAGTTTATAATTGTGACCTACAGGCAGCTTTATGACAAAAAATAATAACAAAGTGTGCATTTAAATGTGACATGGAAGTTGAAAAGAGGTGGGGGTTTGTTGATGGGACAGTGAGACGACTGAAGGCGGTTACTGTTGAAGAAAGCGTGGGAGACTCAGTGGAACAAGCTCTGCCACTTTTCACCAGGTTCAACCTCCCATTCTGCCCAGTCCAGTTTTGTTTCTGTCATGAATTACGTGCAAAGGCAGCAATCACAACCTCCCCATTTCTTAAAGCACAAAATTCCGCGCATGCATAGCCCCATACATGAGTATCGTATCAAATTATACAGACATCATTAATTCCGCTGCATCTGTGTGTAAGTAGCAATTTATTGTTGTACCTGGTCAATATGGAGCTCATTTAGATGACCTGTTAGACACATTGATCTATATCATTGTATATTTCTTTAAAACGTATCGTGTGTTTTATAGGTAAAATCTTAACAAGCGTATTCTACTTTACTTTACTTTACTTTACTTTACTTGGCAGACGCTTTTATCTAAAGCGGCTTACAAGGAGAAGACACCAGCAATTACCAGTCAGATTCTCGTAAATGCGGAGAAACTACAACAAAGAACCCTGATAAGGCCTAATTCGTCAAGACAAAGAACATGTTTAGAAATTCTTAAGTAAATTTGTATTGTTATATTTTAAGTATAGTTGAGTGATTCTTCTTTCTCTTTTCTCTTGTTTTCTCTCAGATGTATTGGAAAGCAGCATTTAAAAGAAACAGCTGAGTAAAGAAACTAAAATTTGTATGAAGGTAGAAATTTAATATTAAGTAAATACATACATACATGCATTTCACTTGTGTAAAAGTTGTAAAACCCATTAAAATTGTTACAAATCCAGCTCAATATCTGAAGTATTTATTTATTAGGTGCCTGCCATGCATTGACTCCCATTCATTTTAATGGAGGCACCTACTATTCTCCACCTCTAAACTGGCTTCTTTATTAGGTG
>JAUMHF010000014.1:9128580-9145036 GCA_032359275.1 Microctenopoma steveboyesi | reverse complement strand
CCCTGGCAACTGAAGCACCCTGTTAGCACCTGCTCTCTGATTGGCTGACACTTCCCTTTGAAGTAGTCAGAGCTGCTTATGTTTACTGTGTGTGTTTGTAAATACTCGGTAAATCCTGCTCTCTGGTCGGGGAGATGGGTCTAAGGCTCAACGGCGGAGGCGGCAGGCACCTTCAAAGTTTCCCCAGGAACTTTCTAGTCTTTGTTATATTGTTGCATTATTACAGAGCAACATATAAGCAACATTTTAATGCTGTAGTTTTATATGCTATTATTAATAACAAACTGTATTTCAAAGTAATTACTTTCAATTAATTTCTAAATAAAATTATGATCTAACTAGTATTCTAGTAACTATTAGCAGTTAAATATGTATCATGTAGATGAGTACAATGTCTGTGACATGAGGTGGAATAAAGGTTGTCGGAAATATAATTTGCAGTGATTGAGTAAATAAATTACTCAGTTTACTTAGGACTAATGGACTAAATGCAACATGATATTTCCATCAGCGAGTGCTTGTCTTCAGTCTCACATGTTGCTTACGTGTCACCCACATACAAGGCACATGGAGAAGAATCCTTCCTGAACAGATGTCAAACCTGATATTCGTCCTCAACGCAAACCAGGAAACAAAAGCAGAATCTCAAATGTACTTGGAAAGTGTGTTACCCCACAGCACATTAACATTCACATTAATTTAAGCAACATTATTATGTCTCCAGTGTTGTGGCTGCTAGAGTGTGTCATCAGACCTATTTCATGTGTTTTTAACTAGGATGGGCAGAGTAGAGTGGATGTTAGGAAACTTCCATTTGATTCATAACCTTGAGTCCTTTTATGTATTATAATCAATTTCTCCCTGTGATCTAAAGCAATTTTCTAGGAAAGAAAACTGAACAAATAAGAAATGATAATACAAATAAAATGTTACCACCTTTTCCTTCAATGGTCCTGACAGTGAGTGAAAGATGTGAATCTAAGAGAGCAGGGTAGTAAAGAGCAAGTGACACTGGAAAAGTTTCAGAATGGGATTATTGATTTGATTCACAGGCCTGTGCACACACCCACACACACACACACACACACACACACACACAGTCTCACATTTGATTTCTGTGTTGTGACATAGTACGCAGGATCTCAGGGGGCATGTATGAACCTGCTGGAGTTTCTGTTGTCTTCAAGCCAACGGTTGCTGCGATCTTCACATTGTGAGGAAACTGTTGCAGTGAAATCAATTTGTCCTCTCGGGTGTCATTTGTTCGCGCACCTTCTAACATACACAGAAGCACTGACTTGAGCATTAAAATTCTGAGGAACTGAAATTGTTTTCATTCCACATCCTGATTTGGGCTGAGGTGAATGAGGATTTCTGACTTGGTGAAAAGTTAAATGTGAGCTCGTTTGGAAACGAGTGACAAAGACAGATTGTGGTTAAAAAAATGCCAATGATAATGTCAGGCCCAAACAGGGAACAGATGAAAAAAGACGAGTTTCACTTGAATTAGGGCCAAGAATCTGAGCCTGAGGGGGTGACGAACAGGAATGACTAATATATTACTACAAAAAAATGATTTCATTTTACTGGCAATATAATACAAAGTTTGTCACCTGCACACAGCAATGATGAAGAGCAAAGAAATGAAATTTTACCCCACCTGATCGATGGTACGGAGACCCTGAGTCTTTACAACCATTTTGTTGATTTCCATGTGAATGTCAGAACATGCTGCAGAACATACAGTTGAACATTGATCTTAAGAAACAGTATATGAGAAAAAATTTATAAATAATATTGAAGAGTTAAAACCTATATTCCTGACCTCTCAAATCACATTTATGCTTGTGTCATTGTAAAATTCTAGATCAGTGTTACTCCAAAGAAAAGTGCTTTGTTTATTTATCATAACGTCGTGTATCAGACTTTAACAGCTTGCAGGGTCAGAGGGAGTGTGAGACTGCTGCTAAAACAACATTTTACATAGATGCCTTTTGTTGTAACTGATCCAAAGACTAGTCAAACCAGCAACACCTCTACCCTTGGTCCATCCCAGGGTGGAGCAGACAAATCACTGCAGTTGACAATCAGGATTATCCTAACCGTCACCTTTGTTTTTAGGTGGATCTGCAGTAAGTTTGAACACTGTAAAAACATGATTATATTATGATAGTTATTTCATAAACAATCATCTTAAAGACAAACGAGGCACACTAGTAAATAAATAATTAGAAGAAAGAGTTTTAGAAACGTAGATGAAAAATATGAGGACAAAAAAAGAAGTAACACAACACACGTGTGTAAAATGAATTTAGGTAAAACACTGAATGAATCCTGAAGTGAAACTGTTGTATCAGGTTGCTTGTCTAACAATCTGGAAATCTGTTGTAGAAATATGATTATTCACTGCATAAATGGATATTTTGCACTTTATACTCATGTCATTTCTAAGTGTATGTAACAAAATAATACCAGAATCTCTGAAGTGCTTTTAAAGTAATCAAGGTTTAAGGAAACAGTACAGCACTGTGGTAGAGTTAGCAGCAGAATAACACACCGCCATCTTTGTCAGTGCCGCAGTGTAAAACAAAGGCCAGAAGAGGGCAATGCATGCTAACATTTATCTACAAAACCCACAGCACTCAAACACACTCCTCCTCCTGTGTTTAAAAAATAAACAGGTTGTATGACATTGGTCTTTTTTCAAAGATTTGCACCAACATGTTTTCAGCTCTGTTCTGTTGTATCTTCAGGCAAGAAACTGAGCTTCACCCTCACTGCTTCATCTGTACCACCACCACACACACACGCGCACAGCTTCATACAACTGAAGAGGGCTTCATGTACCCTCAGCCTTTGCTGACCCCATCTATTTTGATGCAAATGTCCTCCTGTAGGACAGCGTATAGAAGCTCTTGTGTATGGAAATTAGTAGCGGTCTGTAGCTAACACTGCAGAGAAAAGACTATGTTTCATATGAGGCTTCTTAGCTGGGGGGCCTCTTATTAGGTAACACTCTGCTTTATGTTTTACACACACACATGCAGCACTGTGTCTGACATCTTTGTCTCTTTCCTTTCTGTTCTCCTGTCACTCGTTCATGAATATTTCACCATCTTCAATCCCCTCTTCGGGTTTGCTCACGCTGGCTGATTCTCTCTTTAACCCCCCCTTCCTCTCTTAGATTCTTCTCCCATCCTTTCCTCGCTCTTTTATCTTGTGGAGTGTGAGGCAGGGGTTTTGGTATCGATCTTGTTGTGTCCCAGTCAAAGCAAAAAAAAAATGGGGTTATTATCACAGATGGCACTTGTGAACAGGATGGTGAGGGAGGGGCACTAGAAGGGCAATGAGCTGCTTGAACATCCAGGCGGGCTCATTTTATTCATCATCTGTGTCTCTATGCTCCAGCTCAATGTATCCCCTATTTGTGTTAAACTTCAACCCACCCTCTGATGATTAAAAGTATTTTCTTGCACAATTAACGAGGCATTTAATAAGAAACACATCATGTGCTACGTATATCTACATGCACCGGGGCAGATGAAGAAAAACAGAGGACAAAGAGGATGGATAGATACTCCAATAGGCACAGGAGGGGAAACAGGAAACAGGACATCAAGACGGGAAGTGCAACAACATCGTTTACTCCCCTGCCTCTGCTCTCTTCCTCCTCCTCCTCGTCCTCCTCCTCCTCCGCCTCACTACTTACACACAGATGTTACCATATAATTCCCCTCCCTCCCAATCCTCTGCAATTTTAAAACGTGGGCATGCCACTGGTAACCATGGAGACTGCTATGTGCCGGGTGCTTGAAATGCATTTACAGTAATCATGCTGTGAAAACTGGCCAATCCCACCCACTACAGCCCGTGTCCATCACCATGACAAGCAATGGCTTCTAATGAGGGAGACATTACTGTACACACAACCAGTCCAATCCAACAATAACATTTCCTCTTGTTTGTTTTGTTTTGATGTCTCCAGATGAGATTAAATATAAACAGGAACAAAGTTGTGACCATTTAATTAGTTTTTCATCTATCCAATCACACCTACATACTGCTGCATTTAGCTCCAGTTGTACATTTGTATGTTACAGTTATCACAGTCATGCGTTTACTCCGTATATCATGATGTGTTTTATCCATGCTACTGTCTTCCCTGAGTCTGTTGTGCTTACTTAGTGGCTTCAAGCTGAGTTTAAAAACCTAACTGGGATGCTGGCTGCAAAATAACTTCTGCTAGATGCTTTCTACGTAAAACCACTGCAGTATTTCGGTCTGCTTTTGTGATTATCAATTTTCTTCAGTTGGATCAGAAACTGTGTTAATACTTACATTTCAGTAAAATGTTTAATGAAACCATACCACCCACCTGCCCACACTTACACCTCCCTGCTTGCTTTCTGTCTGGTTTCTCTCTTTGTGTCTACTCCTGTTATCTGCCTGCTTAACACTGTAACGGCTGTCACAGAAGAATGTAACATTAACACTCATTACTACAGAGCAAAAACTCACGCCGCAATGAAGATACAGATTTGCTCTTTATTCCGTGATTCTTTGTGTGTCTGTACGTTAGTGTGTGTCTGTGTGTATAGTACCAGGTGTCAGCCAGATTACTGACCAGTCAGCGATGACACACTCTCCTGGCATCCTGCATCTCCCCCAGTTCCTGTCTGCCTCTGACTGACTCTCTTCATCTCCCTGTCTCTTTCTCTCTCTGTTGTATGCACCACGACCTCACTGCCCAAAGATCACACAGGGATGGTGGTTAACATGACAGTCTGTTTTTTTGTACTCAGTCTCCATGGCAACAGCTAAAGTCAGGAAGAGAGGAAAGGAGACTTGGAGAGAGAGAGAGGGAGGTTGGTAGAGATGAATCATGACAGGATGCAGACCATTTAAGGCTCTGGGAGTCACAGGATTTTACAAGGAAATGCTAAGATTTGCTTTACAAGCTACTACAGTCATTGTTCAGCCTGGGATGTGCATTCAGTTTAAGAGGTAAAACTGAGTTTAAGCCCAAATATTTTGGCTTAAAGTCACTCTTCTCCTTCTTATGAGTTGAAGCATGGACTGCTGCTCCTTGAACAAATTAGTCCAAGCAGCACAAACTGCAGGCTGCAAATTTGACATTCAGTTAGATTACTCTCAGTTTCAGGTATTATATAATAATAACAAGGCTAAATTAAAACTATGGATGGGGATGTTGATGTGTGAACCAGGTTTATTGGCAATACAACATTTTTAAAATCCCTTCCAGGTACAAAGACCATGTCAGGTGATAAAAACCTGTGGTGTTTCGGACAGAGGCTAAGGTATATTATATATTTAGGTACAAAATATATAATATAATAATAATATGTTATTCGGTTGTTATATTATATGTATAATATAAAAATGTATAATATAACATAAGATATATTATAGTGAGCAGGGAGATAATTAATAAAATAAGTTTTTAATGTGATGCATCATTTTTTTCATTTTCAGGAGAAGGAGAGGAGAGGAGATGAGAGTAGAGGAGAGGAGGAGAGAGGAGGGGAGAGGAGAGGAGATGAGAGGAGAGGAGGAGAAAATAGAAATAAGAGCAGAGTGCTCGTCATCAGAGCAGAACGTGACCTGAGGCTTGGACACATAGTGAAGCGTTTCTCTGTCTCTCTCTCCTCTGCCGTCTGTGTTTTGCAGCCTTTTAGCCAGATTACCACAGTGAAACAAAGCTTTGAGTCGACAGTTTTGTGCCTGAAGAAGAAAATCATTCATCACAAGTGTAAAAGATAAAGACCTTGCAGATTTCCATCTGGGCTACTCTAATAACGTTACATAATCATCTTAAAGTAGACAGAAGCCTAAAGTTAAGATATAAATTATACTCCTGTCATACACCACAGTGCTGCTCTTGTTATCTTACATTACAATGGTTAAAAATTACAAACTCAATTAAATATTTAGAAACTGATGAAAAAGATTAATTCAAAGCAGGAAATTTCTTTTCCGATTTTCCATATTTGGGTGAGAAACCACTTCATGTTCAAGCATTGTTTCATGAGAGATAGTGACTTTACTTCCCTCAGGGATATCCTTTGTGTGTTTATGGCCACAGGATATTTCTACCAGTTCTGGCTTAGTGCCTCTTCCAAATATAACATTAGATATAGTAGAGTTTTCAGAAATAGTGAGTAATAATGACGGTAATATGCCTTCTATTGTTTTTAGCCATTAACTATTCACATAACACACTATTGCACATTTAATCTGATTAGTGTGGTGTTTGAAAGTTGACCTTACCTTCTCTGATTTCAATTCTATAACACATATCCAGTGATTTGAAAAGAAAATAGCGTGGGCAGGCAGCTCACATTGCTATGGTGACACGAACACAGCAGGAGGTTTAAATAAAAGCTGGCTGTGCGTAGTGTAGTGTAAGATGGGAGGAAAAGGAGAGCAGCAGCTTGATAGGGTGATTATAAACTACATTAGACATAACGAAGCTCCCACTGTGACTCAGGGATGGTGAGGAGAGCGTCTTCTCTAATGGACATACACTGTAGTAGAGGAAACTCAGCTAGTAGCAGCAATTTGAGCTGAAGAGCCTTAGTTTGGTGGAGGCCTGCGTGGCATTTAAATACACCCCCGGACAGACTACGCCCTGTAGTGAGACATGTTGAAGAAATAATTTGACATTTTGGGAAAGTGGCTTATTCACTTTCTTGGTGGGAGTTGAATGATGAGTTGACTGATCCTACGCTCATCCTGCATTTACAGATGATACCGTTGATGACTTCTGCATAAGTCATCTGTCTTCTAAATGTGAAGCTGACTGGCTTAGCTTAGCTTAGCTCAGCTTAAAGACTGACCTGGCTCTGTTTCCATTCCTGTAAAGGTGACAAAATAAACACATTAACAAAATATATATTGCTTACTGAATTTGTACAAAATCTGAGGTGTGAAAATCACATGTTATGGTCGTAACAGTGGTGCGAACACAGAATCTTTTCTGCTTATGCGTTAAGGAATTTTCTTTTTTATTTTGTGCTTTTCTTTTGTTTGATCTTTTTCCTTTTAAGTTATTACTGTTCAGCTGACACTGACCCGTTTTACCTGCCGTATCTCATATATTCTGGTACAAGCTGTATCCCACCCATACCCCTCCTCGCTCTCTTCCTCATTTTCTGGTAGGTCTACTCTTTATTAGGAGTGCAGTCTGACCTGGCTAGCTGTTGCTAAGTTTATCTCTGTGCCAATCTGTGCCCCAGAGGCAAGCAGAGGCAACCCAGAAAAGATTTAGAGTGCACAGTCAGAATAATCAGAGAAGGGGGGAGATGATGAAACCACACGATGGCCTGCTTTGTTTTACACAGGCTACAAGCTGTACTGTACTGTAGGCGGCTGCGACTGGGGACTGTGCTGATGGTGTGCATATCTGCAACTGGTTCTGTGTGTATGTGAGGGTAATGGTGCGAGATGCCATTTGCTTCACACAACAGTACCATCAAAATATGTGCTTCAAATCATTGCAGGGGGCTTTTTAATCATTAGAAAATGAGCTCAGTGCCCTGTTACTGGTGACCTTTCTGCTGCTGTTTGCCTGCAAAGCTCTGGAACTGACTCAGTCACTTAATAATTAACACCGACGCCCCAAACCATTTAATGTGGTCTGTCCTAATTATGCCACAAAGCCCTGCATTGTGTGAATGTAATGTAAAATAGAATGGGCTCATGTGCTGCGGCCTTAATACCATAATAATATGTCAATTGTCACCTCAAACTGGTCGAGAAATGCACAGCATATGCACCAAAATGTTTCAACTGGTGCACTGAAATATTCTGCAAACTGGTCAATATAGTCAATATACTGACCCATGAAGCATACTCGTGAATAATTGAGTATGTAAACTCAATGGAGTGAGCTGACATCATCACTGCGGGCTCAGAGCCAAACGCCCCATTGCACTAGAGAAGCCCCTCCGGTCAGAGCTGGGAGATGTCAGCTCTGGATATAACACTGAATTGTTTGCTCTTTTTTGTCTCCATTTGAAAATGGATTGCACAACAGATTAGATAATAGTTTGAGAATGGTTCACGGTCAGTAGTTAGATTCCCTGTTCCTGACAGCTAGGAGTCAAGGTGTCTGTGGACAAGACAACAAAACCCCATAGTAGCGCAGAGATGCACTGTCTGGCAGCTGTCCAACAACAATTTGGATAACTACCAGGGGATAATAAGAAGGAGCAGTAGAAAGATATCACAAGCTATCAGCATAACCCAGCAGATTGTGTTTGTACCTTCTCATCTGAGGAACAATACAATGATCTAATCTAAAAGTGGCTCTAACAAGCAGCTGTTTGCTGATTGCTAATTGCCAAAACAAATATGTTTGTCTAAATTATTATTGTTTCACAGCTTAACAGTTAATAGTTATAATTTTATTATTAAAATGACTGGGATTTATCATTTAGTAGCAGGAGTTTACTTTTCAGGCATGCTGAAGCATGTTCGGGGCAGTGTCTATTTGCCTTCTGCCAGAGTGGTTGAGCTCCGCCCTCTGATGACTCACAAAATTCTCATCACTTAGAGAAAAAAGGGCACCCATTAAGGTTTGTGCGCTTTGCAATTATGCCCATCTCTTTGTCAAACTCTTGCTATTTTGTTTGTCACCAGCAAACCCCCGTATTACTCATTAACGTTTCATCTGTGCAGCCGCCACACAAGTATAACACATTACACAGGCTTGACTGAGAGGGATGTGGCCACAAACCGTTCACCGCTCACCTTTGAGTAAACCTCAGGGTGTGGCCGGGGTATCATAAAACCAGCTTTAGTAACTTTCCATTTCAATTCACCTCAACACAGGGAAGGAAGGGAGAGGGTTGTGTGATAGCCAGATTCTATGCTTCCGACATTTTATTGTATGAAAACAATTGCATACACCTTCTTGATCATGTCAGCTTGAACGTCCATGACAGTGTGTAAACATTTGTTCAACTTTGGGTTTACCTATTAGGAACGTACAGTTTTAAATCTTTCATTGTGAAGGTATTTCTCTCACAGCTTAAGATGCCTACTGTATTGTTTCTGATGTATTTGACTTAGAGTAATAAAATAAATAAATGAAGCTTAGTAACATTCTGATAAGCTAAGTTAACAGGGTGCAGCCTGTTTTTGCCAAGCTTTGCGTTGACTGCATGACTAAGTAACAACAATGTAACTGACAAAATGAATCTATACTTTGTCTTGAATTACAAAAATTATGTCACTTCATTGCCAAAACACAGCAGGTTTTCTGTGAAGGTAGTTCGTCCATAACTAATATATGTTTAAATATGTGCTTTCATGTGAAGGCTTTGCTTCTTGCTGCTACTACAAAATGCACTCCTACGGCACTAGAACACCGACGCCTCTCCCCCCAGGAGACACATGCTGCTATCATTCGCATTTTTGGAGAGAAGCACTCACTCTTTTATTGTGGTCTCCTTATTATGACTCCTCCAGCTAGCTGCGTTTCAGTGCAGAGCTGACTGCATGTCATAGCTGCAGGTTGACACAGGAGTCCACTGTCCCTGCTCTCCTGACAACATGCACACAGAGAGTGTATTGGTATTTGGTTGGTATTTGGGTGTGTACTTTTAAACACAGCAATAATGCTTACCGCACAGACAAAGAGATGTTTTCTCTGGTGGTGACACTGACTGTGTGTTTATGGAGAAAGGGAGTATATTGTATATCTTTCCAAAGCCAGCAACACAAAGCAAAATATACGGAGGGAAAGGAGGGAATGAAAATGAATCAATGTAATAGAGACAGCTGGCAAGTGATGGAGAAAAAGGAGCACTTCAGCCTACTCCTATCACTGTTTCATTTGGCCGAGTCTCTGGTGCTAGTGGGAGTAATGGAGGCCCACTTGTTGTGTAACACCTTTTCCCTCCTCCGCACTATAACAACACTCTGCTACAACAAGGTTGAATCACAACAGCTTTCATCTTCTAGTGTGGTATTTTTCAGGTTTTTATGTTTTTTCCTGCTTCCCCTTCTCCCCATTCCTGCACAAACCTACTGTAAAAAAATCAATAGGGCAGACAGCGACAGCCCTTTAAATATAATCCTAATCTCTGTCTATTTTATGAAAATGACTTGTTAACATGACACAGCCACTCAAGAGCCTCAACCATTCTTCCCATACAACATTAAACTGTGACAGATCTGTGACCTTGCTGTCATGTGGTGATGAACTGGAATATGCTGAAGATGGACCCATAAACAATTCTGACACCGTCTTTTAACTCTCTTTTTGAGATGATGTGCTTAGCATGTGATTGAAAGAATGGAGAGTACTATGTGCTGTTGACTGTTAAATCTTTAACAATGTTCTTCAAGAACATTTGGGGAAATCGGGGCACACATGGACACACAGAAAATAATCAGATTAACATAATTACATGGACAGCAAGAGAAAAACTATTGATCCATGACTATTGTTCTTTTTCTTTTCTATTTCATCTCTGTGACACTTAGATATGTGATGATAAGTTCTTAACTATGTTGAATCACATTCAACATGTAAATGACTATTTATTGGATTCTACTGGCAGCTTAATGGTTCATGCACACGCCACACAACTGCAGCGTCCACATTTTGACACCAGCTGGGGACCTTTGCACATCACACCCTCTCTTGTTCCCCATGATTCCAGTTATTATCAAAGAAAGACTAACAAAAGCCAAATAACACTAAAAAAGACTCAGCACTTAACTATTTAATTGTGATATTGCTTACATTACGTGCAGTTATTGATCTGTCTGTGTTGTGTTGAATAAGTGTTCTGTGGAAGTCCATTGTATTGCTGAGTTGGAGGTTGGCTGTCCTGCATTTCTAGCTTCAGGATTAATGGAGACAGCGTCTCTACATCAGCACCTAATGGTAACTTCGGACAAGGCCAATAAATGCACAGCTGACTTAGCCACTGTGGATCTCAGCCTGCTAACACTACAGATACAATCAATAATTCATTGTCCTATAACATTTCTACAACAGGTAAACTGAAAAGCATAATAAAAGCAAACAGGATTTTTGTCATATTGCATCCGACCCTATCCATCTGTGTTTTACTTCTCTCCAGCCCTCTGCTTATTTCTTCTCTGCTTTCAGATACTAAACATGTTTTCTGGCTGAAACGGAGCATCCCAGCAGAGGCAGAAAATCCTGCCAGAGCGTACCTCACTAAGAGCTGTTCTGCAGCCAACTGCCACTTCACTCTGCAGCAAGGTGGAGTGATGCTTGGTGGATGAACCTCCAAGGCTGAAATTGCTGCAGCATGTTGTGTGTGTGCATGTATGTGTGTGTTTGTTAGAGAGAGAAAAACAGGGAGAGAGACTGCCGGGGGAAGTCAGTGTATTGGCGTGTTAATAGAAGTGATTCGTCCCCACTTGTTAAGGAACAGGACGCGTAGAATGCTGTAATGTTCAAAATGGGCACAGCTCTAAACAAGAGACGCGATTTTCTGCCAGTGCATATGTGTGTGTCTGAACATGTTCGACTCTCAAGCATCCCTGGAAAGGCTGAGTCAGTTGAGAGAAACACAGAGTAAGTGAAAAGAGAGATGGGAGGGAGACGTGGTGTCGAGCAGGTGGGAACAGGGAAGGAGACAAACATCGCAGAACATTCTTTGCGAGAACCATCCTATCATAGAGATTTTCTCCCCCTTTTTTCTTGATACACAGAATTCAGGAAAGTTTTTGAAAAATACAAACATTACCCACTTTTCAGTAGGGCTTAGATGACGTTATGTAATGTATGATAATGTTATCTCAGAAGCAGCCTAAAGGGGATGAGATAATTGCCTTGTATTCAGCCACAGGGTAACATTTTGTTTTTCCAGTCCAGAGTCTTTGTTCTGCAGCCAGAATTTAATGTTGTTGCAGACTAATGTGGTAAAAACACGTCTAAATATTTATGTAAATGGTTGATACAGTATTTCAATTCGGAAAGGAAAACATGTGTCACTTAACAAGACACTTTGGTGACAAATCCATCCGTCGTCACATTCTCAAGAGCCCTCTTTAGATCTAAGTATGCAGAGGTTGTAGAAGGCATGTACAGAATTTAGGACCCAAATGCAAACCCAGTGCAAGAAAGGGTTTAAACAACGGAGGCAAAACTACTCCACTAAACATGAAAGCCAGGGAGTTCGGAAAGGGGATGAAGGAATTAAACACCAGCAGAGGAGGAAAGTAATACGGAGACCAGGGGAGAGAATGAGTGGACAGAGGCAAGGATGAAATGGGGCCAGAACAGAAACTAAACCCAAACCAACTTACAGGAGTAAATAGAGAAACCAAGGAGACGCATGACGGATAAGTGTGGTAACAGGATGAACTGAAAAAGGGCAGTGAGGAGTGCAGGTCATTAATAGTGAAGGGCTGATTAGAAACAAGATGCAGTTGAAACTGCATGATGAGAGACTGAAACGCAGCAGTCTCTTTTAACATGTGCATATCTTGGTTTGGCTAGAAACCATTACTGGTTAATCTGAAGGTCTATCCTACCCTTTAGGCATCAAAGAATGATTATTCATCCGTCTCATAGATATACAGTAAGCTGCAGTCGCTTTCCTACAAGCTGGCAAGATACCGAGCACACTGACAAACTGTGAACCCTTCACTGAGAAGAGAAGAGAGGAGAGGAGAGGAGAGGAGAGGAGAGGAGAGGAGAGGAGAGGAGAGGAGAGGAGAGGAGAGGAGAGCTGACTTTGATGAAGGTCATGCTATGCAGTGATGGCTGTAGTATGCTTGTTCTATATGATGAAAGGCTGACATGTAGGGATACACATAGATGCTCTGGATAAAGCTTGGGTTTGGTGAATCTCTACAACAAAGAGTGCAGGTAGTGTACACTTATTATTTACATGAGAACATGAATGAAACCTGAACACCAAGATTGATACTATATTTTCTATGTACATTTGGGCTTCGTACAACACATCTGTTTCAAATGTACTCAAGCTAATTTCCAGTGTGAAGACAGACACTATTTAAAAACGTGTGTGTGTGCTGTCACCCATGTATCCACATGTCTGTGTATACATGAAAGTGAAAGTTTTAATCACCTCTAGTTAGAGAGCGATGGGCTGGCAACTACTGCAACAATCTGACTTACCACAGTGGAGTGAAGATCACATTCTACTCAGTCTGAGCCTCAACCTATGTTGATGTTACCCATGCTACAGAACAAGAATCTAATGAGGTTCAGAAAAAAATGTTTCATCTCTCATCTATTATTCAACCTTTTACCATCAGCAGCTCTAAACACACACTTCTAAATGTGCTGCTGGAAATTAAGTCCATTTGCAGTAGAACACGGACAGTCTTAAAGTAATAAAGTGTTGCATGTGTGTGTCTGTGTACATGTAAGTAGTTGTAAAATCAATGCTGCTTAGTCTCTGCTGTAAATGAAATGTCTGTGCATATTGTTTTAATCCAACATTAACCTGTCTACCTGTATAAAGCAAAATGTAGAGTATTGTATGTGCAGAAATCCAACAGATAATCAGTACTGCTGTCCTGAGGTGTGTCACACCAGTGTTTCAGGAGTGTACAGGTCAGGATGATGAGTACAGCTTTGAAGAACGCTGATACAAACTCTGTTTCTGATAGATTTGATAATATTTCACAGTCTTTTGTGAAAATTTCTATCTTCCAAAACATAAAACAATTGACACTTAATATATTTTAATTGTGTTTTCTTCAACTGCTATTTACAATAACAAAATTATAGTTGATTTCTCTTCCATGTTTATAAAGCAACTAAATGTTTTACTGTTAAAAAATTAAATAAGTAATAATTAGTGGGCCTAAAATATTACAGCATCACAAAGAGACAACCTTCATTTGAAAACACTTTGAACCGTTCATAAAAGTACTCTGAGAAGGATTACAGGTCAAGATGTTGACCTGAGCACTTCACAGGACTCACTGAATAGCAGCAGTGTAACAATAACACGTGCTTAATTAGAGCTACTGAAAAATGAAAGAATGTGTGTTTAAAGAGTAAAGTGTAGGCCTATTCAAATTGTATTTCATCTGTGAAGACATTTCTATGTTTTGTAATAGAACGAGGACAGGAAAAAATAGGGTTTGATTCAGAATTGGGTCTCTGGATCTAGAAGTACCCAGATCAGGGTGTGGTCAGTTTTAAGCTCCTGAAGGAATCTGTATCTTTACCAACATAGAATATGATATAGACTTCTTTTTCCACATTTGATATTTTGGCTGGTCTTACATATCAAATGAAATGACAGGAAATCTGAACCAAAGATTTAGACGCTGGCATGATGTTGGCTAATATCCAGACAAGTAGCTCAAAACTGGAGCTGAAGCCATGGGATTTCCCAACCTAATAACCATCGCTATTTATAGTCACCTGACCTACTGTGGACAAGAAGCTCTTCACTAAGAAAACCATGTTTAGTGACACAAATAGATGTCTTAGTTCTTAGCCTAGGTGGTAATTCAATTATTAATTATAACATCGAGACAAAGGACTTGGCTGTGTTGGCCCTCGAGGTTTAAAATATACAGGATGCATAAGGACTGTATTTTTAAAATGTCTTGTCCTAAAACATAGACCTGTGCCTTGCATCGGAGTTGTCGCTTTTAGAATCGTACCGCTGTTCGATGGGTAGCGCTGTACTGTAAATTTCTCTGTGTCAGTATGAGAAAGGGTTTGTTGTGTGGTTAGGGGTGCCATAGACAGGATGTTAACTTTTATGTTATTTCCTGTTGAGTGCAGTGGTAGCTGTTGTATCCTGGCCTGCACTTTGAAAGAGTGTCTTCATGCACTGCCTGTTGTCAGCATTGACACAGCATCTGGTCAGGTGCGGAAGCTACCCCTCCCTTTTGTTGTTCGAACTAATGCAGGTATATTTGCTGAACAGAAAACTAAGCCTATATGAGCTTCACATTTTGTAATATTAACACCAAAAACACACGGAATTTAAAGTGCAACTGACTGATTAGAGGCATTGGAGTCATTAAGTGGTTTCCCCACCCGTAATTTGGTAACACATGACCTCAAAGCAGAAAACTATTTTATCATAACTAAAAACAATGCATTATAAACATGCTTCCTACACCACACATTAAATGAGCTATGACTATGCAGAAACTCCTAAAAACATATGGACTTAAAATGCAGTCAATTTGAACCACTAGTTAAACATAGTGGGAATAACATAATGAAACACAAGTGAATATTTACCTGTTTGAACTCTTACTAACAATCGTATATAAACTGCACTCTTAACGGTCAAAGTGACCTAGATTGCCCTGTGATTCCACTTTTCCTTAAATCACTTGTGACCACTCACTGCTAACAAATCTCCAGATTGTATCAGACAGCTGGCTTCATCACCAGAGAGTCAGTGTAAAAGCAGGGCTGCAGTCAACCATGAAGAAGAAAGGAGTCAAAGGGTAAATAACTAACCTATTTTTTAATTCACTTTCTCCTTAACAGTCATTGGCTATTTCTGTGCAAGTGAGTTAATCACAAGTGTCACGCAAAGAAGAAGGAATTCTCAAAGCAACTAGAAGAAAGTATTCATCTGTTTTATCAAGAGTTAATCCTGACTCTCTGTCCTGGTCTCTTCCAGCTGAGTTGAGGGACTAAAGCTCCACTGTAGGAAAGGAAATCTGTGGCATCTGTGGGAATGTGTTAATATGCACACAGAATATTGGAGAAGAATAGACCCGGATACTAGCATGTTTGTGTGTATATTATATAGCATTATAGTTAGACTTGAAACATGCCGTATAACGCCTGCACGTCTGCTGCTCATCTCTATGTGTCACAGAAACAAAGAGAGAGATCAACACTCGGCTGAGATCAACTACACCCCTGGGGTTTCCACATATTACGTAAGATTGCGGCTTTTCATGACCTCAGCAGTTCGTCATTCCACCTTCGTCTGTGACTCTTGTGACTGGGAGGTAAAGCAGGGTGGGAATCAAGCAAGCACAAAGGTCAGAGACAGAAGATTTGCACTGTGTATGTAGGAGAAACATGTTACATGATGTTTGACTCACTGTACACTGTGCACATATAAATCATTGCTGTGCAGCTTTAGGCCTGGGTCCAGACGCAATGAAATACATTATATTGTACAATATGTATAGGTATCCATCCATCCATCCATCCATTATCTTCCGCTTGGTCCGGGGTCGGGTCGCGGGGGCAGAAGCCTAAGTAGGGAAACCCAGACCTCCCTATCCCCGGCCACCTCCTCCAGCTCACCTGGGAGGACCCCAAGGCGTTTCCAAGCCAGCCGGGAGATGTAATCCCTCCAGCGTGTCCTGGGTCTGCCCCGGGGCCTTCTCCCAGTGGGGCATGACCAGATGCCCGAACCACCTCAACTGACTCCTCTCCACGTGCAGGAGCAGCGACTCTACTCCGAGTCTCTCCCGG
>JAUMHF010000014.1:9106607-9128480 GCA_032359275.1 Microctenopoma steveboyesi | reverse complement strand
GAGCCAGACACCCAGCGTTAGCTCCTTGTAAGTCACTTTGGATAAAAGCGTCTGCCAAGCAAAGTAAAGTAAAGTAAAGTAAAATATGCACAAATTAATGTATATTTCCGGTGCTACGTTCAGAAGTAGCTCAATAGATTAGGTGTCAGACTGGGATGCAGAAGGTCGCAGGTTCGAAATACTGTCTTACTCCTCTGTGTCCTCCTTGTAAGTCGCTTTGGATTAAAGCGTCTGTAAAGTAAAGTCATCTTACAACATAAAGCTTCAAGGCCTCAGAACAACCATCAGCTCTGTTTTTTTTAAATTCCAGTCACATTTGCATATTATTAAGTGCAGTGATGTGACTCACTGATATGTGTTTAGTAGTTTTAGAACAGAAGATGGTCTATAGAATGCATAGGCAGTACGGACCTAGTGACTCAGTTTTGCCATTGGCCGCCCTAAAAAATTCATCCAGGCATGCTAATAATTTGAGATAGTCAGAAATTATAATTTTATTACTTCTGGTCCTCAGTATGCATATAGACACACAGCTGTGAAGTGAGATGAACACACTTCAAATAGAGACTAAAGACAATCTTTTTTACAAAAATAAAAAACTGCTCATACAAATACATACGACCAACAGGGGTAAAAATAGAGTTGAAAAACATAAGCCTGTCCTAATACTAAAAGGTGGTGCTTTGACATTCTGGGGTTACACACTGGAAGAACTTAACAGGAATCGCATGCTTGCAGGTGTGGCATTGGAAAGAGTTGCGAGGAAGACATGATTTAACAGAATGGACAGACTGTGAAACAGAAGGCCACTAGTCGTAGAAAATGCAAAATGTCCTCTCTTTGACCTTACAGAAAAATCTTTCCCTATCCTTCCTACACAAGCGCCTGTGTGTCAATTATCCATGTGTCAAAACAAGGATGAGAATAATCTTAACCTTACTGCAGCTAAAAACTGCTATTTATGCTTTTGTGTCACATGTCATGGTAAAGCTGGAAATGGATTTAAGTGTTAAATCACAGCAAAATAAATGGTCAATTTGTTTTGACTCTCTTTGTTTAAAAAAGGCAAATAAAAGTCAGCCACTCTGTTTAGCAAATGTTACTCAAAAGGAGAGATGGTGTGTGTGTGGGTTGACTGGACTATTATCTACTGTGTGATTCATGCTGATGAGATACAATGTCACCCTGTTTTCTTGTTTTTGTTTGACAGTTCTTTAACAACTCTGGGGGCTGATGCACTGATAAGCAAGGTACACCAGGTGCTGCCACAAAAACATATACAGATGTGTGAAAGTGATTCATTAATAAAACTAGAAGGATAAGGATTCAATATCAGCAGTTAAAACTTAAAAACTGAAGAACTCTTAACGTCTAGGGAGTAAGTGCCACACCCGCCTACAGTTTCACACTACGTCGTGTGAGAGAAGGCAGTGATTGGATGAGCATCGCCATGGCAATGCGATGACGTCTTCATCCCTTGCTCTAATTGGAGGAAACCCCGTGGCCCCAGCCGCTGCAGCGTTCCGGTCTGTCAAACTACATGCGAGGGCCCGCCTCTTTCCCCCGCGCTACACAACTACTGGTTTACGCGGTTAAATTCTCCTGTCGATCAAGCATTATTACCATTTTCTATTGGACAGTCGACATTCACTCGAACCGCCCTATTTCAGCATTTTCAGTTGGATTTTCGCTGCTGCTACCGTTCTTTGCCTTTCTGTTCAATCGCTGAAATCGGATCAATTTGTGGAGCAAAATTGGACCTCTCTAGGTCAGGAATGATGAGTATATTGTTCTTTCAATTTAATTATACGAACGGCGTTGAATTCGAAACAGAAAGCGTTGCTGGTTTAGAGTTCTGTTTTTCTGGTAACATTAACGTGACATTTTTTTAATGAAAGGAGTGGCCGATGTAGCCAATGCTAGCTAGCTCCAGCAGACAGCTTTGTGGCGGGTTGCCTTGCGAAACGGGGCTTGCCAGCAGACCTCTGCTTCCGATGCTCGTTGCCAAGCTTTGCTTGGTATCAGTTTAGAAAGATGTTACTATTTTACTATCATAGGATCCAAGTACGCTTGTAATTGTGTAATTAAAGGGCAATATATCCGGATTTTCCTCCGCTTGTAGAAAGCGTAATTATAATTACCGATGTTGCCCAGATGTAACACTAATAATGCTCTTATGTCGTGTGATCTGCAGGGTGTTTAGTTTTATCGACACCCACTAATTGTATCAATTCCTTTTCCGCAGCTTGTAACGTTTCTGTGGGGACTAACATCGCCGATCCCTTGCTGCAGCTATTCTTTAACTCAGCAGTACTTGACTGTCACACATCCCTCGGATTTCTAAAATATAAAAACTATGGATAGAACGGATCTTATTCAGAAGGCCAAGCTTGCGGAGCAGGCAGAGCGCTACGACGACATGGCAGAGTGCATGAAGGAAGTTACAGAGAAGGGAGGCGAGCTGTCAAACGAGGAGAGGAACCTGCTGTCCGTCGCCTACAAGAACGTGGTTGGGGCGAGGCGGTCCGCATGGAGGGTGATGTCCAGCATCGGACTGAAGACCGAAGGCTGCGAGAAGAAGCAGCAGATGGTCAAGGAGTATCGAGAGAAGGTGGAGAAAGAGCTCCAGGAAATCTGCAACAACGTTTTGGTAAAGTATCACATTTTCTATCTGCAGCATTAGTCCGTTGTGAGATGGAGGCCAAAGCAGAACTGTGATTGAAACTCCTTTAATCGGTGATGAATAAAATTGAATTGCGGTTTCACTATACCACTCTTGATTTTGAGACAATGTGAGTAGGCCTGAAGTGTATTTTTGAAATAAAATAATATCCAGTGTAGCCTACCCATTTTTAGGAATTAATAATAATTTTAAATTTGAAATTACTATATTTGTACGACTTAATTGCTGACATGCCCACATTGAGTCTAAACAAATGCACACCACAAAATTCATAGTGACACATTTTTTTGTGCAATCTGTGTCAAATACCATCATCCTTGTTTCCTGTGTGCTTCTGTTATATAAATACGGCCCCAAAGCCGGAGAGGACAAGGAAGCATTATGTAGTCCTCCCACTGTTCCTGCCTTTTGGGAATTTGCATTCAGAACAATGGGCTTGAAACCTTGTGAGGGTGTGAACTGACAAGAGGTCACAGTGACTACACCAACAAGGTGTGTCTGAATGGGTGGAGAGAGAACTCAGGCCACACACAGGAAAGATACATATACCCTGTGGTCTGTGAAGTTCTGCTACGTTCAGTATTCATGTAGTCCCATCTGGCACTTAGAGACATAATGTGGTTAGCCAAGTGCAAGAATTTACATGCATAAATGACTCATATTCCCCTTAAGGCCTAGTTTGTACTGATCACCAAAATGACCAATAAGACTGGGCTTGAGAGTAAAACTAAATTCATTCTCATATGATTTGTAGAGAGCAGAGCTTTATTCAAATGCTGGGGGTTGCTTTTAGCAAAGAGAAGTAGTGACTTTACATTATTGCTCGCATGCATTGACGATGGATTTGAAAACTTCTGGATGGAAGCTTAGCTGTAAGATTGAGATCATTTCCATGAGCCAATGTTTTTAGAAATAGACTGCAAATTGCAGATGCCATTGATTTTCCAGAAGCTTCCCAAGTGTGTTCCTGAGAAATTAAACTCCGCGGTCGTGACTCAGCTTTCAGTATCTGCGCTACTGAGTGTTGACTTAGGGTTTGTCAGCAGATGAGGATGAGGGTGTGCCTGTCACCATGTCTTAACATGTCTGCAGGAGTCAGGCAGGTTAGTTGTGCATCCACATAGGCAGAAGAACAGAGACCACTGTGGAGAAGATTCATGTGGGCTCTAGTGTGATTTCCTGCATGGTAGATACCATGAAACCACAGGGACCATGTATCTCATCTGAAAGCATGTCCCACTTGGAATGCAGCAGGTCTCAGTTGGGATGCAGAAGAGTCAGTGATGTTTGAGGTCCAATTTCCACACAAAATGTGGATGTCAGACTTCTATACCAGAGAGGTGGCCTGGTAGTCTTGTGGTGTGACACTATGGCATTTCATTGTTGTGCCATCCTGATGATCATATTTGCAAAGAAAAGCAAAACAGGATATTAAACCTAATACCTTACAGGTAATTGTGGTATTGCTAATTGAATAGAAAATGGGTGACTTGAAATACTTGGAAGGTATGTGTTGTATATGTTAGACATGGAAAGGTGCCCAGACACAGCCAGCCAGACTTTCATCCAGCAACACTGTTCTGTCTTGGTGACTGAAATCAGAGCATTGTGTGAAAACTTTGAGAGCGAGACTATGCGTCATCTTGTCTACTGTGCAGATTGTGCATTGAACAGGGAATGCCTATGAGATATGCACACGTTTTGTTTGTATCAGTCTGTGTCATTAAATGACTGGGGAGTGGTACTTGAGTGGGTTTGGCTCATATGAGGGCAGTTTGATTTATTGGAATTTTGAGATTTTAAAGATAAAAAGATTGTAGACCTTTAGGCTATAGAGACTCCGATCAAGCCTATGTAGTGTAGTTTTATGTCTTAAGTCTTCAGTGTCATTGGTGTGGAGTCATTAGTTAATCTGCTGTGAACATCAGTTAACTCGAGCATAAGATGTGTTTTTTCTTACACAGATTAGCGCTACTAATCTTCTCATGTCAGGTTTCGGACGTGGATGTGATTTGCAAAATGTAAAATAAAAATTTGAAATCCTTTTGCAGTTTAAACAACAGATTGTAGCACTTACAGAGTCTCTTAAAGCTGCACTGTACATTTACTGGGCACTGGTTAAATGTAGTTTTGGTCTTATTGGTAAAGAAATATCACATTGAACATCTAGGATTTATGTATTTATTGAGATTATAATGCAACATTTAGCTTTTATCTAGATGGTGCTAATAGAATGTTTTGGGTACATTTCTATAGCGAATTAAATACTGATGCAAAGTCTGATAAAATCAGCAAAAGTACTGTTATTGCACTAACACATCAGTCTCTTTACAGTACCGAGAGGAACAGAGTGCTGATTAAAAGGGTGTGAAATCTGGGACAGGAGACAGCCAGGGATTCACTAGAGGCCTGGCCTTGTTCAGGACAATTTAGAGAGATTTCTGTTGAAACTGACACAGAGCAAAAACTTCTTAAAATGACACACGCGCTTGACTCTCAGTGGAGTAGAGCCGTTCTCATTAATCATTGAGCTGAGCAGCTATTTTAGAGCAAAGGGAGTGGTGCTCTCTGGTGGTAGGAGGACAGTAGGACACTTATTTTTTTGGCCATTATGCACATTTTCTATGTTGCATCATGCATTAATTTATCGATTTGTTCTCACAGTAATGTATGCCCAACTTGGCACAATGACAATGGATTAGAAAAGACAATCTGTTCTGTAAATTTAGTGAGACTGCTCGTTTAGTAACAGATCTGGCCCCGCCGGCAGGAAGCCAGCATGTTTTTTGTGGTTTATTAGGTTGTTCTGAAAAGGGAAAGTTCAGTATGGTCTCTGCTTATCTAATTACCTAATCTGACCTTTTTGTCTTCACAGAAACTGCTGGATAATTATTTAATTGGAAACTCCACAAATGCTGAGAGCAAAGTCTTCTATCTAAAGATGAAGGGGGACTATTATAGATACCTAGCTGAGGTTGCCACTGGGGATGACAAAACAAGTGAGTTTACATTTATTTAATTTTCATGTAAGAAATCTGTATTGTTTCAGTTTAATTTTCTACTTTGCTGCTCTATTTGTGCATTATGTAGAAGGAGTAAAGCGTGTGTTTAACTTTTCCTTAAAGAAAAAATTATAATTAAACATTTTCTCCACTATATATAATGTCTGTACTTCTTTAATGCTAGTGTGTACCACAACTATGTGAACCGAAGGACGTTTTATCTTGCTTACTAATGTTGATTGTGTTGAACAAATGTCTACAATGCTCTAGTAAACTGTTAGCTTCACATCTTCTAAAACCTAAAACGTGCTCTAAATAAAAGGTTTGACATTATGGGGACTGCTCTTACTCCCTCTGTTGCTAAGAGCTTGATGAGAAGATTGATACCACTCCCATTTTGGTGCAGTAAATATGGTTGTGCCAGCTGCTAAATAGTTTAGCACTCAGTGTGAACAGAGTGGAAGCAGCTAGACTCTTAACCAGAGATAACAGAGTCCTTCCAGACACTTCCGAAGCCCAGTATTTGACAGTTATATGCTGTTTTGCTTTTTTAAATAACTAAAACCTCCTGAAATCTGTGCTTGTTTTTTTTTGTAACCAACAAGAACCGTGCAGAATAATTCTGCACATTAGTACCTTTTGAACTACAAACCTAACCACAATCACACCACTCGTTGATGCTCATATTTTTATATTTAAAAATCTTTTTTAAACCATATTAGACTTACGTTTGTTATCTTCCTCTTTCCCCAGAGACGATTGAAAACTCGCAGCAAGCATACCAGGAAGCGTTTGACATCAGCAAGACTGAGATGGACCCCACACATCCCATCCGCTTGGGCTTGGCCCTTAACTTCTCTGTCTTCTACTATGAGATCCTCAACTCCCCAGACAAAGCCTGCGAATTGGCCAAAAAGGTCTGTAGGCTACTCTTTTCTTTCTTTTTTGTAACAATAGTTTGTCCGTTACCCTGTTGTTGTTGTAATTTGTAACATGTTCAAAGTGTTAATGTTTCTCTTGTGGTTTACAGGCATTTGATGATGCCATTGCAGAGCTGGACCATCTAAATGAGGACTCTTACAAAGACAGCACTCTTATCATGCAGCTCCTCAGAGACAACCTGACAGTAAGTGTTCTGTTGCCGCACTATAAGGAAAACATCAGTACTGTGAAACAGTAGTGTCATAATAACAGTGTTGTCTGAATGTCTGTCTTCAAATCTCGGTATGTTTAAATTAAATCATACTAATTTTAATCGTGTCTTTAAAGAGGTATACTTCATCATTAAATCTGGTTATTTGATGTATCCCGCTGCATTTTAAACAAATATGTTTCTCTTCCCAGTTATGGACATCGGACAATGCTGCCGAGGAGTGCGATGGCGGAGAGGCAGGAGAGGGTGGCGACAATGAGAACTAAAATGTACAAGCCCTCAGTGTTGGGTCATCTCAAAAAACAACAAAAGGGAAAAAAAACTTTTTACACATCCTTCATTCCTTATCGCTCCACTCAAACATTCTACCAATGAAACCCATTGCTGAAAAGAGTTGTGTAAGGGAATAAATAAAAAAGAAAATCTTTTCACAAAGCAGATTTAGGCAACTGGTGAAAAGAGAAGTCCTCCATTTTTTTGGGTTTGTGTTTGTTCTGGCCTTCCCATTTGTGCAGTTTCAGCTGTAGAAAAGTATTGATAGCTTTACAATGGCATCAGATTCCTAACTCAGTTTTGATGCAGAGAAAAGTAGGATTGAACCAACTGGAAGCCTAAATTCATCAACTGAGGAAAGTCTGGGTTTTTTTCCATTAATAAATGGTAACTATAAAAACTAGCCCCCCTCCCATACCTTTTCAGTGTGTCTGTCTCTACAGTTAAGTGGTACGGTTACATCAGCTGAAGTCCAGCTTCAAATATAATTTTCATACTGCAGGGAAAGCCAGTGCACATGCTGGTAACGAATACTATAATATAGCTGCGTAGTGACCATCTGTTTAATCCTCACTTTCCGCCCTGGTTATGATGCCACTCTCACTGAAGCATGTCTGTTTGGGGAGTAAATGGGGCTTGCTTTGTTTGACCAAATGCAGTGACCTTTTTTAATGGGGCGGGGGGAAAAGACAACTCTGTCATGCATGTCTCTTGAGATATTACACTGGAATGGGAACAAATGCTGTAACACAAGTCCAAGTGTCAAGATGAGTAATTTTCTAATTTTCAATGCAGGTTTGTACACATCCTACAAGAGGGTGATTTGTTAGTCTGTCCAGTGATTGTCATTAGAGATTTGGACCACTGTTGTTTTGCTATTCATTCAATTGTAGTCCCCCAAATGCCTTGTGGAAGTGTTTGAATCCCTATGTATCAGCTATGTTCAGCATAAATAAAAACATTTTATAAACCATATTTGTTTTACTTGATACTTACTTAATAAATATGTTTGGGCGTGTTTAATTCCCTGAATTTTTTATCACTAAAATGGTAAAAACTAAGCTATATGTCTTATAAACAAAGAACCGCAACAAGTAACAATTCAAGTGTCATCCTCGCATCTATCTAGGATTTTATTGTGGTTGGTTAATCCTTGGAACTGGCTGGTAGCACTTCATTACAGGTATTACCAGTACTGGAATTTAACCGATTGTTCTGTTGGGTTCTATTTAATGATAGTTTCACTTGAATTTCAGAGTTAAATGTACTTTTTTATTTAATGGCAGTTGAATTCTTTAATTTACCTACATACTGTAGTATCTTTTTGGTTGCGTTATGATTTTACATAGAACATTAAAGTATGAACAAACCTCTTAACAGTCTCAACATTGCAATATTAATTTTCTGAAAATAATATAATTCTCCTAGATATTAGGTAGTTAACCTTTAATATTTTAAATACATTGTGCCTACTATAGTGGGATTGTGCTAGCAGGAATTTTATTTATATTTAAAGAAAGGCACTTTTACCTAAAGAAAAAAAAGACATGGTGTGTAACTAGTACACTTGCTGTGAACAGGTCTTTCTGAATACAGTAATTGGTACACCGCATTTATAATATAAGGTCATAATTAGAAACTAAACTTATTTCTGTTCCTACTATTTACATATTTGGAAATACTGGTGAGTTTGACTTTTAACAATACATCGTGTGTGCGGTAACGTTATGCAAAAAGCGGATGTTTTCCACACGGAGCATTTCCGGGTAGCTCCTCCAACGCTAACGGTCCAGACAAACCGATAAACTTGTGACAATGACTACACTGCTGTAGCTAAATGAGGTGCCTGAAAATGAAGATCATAGTGTTATTTATCTTTGTGGCTTTTTGTGTGGTCAATTGCGCTATTAGGTCAAGAGTTACTACAGAGGAGAATCACGAAGAAAAGCCGGAGTTCGGTAAGGAACTTATCAAGCTAACCCGAGCTAACGTCAGCGTTAAGCAACGCTAAACGCTAGCTTAACTATGTTTGGATTTACTGCTACGATTAATATAATATAAACTTACTTGTGTTGTGTTGTATTTGGTGTTACTGTGATAACCAGCTGCTATTTGTTTAATCACGCGTTAAACCCGTGAAACCCTGGCTAGCGGCTAAACCAAACTATAGTATAAATAGAAATCAGACGAACAAGCAAGTCGTTGTCACCTTCTGGTTTCGACATGGACAGGCGCTTTTCTACTAGGTCGTATAAGACTCTTGTTGCCTCTCCGTTTCATTCAGATTTTCTGAACTCGGTGCTGTCAGATTTTGAGGTTCTGCCATTGTCAGGCCTTCAGCTACACTCCGTAAGGAAGAGGGACGTCCACACCCAGTCCCACCTGGAGCGTTTGGTGAGCTTCAAAGCCCTGCACAGGTACAGCAGCGCCCTCACGATACAAACCTACCTCTGAGCAGCAGTACAGTTTGGAAACTTTGGGTAGTTTTGCAGGCTATGTTTACATTATTAAAGGTTCTGCTCAGGCTTGGTCAGCTCATGCCCATTCATATATTGATACTGGTTGTTTTTAATAATTTCTTCTGATTATTATGTTTTATGAATATATCTTTTCTAAATGTGACCAATGTAAAAACAGCTGACATTAGTTTTACAGAAACTATAAATGTGCCAAAAAAAATAGTGCTTTAACATTACATTATCCTTACTCTGAAGTAAGGGGTGATATAGACTAGATCAGGGGTGTCCAAACTCGGTCCTCGAGGGCCGCAGCCCTGCTGGTTTTCCAAGCGTCCATGCATTTGTGACTTCTGATTGGCTGAACACACCTGATCAAGGTGATCAGGTGTGTTCAGCCAAGGTGATCCGGTGGACTAGATCCATGTCACAATATTCTACAGGTTTTACCGTGACAATGGTGCACTACAACATTAATAACATCAAGTCTCAGCTGAGCAAACAGGATCAATGATCAGGCGTAATTAGCCTAAACGATACTAAATTAACGTGTTGAATATCTTAAAACAAAATATGAGTTGCTTATTCTTTTTGTTATTTTTCTCCCATTGGCCTGAATCTGTCCTTGTCAAAGTTGTGGTTGCCATTATGTCTTTCGGCTGGCTTTCCACCATGCTTGTTGTGTTTGTGGGCTCATGTGACAAGCACATCTCTTTATTAATATTATTATAGTTTATTCTGCCTTTCAGTCATTTATGTTAAATATAAATTTGATGACTGCTAATTAATATATTAGAACACATTTAACTCTCTCTACTCCTAATCCCTTTAAAATAATTTTCCACCTACCATATTTTCTCAACGGAACACTGAGACAAATGTAGATGTGACTTATAATAAAAATAATGAATACCTTGGGGAAATTGTTGTTTAGGCAGCTGCTTGACCCGTGTCTGCGCTACTAAGATATATAGATGATATATGTCACTTATTAATTACATTTTTTTTGACTCCAGGAATTTCAAGCTTTATTTGACCACCAACACAGAGCTTTTCTCTGACAACTTCAAAGCTGTGTTTGTTGATAAACATGGAAGAGAGGAGAACTATGATGTTCAACTTCAGAACTATTTCACTGGACATGTTGTTGGTGAGTGGATGAAACAGGATGTTCATTGTGCAAATGACGCAAAGCTTGATATAGTAATTGCTTTAAATATATTTACCCGTTAAGACGGCCTGGTAGCTCAATGGATTAAGCGTCAGACTGGAGTGTAGAAAGTCGCAGGTTCGAATCCCGTCTGACTCCTAATCCATCCCCTACCAGGTGTGTCCCTGAGCCAGACACGCAGCGCTAGCTCCTTGTAAGTCGCTTGGATGCTGCCAAGCAAAGTAAAGTAAAGGCGGCATGCATCGTGTGTGTGTTTAATATGCAAAACTGTGGTTAAATACTACGTGTCAGCAGTAGCTAAAATGTTGGGATGATGATGATAGTGCTTTATTTAGATGATACTGATTGATATGACGGGACATTAATCTATCTGATTAGGATAGTTACTTGGTATGTGTCAAGTCTTTTAATGATATTAACCTGATTTGTTTTGCGTTTGCAGGAGAGGAGAATTCGCGTGTGCAGGCACACATAGATGGAGAGGATTTTTCTGCTCACATTCTAACTGAAGAAGCCGAGTATAATGTAGAGGTAATCATTATCTGTAAAGCATATAATGTTTTATATAACTCCAGATAGAAAAGGTAAATGGTTACCTTTTTTGTGAAAATGGCACATTCTCACTGATTACTTCCAAAAAAACGTTAACTTAAAGTTGTGCAATAGTAATTTCAGTGTGCAGCAGCATTTCTCATAATAATAATAATAATAATACTCTGCATAAAAATAATTACTACTAATATAAGAAAATGGTTGATTATCATTTTCTATATACTCTTAAACATAAACATAACACATTTAACCATTTTCCTATTTGACACACATCTGCAACTCAATACGTAACGCTAATGCATTTTAAATTTTCTACACCATGTGTTTTTCTCTCTCTTGTGTTTGTATTAATATCTTTATTTCTTTCTCTTTATGGCTTTCTGTCAATCGCTCTTTCTCCTTCTTCTACCCTCCCTCTGATACCCCTTATTGTGGGGCCATCCAGCCCCTGTGGAGGTTCCTGGACTCCCCAACTGATGGCAGGTTGCTGATATATCGCTCTGATAACATAAAGAATCTGAGCCGGACCATATCTCCGAAAGTCTGCGGTTATGTCCATGCGGATAACCTTCTACCACAGACTGTTGAGAGGGAGTGGCAGGAAAAGGGTGAGCTGTGCTGTCTATTTTCCTCATTAGGGGTAGAGAGTCATGCAAATACTTGTGGCTGTCTAGTGAAAAAAGGAGGAAGATGGAATATAGAAGGTTTGGAGATCACTTGATCATCATCAAGACTAGATTTAAAAAAGAGTAGGAGGTTAGCAGGTGGAGAGAAAGAAATGGAGGCTGTTGTAATGAGACAAAGGAGGTGGGCGTTACATTCGGTAACAGTCACTTTAATAAAAGCCTTTTATCTGAACAGCCGAGCCGATCTTATGCACACAGAACATTCCTGACAAGTGGGTATTATGTAAAAACCAAATGCCTTTTGATATTTTCTTTGTGCTGCTTTGAAAATGTAAAGCATATAACAGTGATGACATATTAGAGGATACACACAGCTCTCACTGGCTCCTGGATGAAAGCACTCGGGGATATGAGCTGAGGTGAAGGTTCTTACGGAGGAGGCGTTAAAATTCATGGAGGCTCTGCTGCCCATTGAGATGACTCTGAGTCGTTGTGGAAGCCAGAGCATCCCACACTCACAACAACACTTTGAGCCAAGTTCTGTATAATATATATATATATATATATATATATATATACATATATATGTGTGTGTGTGTGATGTAATGTTCAAATGGGATATCTTTCTGTTGTGCCTTTCTGTTTTTCTAGTAGGATGTATGAAGTTATGTTTGAATATCAAATTTCAATACAGTGACAGTTCAAAGTACATAAATCCTTAATATGTACTTTAAAGTAACCACCAGTTAATCAGTTTTTAGGCAAACAAAATAAGACAGATTGCTAAGTTTGAAAATGAGGACAATTAACAGTGGGATATTATAGCATCATCGGCCTCATTGTTTGATTTCTTGATGTCTTGTATCTGCCTTTCTGTAAACCTACCCTCGACTGATATTTGAATATGTATTTCCTCTCCCCCCTGTCTCTTGTAGAGTACCACCACAGAGAGAAGAGGCAGGTCTCTGTAACCAGGAATACTTGTCCATTGCTGCTTGTCGCAGATTACCGCTTTTTCAAACACATGGGCCGAGGACAAGAGAGCATCACCCTTAATTACCTGGTCTGATTTATTTATTTATATTTACACTCCTACATACAAATTCTAGTTCAGTAATGCAGAAAGTATTTAGCATGTAAAGCTTTAACTTGCACCCACAGGTTAGTAAATTAAAGGGAATAAAGGGAGAAAGATTTTTACACCAAAATCTGCAATTTATAATCATTATTTCAATTATACCTATTATCTTACCAAGTCATTATTTTCTTACTTCAGATTGAGCTGATAGATCGAGTTGATGACATTTACAGGAACACAACCTGGTCTGATGATTTGAAAGGCTACGGTGTCCAGATCCGTCAGGTGCGTACATCTAAATATGAATTCTGGCAGCAGACTACACTGCTCTCTGCAGCATATTAGCTTTGTTCTGTATAGTGGCCTTCCTGGAAGTAAAGCTGAGAATAATGCAGTCTCAGTGAGTTTGAGAGAAGCATTTTTATGACGAACTGAAAGCTTTTGTGTTTGTCTCGTGGGGTAATTTAATTTGTTCCACAGGCTTTGGTAATGAATGGAGACACTGTGTGTCATAATGTAAGACTTGGGTTTTCTCACTGAAAGAATCTGCATTAATGTAGCTACTCAATGGTTATTGTGCAACCTTCTTCACTGTTGATGTCCCAAACTAGTCTTACTTTTAACACCAGTACCTTCAGGAAGTATTTTATCACATACTACATGTAGCTAATAACACAGTTTCTGATATTAGGCCACTTCTAACAACCTGTTGCAGTTCGCTTTAATTTATAATTCATACATCATTTTTAAAAATAGGTTCTTTGTACTTTTCTGCATACAAATCTAAAATTTGTAGCTGTACCACAAATGATATAAGCCACCAGTATGCAAAGTTAGTTTGCACACAAAGATTTGTTCATTAATGGTGTCTTTGGTCATTATATTCAGATTATCATTAACAAGGAGCCTACGAAACCTCCCTCAGAGCAAGCACAAAATAGCTGGGTCCATTATAACATGGAGAACAGCCCAGTAAAAGGAAAAGAGGTCTGGGATGTGAAGAAACTTCTAGAGGTAGGAAAGGGAGACCTAACCCTTGTTATTTAGAACATTAATGTTCTTGGCTTATGTGTTTTGCAGTAAATCATATTTTACAAGTTTTCAGTTAACAATTTTTGTATCCCACAGCAATTCAGCTCAGACATAGCGAGCAACGCCTCCACAGTGTGTCTGGCCCACCTGTTCACCTACCAGGATTTTGATGAGGGCACTCTGGGGCTGGCCTATGTCGCCCCCTCCAAACCCAACGCCCTTGGTGGCCTCTGTCCAAAACGTAAGGACACAAATGGCCTTGCTTTGATAAGTTAAACCGTAAATGCAAATGTGCAGCTACATGGTTTAATATAGTGAAATATTGTGAAAGTGACTTTGTGTCTTGCTTGTTTGTTTTAGACCATTTTTGTTTTTGCATGATACAATCTGTCAGATTCATTGAAAGTAGAAGTGTTGAAGGCTGCCAGTGAAACTATTTACAATTTCTTGTGACTTTTTTTAGCTTACTTTCCATCTCAGTCTGTCAAGAAGCCCAGTTACCTCAACACAGGCTTGACCAGCACAAAGAACTATGGCAAAACTATCCTCACAAAGGTCTGTTTATTCCTGTCATTATCTTTGACAAATTATTATGTGTGCACGGTTTCCTGTGAGAATAATGCGCAACACACTGTATTGTGGAGTTGACACAACTTTTTTCTGTAGCTGTTCGGAGTAATTATGTAAAAACTGTTGCACTTTGACACCTTATGTATCAATACATTGCTTGCTCCTCTGCATAGTTAACAGTATCAAAACACTACTCTGAGATGGGTGAGTTTTAAATCTCTATGATAGAATGCATATTTTATAGTCGGTGAATTCAGTGTTATTAGTACAATGTGCTAATTTGTTACAAGTTACCCAAGCAATATTTCTTTTCAAGTCTATGAGGTCAGGCTTTTGTTTATGGATCTTCACTGACCCAGCAGCAAACGGTGTATTTCATGAGTAATTATGTTGTGTTTTTGTCCTATCAGGAGGCAGATTTAGTGACCACTCATGAGCTGGGCCATAACTTTGGAGCAGAGCATGATCCTGACAACATCCCCCATTGTGCTCCCAGTGACGACCAAGGGGGGAAGTTTGTCATGTATCCTATTGCTGTGAGTGGAGACCACTTCAATAACAAGGTACAAACAGATCAGAAATGGTAACGTGAACATGCAACAAAAGCATAACAATCTATGTACAACAGTATCAGTTAAGATACATTGCGTTAATGACACGGTGTAATATGAGGTGCAAATATTTTAAAATGAGCTGCTTCCACAGAGTTTTAGATAAGTGAGTCTTTTGTTGTGAGGCTAGTTAATGTCTAACCAATGTACTTTCCCTTGCCTCATACAGCGTTTCTCCAACTGCAGCAAGACCTCCATAGAAAAGTCATTGCGCCAAAAGGCTCCTTTGTGCTTCACGGAGAGAAACAGTAAGGTCTGTGGGAACTCCAGAGTGGAGGATGGAGAAGAGTGCGACCCAGGGCTACTCCACCTCAATGACGACCCGTGCTGCACACCTGACTGCAAATTCAAACGTGGTATGAGGTGCAGGTATGAGTTCTGACGGAAACAATCAAAACATGGTCATCATACATCAGATTATTCAGTTGAACTAAAGATATTAGAAGTTGTTTGAGTCACAAACATTCACACCACTCTCTTCTCTTCACAGTGACAGAAACAGTCCTTGTTGTAAGAACTGCCAGTTCGAGCATGCAGGAACAAAGTGCCAGGAACCCATCAATGCTACCTGTAAAGGCACAGCTTACTGCAAAGGTGAGCGCCCCCTGCTGGTCTAATATAAGTACTGCAGTAATCTCTAGGAGGATCCACTTTACAGTTGGGCACTTTTTTAAAAACGTATGTCTTTTCTTTTACCTCTTAGGAAATAGCAGTGAATGTCCACCCCCTGAAAATGCACCAGACAACACTATGTGTGTTGATAATGGCCAATGTTGGAAAGGGGAGTGTCACCCTTTTTGTGAGGCCAAGCAGCAGCTCAAATCATGTGCATGCAATGGTAAGAGCCCGCACTGGTAATTTGTTTCAGTATCAGGGGGGATGTTTGCAAGTCACAGTGATAAAGGTTTGAAATGTTTTGTGTAAATAAAATGTTGGGTCCCAGCAGTTTGAGCTAAGAAGCAACAAAAGTATGAAACTGGACAGAAAGTTTAGATTTGATTGTTTTTTCTATATGGAGTCAAAATAATGAACATGTTGTTATATTCAGCTGCATGAATCTGTTCTGTTTTAATCACTGTTCCAAGAAACAAGCTGATGTGTAACTACATTTTGATTTTCCTGCTTCCAGAGACTGAGAACTCCTGCAAAGTTTGCTGCAGGGGAAAAGATGGTAAATGTTCTCCCTTTATGCAGAGCAATGGCAGTTTCCTTTTCCTCCGCAAAGGAAAACCCTGCACTGTGGGTTTCTGTGATGGGAGTGTGAGTCACAAAAACATTTATATTTTTCCAGTCCACATACATAATTCTATCTGACTCTCCCTTTTTTTGCAGCGTCATTAGTCTTCTATTCTTAGCTCTTAAGTCTTTCCAAATGACATTGCTTTATTTTTTTGGTAAAACAGGGAAAGTGTATGAAGCAGGTACAAGATGTGATCGAGAGGTTGTGGGATTTTATTGACAAGCTGGACATAAACACATTTGGTAAGTCAGTCACATTCAGCTGCTTTCAACAAACATGGCAATACAAACACATTTCCAAAAGCATTCAGAAAGTGAGTCTTGATTGTTTATATTGCTTTTATGACTACCACAACACAGTGAAGTGCAAACTCAGCTTGTCTGTTTCTGTCTCCACTCTCACTCCATTAGGGAAGTTCCTGGCTGATAACATAGTGGGCTCAGTCTTGGTGTTTTCGCTCATCTTTTGGATTCCTCTTAGTATCTTGGTTCACTGTGTGGTAAGAACCAATTTAAAATAGTTTCCAGTTTACCATGTGCTATGTGTACCACGTGTTCTATAGAGGAACTTTGTCTTCTTTACAGGTTACACTATAAACAATCGTTCTTGTACATCATCAAGTAATGACAGTGCTGCTGTTTGTTTCTTTCTACAGGACAAACGACTTGACCAACAGTATGAGGAGAACACAAAGTCCATCTGCTACCCTCCAAGTGTAAGTCCCCCCCCTTTCATACAATCAACCTATCCTGTGAAATAGGATTGTTTTAACACTAACCAAACTAAGTTGATCCCATGCTGCTTCTTTAATACGCTAACATCTTTAATGGAGACAATGGACTCGGATCCTGGACATTTATTCCTGTTTTTTGCCTTTTTTCTTAATTGATTTCTGGATCTCTGTATGATCTGTCCCTGTTAATCCAGGGGTCAAATCAGTATCAGACCGAATCCTCATTATAGGAAAACAAGGTTAAAATAAAGTAATGTAACTTACAAATCCTTTACTTATTGTCTTAAAAATGAAAAAAGCAGAAATGTAGTGTTATGAAATGTAAAAATGAAGAAAGAAAGTCAAGAAATATACATTTGTTTTTATTTCTCAGGCCCTGAAGACAAATTTACTTTTATATCACTTTAATTAAGATATTTATTAGTTGTTTTTGTCTCTTTGAGCTACTACAAAAACATTCGTAGTCTACCTAATATTCCCAAGACCTGCATTGGCCTAGTTGAAATGGTATGAACTAGTCTCGCGTTATATCAATAAGGGCCTCACTATCACTGCTGCGTTCAAGCTCCAAATGACCTGTCCATCACTCTTTGCCTTGGCCCTTTTCATTGGAACTGCAGCAGATGGTGGAAGTTTGTAGTAGAGCTCCTGCCATAGGTGAGTGCGTGTGGCGTGGCTTGGTGTTTTAATGCGTTGCCATGGAGTCCATGATGATGCATGGTCAGTGGCCCACGTTTGTGATACTCCTGCAGTCACTTACTCCTTGAAGTAATCACTGATCTAACTGCGCATTTTCAGCCCTGAAACTCCCCTGTCTTTCACATGAGAGATAAAGTGAGAGTGGTACAACGTTAAACGAGACGTTTGCACAGATGTCATCAACAGTCATTATTTGATCAGAAATTACCTCAAGAAAGCAAGATTGCATTTTAGGAGTATTCAAACAGAGAGAGGACAGAACAGGTTGCACCTTGATGTCTGTTGTGAAATCAGATGCAGTGTGTGTCAGCATTTTGAGTTTGCATCTGCTGCTGCTGTTCAAAGCCACAGCAAGAAGACGGTAATGTCCTTTAGGTGATCATTTCTTTTACCCATTCTTTTTCGTTTGTAATGACTGTCTGCACTGTGTTGCGTCTTTCTTATAGGTTTGATTGGGAACATGTAAAGACTGAGGCAACATTCCTCTAAATACTTTTCTCACAGTCCACAGTTTTGACACTCAATAACAGGAAAAGTACAGGAGCAGGAGCTTCTTGTATTCCCTCTAACTGAACTAGCATGCATGATATCAGGGCCCTGGTGCCAGTAGTACGCCTATTTGTTAGCTCAGATGTGCACTGTGAGAAAGGTTTTGTATTACTCATTCTCACTCAAACTGGCAGCATTGGTGATATAAGTGGAGACTGACATAGCAGATAGTTATTGAGATTCACATTAGGTATCATGGAAATAACATGAGGGTCATGATAGTCAATTATCTGATAAAGTTTTGGAGAAATAACTTGTCTGGTTTTAAAAGAATGTAGTAAACAGGGAATGAATCTCACCTCAGTCAAAGACTGTTTTCGATGTTCTTCTGTCTCACGTGTTGTTTTCATTTTGTAGAGTCAAGAAATGCTGAGCAACCTCGAGTCAACGTCCATGCGCATCGTCAAGCCTCCTCCGCCTCCCTCCTCCTCCGGCGGCCAGATCGGGCCATCCTCCATGCTCCTGCAGCATCAGCAGCTGAGCCAGGTCGGGGCCCCTCCCGTGGCCAGCAGCAGTACCATGGTGCCCGGTCCGAGCTATGGCCTCACCCCGGACAGCGCAGGGGGGCTGCGGATGACCACCATCCAGGAGGACCCCAGCAGCGACTCTCACCTGGGAGAGGACGGCCTGGCGGACGATTTCACAACCGCAGGAGCCTGCTCGTCGGTTACGAAATCCTCCTACGAGGATCTGACAGAAAGGAACCCGTTATCCAAGGACCGGCGGCGCCTCAAGAGGCAGGACTGCATTGACAGTAAAGAGACTGAGTGCTGAGAGTAAACGGCTTCTTGTTTGAAAGCACCAACATGTCCATCTCGATGTGTTTTAGGGAACATGCTAACACATAGAAATTTCTTCTTACAACTGACTGACAGCACTTGTTTTGTAGATCAAATATGCTGTTTGCAGTTAAGTGCAGCCTTTCAGGCAACACTGGGATATCTGAGAATGCCTGTGAAAATAAGCGTACTGTGAAGAAGTTCCCCAAGCACCTTGTAGATTCTAATTTTGTCATAACCCAGTAGCTGAATGGGTTTTCGATTATGCAGCTGTTTTCAAGAACCGTAGACAAACACTGATTACAAACCTCATTTCAAGAGATGTGGGATCTCTGGAAATGGGGTTTGCATATTGATCCTAAGGCTTTCTGTGTTTAATACAAAACACAAACATTAACATCTTCAGCATTATATTTCCCCCACTAAGTACAGTCTTTTAAGATGTTCATTATTTATGTTGCGACAGTGGTTATTTTCCTATTAAAGGAAATATTTCAGTATATGTTCAGATTGACACGAGTCCATAAGTCAGTCACAGCTGCACTTAAAGTATTTTTTATATCACTGGAGAATTGAATTTTGTCTTGTACTTACTGTTCTGTGTCTCATCAGTCATTTCTTGAAATGTTGTAGGCATGTATATTTTCCGCATTTGTACTAAAGGTTTTAACACTGCAGTATTTTTTTCTGTACAATTTAGACGGTGTAAACCTTGTCATGGTGTCATTGCAACTTGGTGCCTTTTCTGGTTTTTGTGCCTAACTGTTCCAGCAAACTGGAAAAAAACTGGAACATTCCCAGTTAAACGTCATGACTCTGGAAAATCCCAAGTCTATTTTTAAAACAAACTGCCCAAGGTATACACGTGTTGTTCTGCTTGATTTCCTGTCTTTGTACCAATGTTAGATGCTGTCTCACCACTCTTGGCTGCTGTAACATGTACTTGTTTTAAGTGGTAGGTCAAAACTAAAAGAAATCCTGTAACATTACAGGATGGATGTAATCTGTGAAGCTGCTCTATATCCTTTAATCTGATGTGTATACATTAATAATTAAGTGCATTTAAAGTTCTCTTTTTAGTTTCCTGCTTGCATTATGTCTACAACAAAATACAATCAAATAAAAAAAATCTTTATTGTGCATTAAAACATAAATACACAGTCTTATATTTGAAATACTGGCAAACACAAAGCACAGCTGCTTCATAGGATAAATGCAGTCCAGTGTCATGCTCTTTACAGAATGTCCAGCCAGGTAGGATCTGATGTATTTTACAGGATCTTTACATTTTCCCCCATTCAACAATTATCCACTTAGCTCTTCTTCACTTGTCACAGAGCAGGCTTGACCCGGGGCTCTTGGGATCTACATCTCCCCAGTAGGGCAGGATGAACGGCAGGTTGGCTACGCGTCGCTCTAACAGCCCCCACAGGTGCTGGGCCACAAACTGGTTTCCTCTCTCTGAGAGATGCAGTCCATCAGAAAGGTAGATGGTGTAGTCCTGTGGAGCAGAGAACAAAAAAAGTTGTGACATTTAGAATATGACTTGATATAGTGTCTTTCTACCGATCTGGAGACATAGGGTCGTTGCATTCAACTAATCACTTCTCTAACCACTGACGTGAGTTTGTTCTTTTATGTTTCAGTAAAAGTACTACATTCACTGCATGAATATTTCTTTAGCATTTCATTTTTGGTCAACAGAAACAATTATTTCTCAACTCGTATAAAAAACGAAAATATATAGTAATTCCCAATGACATTTCAAAACAAATGCAAATTCAAATGTAAGAAATTACTAACTAAATCAATGTTCTCTAAGCTACTGCCGCAAAGAAACAGCAACAGTTACTGATCACCTGTCCATCTTTCTGCATGAGTGTCCAAAGGTCCAACACATCTGTTCCACACTGAGCAGCAGCCTGGACGCACGCCTGAGCATACTGCCCTGCCACAGAATTCTGGCGATTAAGGGGACATCCTGAAATAGACAGTAAGAAGAGGCTGTTGCATGAAAATATCTCTGTGACAGTAACAATAACAATAACAATAATAATATATTACCTTTGTGAATGCACTCCTTCTCCCAGGCAGGCTCATGAATAGGTGGAGGGGTGATGAAGATAACTTTGTCTCTTGACAGTCCAGCTGAAGCAAGAAGTCTGCTGATCTCCTTTAGGTTTTCTGAATACTCCTTTAGAGGAATGTGCTGATGAGGGTTTTTATCTGATCAGATGAAAAGGGAAAAGAATAAAAAAAGACATCACATAGAAAGTATTAATCATTGATGTAAAGGATGTAAAGCAATGATATTAAGTCCTTATTGGTAACACACATTATTTTCTAAAACTCGTAATTTGTTACATCTGAAAACATTATACTTTCTCCCATACTAAATGACTGGATGGATGGATGGATGGATGTTAAGAATATTCAAAATCTAAGCAGCTGAGATATTTATTTCTAAGTATGGGTATGGGTATTTTTCATAATACAAATACTAGTCTCTCTTAGCCTGGCAGATGTCCACTATCTTCTAAACTCCACAGTCAAAAGATCTACCAATTCTAAATCAGACTTTTCACTAATATCTTGTTCACAAACAACTGTTTTTGTATACTCAAATATAATAATACATTTCAATGTGCTATTACCTTTTTTCCCAA
>JAUMHF010000014.1:9079916-9106507 GCA_032359275.1 Microctenopoma steveboyesi | reverse complement strand
AGAAATATCTTCTTTTATTGACTAGAATGTAATTTAAACAGCATAGCGTATAAATTAAGGGGTATGGCTGAAATCTGTACATAAATTGTTTCTTCAACATAGACATGGATTTGTCTGTTTGCAGACAAATATAGAAACTCTACCTTCCAGTGCACTGTCGTTGGCTCCAAAGAAGACAGTAACAGCAACTATGTTACTGTCTGCAGAATTTTCACTGTTAATGAGGCGAGGAAGAACTATCTTGGCCCATCTGGAGTTGTAGCCAGACAGCCCCCTGTTTACAACATCGCACTTTCTGGAAGGAAAATAAAAATGCAAAAGTAAAGCACTAGGTTTCTTAACGGACATCCTGCATACAAGGTACAAATTCCAGAAAATGTCACTTTTTTTAATGACTCTATAAATAAGAGCTAGCAAAATCTTTAGCATTTTTTACTGATTCAAACGAAAATTAAACAAACAAACAAACAAAAACTAATACGTACTCGCCTTGCAAGTTTGTTAGCTATTTCTGCACCCCAACCATTGATCTGAAACGAAAACTATAAAAAAAACAACAGAATTGATTCTCAACTCATGCTAGAAAGCTAACAGTCCTTTGTAACCAGTTAGCAAACTAACTCAATATTACGAACAAATGCAGAATACTACACTCTTTAAGATGGAAACGCGGGATCTAACCTGTGTGATAGAGTCCCCAAATAAAATTACTTTAGGCCAAATTATTGTTTTGGACATTATGAAACTGAAGGAAAGAACTTTGTGCCGATTAAAACTGAACTTCCGGGTATGACGTATTAGTTTTGCTTTGTCTTCTTCTTCTTCTTTCCGGTTATTGGTGGGGCGCAAACGTATAGGTAACGTGTTACGTTTCACGTAATCATTACTGCTTTTTTAAATAATAGATATTTAAAAAATAGAATTTTCTTGTCTTCGGTGTTACTGAACATCTATTCTGGTAAAAACACACGTTTTCCAATTTCTGCTACTCAAAGTTTTCCCACCGCGGGGGGCTCTGTAGTACGCGCCTCTCTCAGCTACTCGGAAATCAGTTTTCTTCTTCTGCTCCCTGTAAACATGGCGGAGGTCAGGGTGCATTTTGGAAGGGGACTGTACGGAGTTGCACGTAAAACAAGTAACCCTAACCCTTTGGCATTTCAGAAGAAGGCAAGTAAAAATGCAATGGATGATTTTTGTCTGTCGTCTGGGTTTCTGTTGGGTGATAATCGAAATGGCCACCGATGTGGAGCTGAAAATGCTGCGGACACACTGACTGTTAAACTCTGTAAGAGCAGTTGCTCAAGAGAAACACCAACATGTATCACTGGCAGCAATGTCTACAATAAGGAAAATGTAGCTGGCGGTTTTCCTTATTCTGGATTTAAAGCATATTCACTTTCTAGCCGTACTCGGCCTCAGTTACGGAGGACTTCGTACGTCTCCAGCTCTGCCCTTCGGCGACAGGGTCTGTGTTGCAGACACGGGCAGTTGTGGTTCAGCAGAGCTTACAGCGGCGACGGAACTAGATCTGAGCCTCTTCACAGAACCAAAACGGGCTATTATGAAATCCTGGAGGTGTCGCCTACTGCCACTCAAGCTCAGGTAAAAACCGCTTATTACAAGCAGTCCTTCATCTACCACCCGGACAGAAACCCCGGCAGTGAGACGGCCACCAACCACTTCTCTGAAATCAGCGAGGCCTACATGGTGCTGGGGAGCAAGGCACTGAGGAAGAAATATGACCGGGGACTGTTGACTCAGTCAGACCTAACCGCGACAGCCAGACCCTCTGCCGACGCCACCAGCAGCCCCGCGAAACAGCAGCCGAGGAGCAGGCGCTCAGTAGCGGGCCAAGGTACCGGAAGGGGCGTCTTTGACTTCGACAAGTTTTACGAGTCCCACTACAGCGAACAGCTGCAGAAACAAAGAGACATCAAATACCGCAAAGCAGAGATGCTGAAGAAGAAAGAGAAGTCGGGAGATGACCGGCTCAGCAGTTTGCTGGAGATGGGAGTTGGGGTGCTGCTGGTTTTTGGTCTGGGTTTATTACTCGGCGTAAAATGAAATTCACCCACAATAATCAAGTGGAGGAAGAAGGTTGGACATAGGAAACTGCCAGTAATCTTTGTAAACCCCTCAACACATGCAGCTAGTGCTGTCTCAGCTCTAAGAGAAGATGCTTTGCGGAGAACCAAATGTTTCGCCATTTTGCTTAAAATCCTAGCAGGGTTAGGGAGCTTTATTTTGAAGGGTACATTGTGCAGCCAATCACATGTCAAGACAGACTAGGATCATACCACTATGGGAAGGAAGACAGTGTAGTGGTACAGGCCAGGTATGTGGAGCAACAGACGGACTTAAATGCAAGTGCAGAAATGAATAAATGAGTAAAATGTCTGAATGCCAACATGAAGTAAAGTCTTTTCTATAAAGAGTATTTTTTGTAATATAAAAAAAGGCATTTTTGAAAGCACAGAATACAATCTGCTTTCCAAACCATAATTGCTAAATCGCACTAATATATAGAGCTCAGAGCGATGCTAAATTAAGAAATGTTGTTGGGAGCCCAGCCAAAAGAGCCTAAGCTTTGCAAAGAGCCGGACTTCCCATCACTATAAGCTACTGTTAAACAGGTAAACACCTGTGGAATATGTAATCTTTCAGTTTGTTGTGACTATGCAATAGCAGTTTTATTTAAATAACACTGTACACTGTAAAGATCAAAAGAGTTCATGAAGCTGTCAGTAGTTGAGCTCCAGAAAACGAAAGTCAACTGTTTGTTCATTTGCACATTGGGCAGAAAAATGTATTAGACAATGAATAGATTTTCATGTTTTTTTGTTGTATGGGGTTTTGACTAATCTGATTTGCTGGCATTTTATAAACCTTATGAATAATCAATACAGATAATTTATTTTTCTGTAATTTAAAAAAAAACAATGTATCAAACTACCTCTCTTATGCGGATTCACTATTCACTAGTTGTTTCTTCTTTTAAACAAGTTGTTTTACGTGGAGACGTCACTGTCTTGTGTTTCATGTTATTGCCAATCATATGACACCCACATCCTGGTGGTGGTACAGTGCAACTCCATGCAAATCCGTCCTGTTGAGCAGATTTCTTTATTTTTAATGATACAGTTTAGATTATGGTTTATTTATGAAATGTATGTAGCAATGTACTGTAGTACAATGTGCCTTGGATTATATTTATTGGAGAAGTCAATTAACAGATATTTAACAAATAAAGACTTGATCATCAGTGCCTGTTAGAGTAAAGTAAATGTTACTCTGGTCTTTCTCTCCTGTTATCCTCAAACATTCTCACACTGCTTGGCGGCCTGGTAGCTCAGTGGTTAAGGCGGAAGGCTGGGATGCAGAGATAGCAGGATCGATTCCCAGCTGCGGCACCCAGCCCATCCCCCATACCAGGTGCGTCCCAGCACTAGCTCCCCGAGCGCCGTCTGTGGCTGCTCACTGCTCCCTCCAAGGGGGGATGGGTCAAATGCAGAGAATACATTTCATTGTAACGTGATTCTTCTTCTTTAAAAAGCTGAATATAATTGCCAAGCTAAAAAAAATGAACTAATACAACTCGACAGGATACAGTAAACATTTAGTGCATTTAGAATTTCACATCACAGCTAAAACAAGTCTGTCACATCAGTGCACATTAGTAATGACAGACAAAACATACCGAACATTCAACACATGCAAAGCAAACCGATAGTTAAGTTATTAAATATAAAATAATTAAAAGTGCTTTCATTACCAAACAATAAAACCTATTAAGTAGCTTATTCATTCTGTTTCATGGTGGTTCTGTGGATCAATAAAGGGGTATGAGGCTGGCCTCTTCATTTTAGATTCGCAAAGTGGAACAAGCATTGGCTGCTGAGGCCTTCATCTACACTAAACCAGACCAGACATACATTAAAACTGAACTAAAACACTGGTATGGTATTGTAGAAGTATGGATGTTGAACTAATTTCTTAGACAGATCACTATGATTCTGAGGTGTGAATGTTTTCCAGTTCAAGTACAAGTTCCTTGTTAAATTTCAGCACAGTTTCTGTATCTGAGGTAGCCTGCGGACCTGCAGGCCCATCTCCATCCTCAGATAACAGGGTTGAGGGCGTCGTAGAGCCGCTGCACCGCCAGTTCTACCATCTCTCTCAGGGAGTCATCCTCTGTGCATTCATCCTCATAGCACACAGACTAATGAGAGGAGAGAGAGTCAATGAGAGAGCAAAAACAACAACACAGCAACAAATACACCGATGTGTGTCTCCTCACCCTTGTTTCACAGCAAATGTGAACTGTCTTTCTGTCGACTGTCACAGAGATGTTTTTACCATCATTGAAATCCACACATTCATCTCCAAACATGTCCCTGCAGACAGACAAATGACAAATAAAGACTAGATTTGTTGATCTTAGATGTGTCATTTCTGTCAGCTGCTTTGTATTGTAGTCAAACGCCCATGTACATAATGTCATCCACAGGTGAGCATAGATATGCTGTAGCACTCACTGCAACATGACTACCAGTCGGGTTTGGAACACATCCATGTCCATAATGGTACTCTGGGTCTCCATGACTGTTAAGGAAACAGAGTGAATCACTTCATTGTCTCACTCAAGTCCTGCAGACACTAACAACATGGGAGGGTTCCTATAGTTAGTCAAACTGACCTTTCTGAGCCTTTGGGTTTGACTGGACTTCCAGCACCACGGTGGTCACAGCATCAGCGTACATGTCATTCAGAGGGTTAGCAATCCACTGAAACAGGACAGTTATTTTGGTCTGAGTATCTGTTGTTCAAAGGACAGGATGATTAAATGATGTGACCTGACCGCTCACCTCTAGCAGCACCATGCCGGCCGTATGGATCAGAGCGATGTTTTTGAAAACCCTTAAAGTGTTCTTCTCAGTTCCATCCAGCTCTTCCACATCACCTAACACAGACGGGAACAGTCAGTGCACATTCCCATCTAGTGACAGTAAAAAGAGCAGTTTTTAAGCTGCCCAGTGCACATGCACTAGCATGGAAGTCTTACTAGTGAGGTTCCTGAGGTGGCAGACGAGCAGTGAATAGGGTCCGGTGAAGGGGATGGCCTGCGTCTGTTTCACTGTGCTCATGGCCAGCTCTGTGTACGCTGCAAAACAGATCACTACATGATGCTTTGCTGTCCGAGTGGAGGGCTGAGATGCAGGAGGGGGAATATAGAAAAGTGAAGGTGACTTACTAGACAAGTCTGAGGGATTGAGGATGTGGTAGTTGAAGTTCTTCTTCACCAGGATGCCTGACACCCTCTGGCCCTGAACACACTTCTCATCAGCAAGAGAGCCCATCACCTAAGAGGAAAAGGGTTTTATTTCATTTCTTTTTTTAAACAAAAGACAGACAGACAGGATGTTTATCGACCTTGGCCAGTTTCTCTCCTCTGAAGTTGAGAGTGACAGCTTCTGTGTTCCGAGGGTTGTGGACTTCAATATGAACCTGGTCATTGTCCTCATACTCTCTGATCAGTGCAGCCTTCAGACGGGCCATCTCATTCTGCTCACCATGCACCAGGATCTGAGAATAAATAAGGAAAGACCTCAATCTATGATCAAGCCTAAAGCATTTCTGTTCACAGATGAAAAATGATAGAGAAAGGGAGTTTCTTCTTCTTTCTCCTACCACATGTGGCGGTTTAAGTGCCCTGATAAACTCGCTGGTCTGCTGGTAGTCTGTGTGGGCAGAGAAGGAAATGTAGTCCACCGACATCTTCAGCTGCAGCTTCTGCCCCGACATGGTGGTGATCTCCTCTGGCTCAGACATGATGTGCTGCAGAGTTTAACCAAGAAATATAAATGAGAACTACACCTCTGTGCAAAAGACGAGAAGATGCTGATTATTATAAAGCCCGAAAAACCATTTCTCAACCTTTGCCAGTGTACCCTCCACACAGTATCCAGCGATGATGACTCCGTTCCTCTTATCGGTGCACCAGCTCTCAAAGAGCTCTCTGGACAATCCACTCTGCATCATACCTGGAGACGCCATCACCACACTGGGACCAATGTCATCAAAGTGATCCATGCTCTGGAAAGAACATCAGGACAGATACTCGCTTTCACATATTTGTCGAGCCTGGAGATTCTGTGGTAGTATCTGTGCCACACTCTTACCTTGAGATTACTGATATGCTTGAAGACAAAGGGGTTGTTGATGTTGATGGCTTTGCGGATCTTGTCGTTCATTGCATTGACGTAGGTCTGGTACACCGCCATGCACTTCTTAGCCAGTGATGAAGCATAATAGATGGGGATGTCATGGAGCTCTGGGTGGTTCTGCCAATACTCATCTACAGCAGAGTATACAGGTAAGAGTAGTTTTAAACAAGTATAACAGGAAACAAATATTAAGCATTTTCTAATAGCAAAGGATCCTAAATAACAAAAATAATGTGGAAGTTAATACTGAGAATTTGACACAGTCAACATGACTCCTCACCCAGGATGAGCAGCAGTTCCTGGGCTCGTCCTAAGGCGAACACTGGAATTAAGCAGCGTCCTTCTCTGTTGACAATGTCATGGACTGTGTTACAGAAGCGAGCTTCTCGCTCCTCCCTCTTTTCATGGATATGGGTGCCATAGGTCGACTCCTGTAGAAAGAAAAATAACTGACTTTACCATGTGCTCGATCGGCTGAAGGTATATCATTTTTATACAGTGTACACATACTATGATAAGAATGTCAGGTTTGACACTGGGGATCTCTGCTGCCATCAGATGCCTGTCTTCTTGTCGAGAGAAGTCTCCTGTGTACAGCAGCTTCAGTGTGACACACAGAGGATGGATTTGTTTAGCAAACCTAATTTTTTATTTAGCAACAAGACTCCTGCGAAAGAGAAACGGATCTATTACATTAGACAAGTGAAAGTCGTTACCTTTACTCCAGCTATTTCAATCATGAACATGGCAGCTCCAAGCACATGCCCAGCGTGGTAACACCAGAACTTGATTCCGGCCACCTCTTTGACCTCGTGGAAGTTGATGGTTTCAATCTTATCCATGCTCTCTTCCAGGTCAGTCTCAGTGTACAGCATGTCGTCTGCAGAGATGTTGCTGTAGTGAATGAAAAACAGAATGACTGTAAATGGTCTTATTAGTCAGCAGAGGAGAGATTTCTTACAGACATATGTGTTGTTGCTCCTACCTGACTTTGACGTAGTCTGACAGCAGCCACCTGTAGATGGCCTTAGTGGCGTGGGTCATGAAGGTCCTGCCTTTAAAGCTGGTCTTCTGGAGGAACCAGGGTAGGGCTCCACAGTGATCCAGGTGGAAACTGATAAGAGGACACATCAACATCAAGTGACAAGTTCCTAACCATAACCTAGAATAAAATCAACACTGTCATTGTCTTGGTGATATTGGTGCACTAAAACAGACTAAACCTTCACCAAGACTCACTGGCTGATGAGCAGGAGGTCTATCTCAGCGGGGTCAATCAAATCTATGTAGGGGAGAGCGTCCATTCCTTCCAAGCCAGGGTGGATGCCACAGTCCAGCTGCCAAACACAAATGTTATGTTATTCATTGCTTCCAGGATAATCCAATGAATGAATGAAAGTAATAGTTGTAAACATATTGCTTGTACCTAGAGTGAGATGCATATAAATTTAGTCTCTATAAAGTCACGAAAAGCCAAATATTTGACCATAAAATAAAGAAGAAAACGTGTTACCATAATTTTCCTTCCTTTAAACTCCAGGACGATGCATGACCTCCCGACCTCCTGACCAGCTCCGCTGTACAGAAAAAAACAGCCTTTGAGATAACGTGACACGTATTTATTAATAAAGTTACACGCAGCAATGGACATTAATAAATAAAAAGTGCAGAAAAATACTAATTAACTCACAGCGGACGGATGAGGAGCTGATCGCTTTCCTCAGCGGGGACAATTACCTCTACTTTGCGTTTTGTAGCCATATTTACACTATTTTTCAGGTAGATGTTTATATGTATATAATATATAAGCAAATAGGTTCATATTGTGCTGTACTCTGAATGAATGAGAGGGCGCTTCCGGTGGTTTGCCAAAATACGTCCGATGAGAATCAAGAGCGCTGTCAAACGTTCCGAAGCAGGAACAGGACGCACAGTCTACTGTTAAAATAGAAATGTGTTTAAAGTGATATAAAAACATATAAGATATTAAACATCACGTATTTAGTTGCAACATTATCTATATAGCTGTCTGCTAAATGAAACCTCACAGACACGTCTGTGCCTCGTAGCGGCCCCTTTAAGCTGTGTTGGGTGGAGGCTGTGAAACTCAAAGCGAAGCGTCAAACTGTGGGTAAACACAAAGCGCCTCTGAAGGAAACTTATCTGAGCGGTACATCGACACTGACGGTGCAACAGGTACGTGTGGTGTAGCTAACTCGTTTATAACATGAATGGATACGTCTTATGCGTGTTTAAAGTCTCAGGAGTGTGAAGATGAACGTGGTGGGAGACGTTTAACGCTCACGTGGAGCGAGGCGACAAACACGCGAACCTTTATTTCTTATTTAGGCCCGAGTTACGTGTTTTTTGTTTGTTATATAGTGTTTGTAGCTAACTACGTGAACGATGAGATTAACGTAAACGTAACCTGTTGCCCGGTGTATCATATTTGTTATGGAGCATATCTTCCTCCTCCTCTTCCTCTTCCTCCTTCATCACGAAGACCTGCAGTATTACTTATACTCTTACAAACAGAGTTGAAATGTTCATGTTCATGAATGGTAATAAACTTTCTCCTGCAGGAGTACTTCAGTTCAGCTGATGTCATCTTGTAGTAGTTGTTGCCTTTGTTGACCTGCTCCCCCAAGACTCCTCCAGGTGACATCATCTGAACTAAAAAACTCCTCCTGAGGACATCAGGAGATTTTCAGCTACGATTAGAGAGAAGTTGTCAGACGGTTTAGTCATGGGAACTGGAGTGAAAGGTCACAAATTTATCCCTTGTGACCACTCACCAACTTACCTCAGATTGAAAAAGTCCAGTTGCCACAACTAAACCTTCTGACAACTTCACCTGGATGAATGAGAATCTTCACAGAAAGAACTGAGTATCAAATTTTCAGTTTTGTAAAGTAAATTACACATTTATCATGACTTATCATTACCACTAGAAAGAACTGCAAAACAAACCAAAGTTAGAGAAACCTTTTTTTTTTGTTGGACTTTAAATTCCCACTTGTTGATATTTTAATAATACTTGTTAGTTACTGTGTGTGTGTGTGTGCACGTGATGACTGCTTTGTGCGACTGAATTGTCTCAGGTTTCTCTTTCAAAAGATATTTTATCCCGTGGAGAATCCAGACAAAGTTTTATTAGTCATATTTTAACCAGCTGTCACAGAAACAGTCATGCAGAGGTTAGCCCAAAGATCATTTCATAGTTAAACGTCTAATCTCTCCACCATTAAAAATGTAGACTACACTTATGTTCTTCATTCAATTATTCATTTACTCTGTTGAGACTTGAGATGGCAGCCCTGTCTGCGTATTGAACAATGTGGTCTGTGTGGATGGAGGTTGTTGGGCTGGCGGCCTAGATGCAGTTGCCATGGTGAAGGATGTTTCGGAAAGTCAAAAAGCGCCACAGCAGCAGCAGCTCCCAAAGCAGTGAAATCAGCACCAAAAGCAAGGTGAAACACTCCCTCAAACACGCAGCGATAGTGGGGGGGGGCTGTTGTTGCTCCGTTTTACTCGGCCAACAACCTCTTGTGTTTTTGTCTCTCTCTAGTCAGTCGACTCCAGTCTGGGAGGCCTGTCCAGGTCGAGTACCGTTGCCAGCCTTGATACCGACTCCACAAAAAGCTCAGGTCAGTCAACCAGTCAACTCCCTGAAATCGTCATTCACACGGTCCCTCTTGCCCTGTCTGATTGTTTGACGTACGTGTCCTCGTAGGAAACAGCACGTCTGACACATGCGCCGAGTTCCGTGTAAAATACGTGGGAGCCATTGAGAAGTTACAGTTTGACATGAGCAAGACCCTCCAGGAGCCTCTGGACCTGATCAACTACATTGATGCTGCTCAGGTAAGAAGCAGCAGAAAAACGGCTTTACCGTTTTCTCTTACTGCAGTGAATATATTTATAGCACTATAAATATGAAATATTTTCACAGCAAGATGGAAAACTGCCCTTCGTGCCTGGAGATGAGGAGATGATTCTTGGAGTTTCCAAGTATGGCGTCAAAGTGGCCTCACTGGACCAGTGTGTAAGTTACAGAGCAAAGTGTCATCCAGCAGTGCTTTTAGTAGGGATTCATTCGATTTCTGATTGTACACCTGATCAGGATGTGCTGCATCGCCACCCTCTCTACCTGATAGTGCGCATGATGTGTTACGACGATGGTCTCGGTGCAGGGAAGAACCTCCTGGCTCTTAAAACAACGGATACAGAACAAGGAGAGTGCAGCATCTGGGTGTACCAGTGCAGCAGCTCAGTGAGTGTGCGCATCTATATATCTCTTAGCTGTGGTCATGTTCCATATCGCTGATAGGCTGTGCGTCTTTTTCGTGCACGTCGTCTGTCTTCTGTCCCAACAGGAGCAGGCTCAGTCCATCTGCAAGGTGCTGTCAGCTTCTTTTGACTGTGCTCTGACGTCAGACAAGTCCTGAGACCCAACTCAGGAAGTGGTACAACTACAAAACCAGTACAGTAACCACCATAGGTCCACTGTGATTGCCAAAAATAGAACAACTGTTTTACTTTTTTATCAGCCTTTCTTAAACAGAGGTCATTCCCAGGACACGCCTTTGTGCTGAACACACATCTTGCTTAAACGTGTTAGGTACTGTCACTGTTCCCTAATCTTATGAGACCAAATCACTGTCAACGTTTCGTATTAAAAAGGAATAAAACAGACAGTTAGGGCAGAGAGAAATGGTTGAATTAAAAACACCTCTGGGCCACAGAGCTGCTTCGTCATGTTTGAAATAATCTCCGATGTGCTGTGCCAGCATATGGTATATCATGGGAGACGTTAATCAGTGGTGAAACGACGGTACACAGATTTGATGCCACGCGCACACTTTGGTGTTTGGGTCTCTTCATGTGGAAACTAATGAGCTACCTTTTTGCAGTTTTGCTATGTTTTGTTTTTACTTTATGACTGGTACATTACAAAGAGGCAGGAACTTATCATTATTTTCGTATATTTGTGGGTGTATCTTTTTTTATTTAATCTTTTAAATTCCTTTTCATTGCACATTTCTTGGTACCAAAATATTGCTGTGTGACGTTTTAAGTCCCTGTTCTTATGCGGTGATCCTCGCCCTCCCTGGATCCTCCTTTTCTAATTGGCCTAGTTAATAATGACATATAATGGGAAATGAAAAGATTTCATCTGGTACGTCAAGAGGTGAAATAATTGTTTTGTTTTGGATAAATATTGTTTGCTAATTACGCTGTGATTTGCTTTTCTTTTTAATGTCATATTTTAGGTGCGTCTTCCTTCCCTGTACCACAAAAAGCACAATGTATGTTTTTGCAGTGCAGTGGATTCTGAAACTTGGATGTACTGAAATATCTCCTTTAGATGGAGCTCTTGCGTCATCACTTGTAGCTTGAATGAATGAACTGAAGCCGTACTCATACTGTACTTTGCAAAAACGCACCATTAACTTCATATGTCTTTTTAAGAAACAGACCAAAGCCTTGTATTATTTCATATTTTATTATTCCAGTTTCATTGTCCCATGTACTTGCACAATAGAGTTGAGTCGATGAAAATGAAATGAGTTTATTCTCCCAGGCATGTGTACGAGTATTTTTTTTTTGTATTTTCAGCACACACACACACACAAACATACGCACAGGGAGGTCCAGCTGAGATTCTACACGTATCTGCTCGTGACCACAGTGCATTAAAAGACATTTACTGCCAAGGTTAACTCTGCTCTCTCTTTACAATTAAATATGAACAAAACCAAACTATTTACATGAATAGATTAATAAATCTTCCTGTTTCCAGTGAGTTAATTTTAAACACGATGAAGAGTGTGTCTGCTACAAATCACATGCTTCTCTTCTTGTCATTAACAAATACATGGAAGGCTCTGGTTTCTGGATAAATGCGTTAATATCAACATTATGAACAAACCAGTTGCTCTGCAACCAAAAATGAAGGTAATTACATTCTATGTTTCATATTTATGTCACAACGCTATAGATAAACTCGTCTTTCTACGTGACCCTGGAGATATACAGATAGGAGGATACTGCTCTGTCTGGTTGTGTGGTGTGAAAGTTGGAAATCTATTTTTAGCTCATTTATGAACAGAAACGGATCAGCCTGCGAGTGTAGAAGGCAAGAGTGACAGCTGACCACATTTATCCCCTTTTTCTTCAATATGGGTTCATTCTCTCCTTTTTCTGTGCACACACACACACACACAAAGCCACACACTTATTTCCTACTCCTCTAATAAGGCAGATGACAGGCAAAGACAGCCTGAGGTTTCAGATTCGGCATGAAGGTAATTACTGGCTGCTGCAGCTCCACTCTGTGTCTTCAGTATATCAAAAACAGCACAGGAGGAAGAAGTGAAGTGTTGCTTCTGAATATTATAATATAACACACCTGTGTGGGCGTGTGTGTGGGTGTGATGTATGATCAAGTCGTTTGCAGCTCTATTACTCTTCCCACATGAGAAAGTGGTTTTGCGACAGGTGTGGTAAGTTGAAGGCTATTTTACATGCAGCAAAGTCCGTCTTTGAAATAGGGTCAGTGCCTAAGGTGGAGCTTCTAACATATTCCAGGGTTAACTTAGCACCATAACCTCCACACAGGAGGACTACAGGATGTGGGTTTTTAAAAATAATAGAGGAGGAATGTGAGCATGTTGACTACATTCACATTAAGAGATGTTAGCATTAGTCTTTCAGTACATACAGTTTAGGGGTCGACTGTACAATGCAGCTGAACAGGAACTGGATGAAATGAATACTACACATACGACCTTCATTATGCCACATGTCATCTTACGATGCAACGAGGATAAAGACAAAGGAAAGTGCATTTATTATGAGAGGTCTTTCGCTACAATCACCGTTTTCTTCAAGTCTTCGTCGGAAACTTTAAAACCGCATACGGTCCCTGCGAGTCCTCTGTGGCTTCCACACTTTCCGGCACAAGTTGCAGCCAAGGCGACGACAGAGCAAAGACACTTCAACAAGCTCACTCATGACGCCAGTGAGGATGACGATGATGATGATGAAGAAACAGGATTTAATGGCGATGATGATGATGATGACGACGACACTGAACACGGGGGAAGGTGGTGGGTGAAGGAAGCTGCATCCTGGGACATTTTCTGAGAACTTTCAGTCCACGATGAAGTGCACAAACGTAACAGGGAAGGCTCCTCTTCTCAGTGGATCGCCTTCAATGTGTCCCAGCTGTTAGAGAGGAAGTCAGAGACGCAGCATAAAAAACACAGACACACACACTTGAATAATTAAAACTAAAATCCACTAAATCATACACAGTTCTAAAACACGACAACTAAAAATAAATATTGAGTCTTTAAACATGAAAGTTAAGTTTGCTGTCATTTTCATGTGAACTGACACTTGATATAAATCATAAATAGTGATACATCAATCTTCAAGAATTAAAGCAAAATACCGTAATTTCAGGACCATAAGCCGCTACTTTTTCACTTGCTTTGGACTCTGCAGCTTATTCAGCGGGGCGGCTTAGTTTTAACGGTCACCAGGGGCGCAAGGAAGCGCAAGAGCGAGACAGAGGAAAAAAAAAAGAGCCGAAATGTAGTACAAGAACGAGAGCGAGACAGACGGTAGGAAGAGGACGGCGCAACGTATTGAATGCTGTTCATGTCAAAATGTGAATGATTAATTGAAAGATTTATTGTGTGTCTCAAATGTCAATAAATGGGACGCTTTGCATTCCCAAACAGTTATCTCTGTCTGTCCCGACAATCCACTCCTAGCAGGACCTTGGCGGCTTAAAGTAGGGTTACCTATAGTAGGGTGTGGCTTATAGTCTGGAAAGTACGGTAAATAAATGAGAACTAAAGGAATCTAAATGAAATCAAACACCAGAAACACAGAGTTAACCTACTATAAGAGGCTACGTCACGACTAACATCTCTGGATTTAAAATGACTCTTTCACAACATCGTTACCTTCAGCGATAAAGAAGACAGAACTTTATTTATCTCCATTTAAGTCATTTTAAACGTCTTCTATACCTGAAAATAAAAAGCTAGAACATGTCTCTGCTCCAGTGTTTATACAAGGCTAACATGACAGGCAGCGGAGGAAAAGAAAGAACAGAATAAGCAATGTGTTGATGCAGTCTGAACGGAACTCGCACGGGAGAAAACAAACAACAAAACATCCTTCTCTCATTTCTACGACTCTTATGAAACATTTTCATGCTACTCAAACCACCTCAGTTGAGCGTTTGTGATGCCTCATTGCTGTTTTTTATCTCCTCTCATTATTAAAGACAGAAAGAGTGATAACACTGCTGCATGCAGGGCAGAGAGGAAGCGTGGTGGGGACCTCCAGGGACTCGATGCAGGGACACGAGGAGAAAGTGACTAAATACGGTCATGTCTGCAGAGGTGGACGAGAGGAAAACAAGTTGCAGCTGGTCAATGTTCACACAAGGGCCTCCACAGAGGAACAAACAGCCAGCGGAAAAAGGGAGGAGGAGGACACAGAGGGGAAGGGGCGAGGAGGTGTGAGCCAAAATGAGCTCATGGCTTCTCCGCTTTCCGCCACCATGGTTACCGAGCGCACCGACATCCACATGGTGAAAATGAGATCTGACTGGGAGCGAAAAACCAGCATGAGAGATACTGACCCACCACTCCTGATCCTCCTCCCCATCCACCACGATCACCTCGCCCTCGGAGAAGGTCAGCTCGTCTGGGTTGTCGGCAACACAGTTGTAAATGGCTTTCACTCGCTTCGGCCTCTGCTTCTGGGAAAAACGCACACAAACACGTTTTTTATCAAGTGTATGCAGAAGGAAAATATAAATAAAGAACTGTGTGTGGCTCTAAAGCAGAGATAAAGATGAAACTCAGACTCAGAGTCGTGATGTTTTCTGATGTTTCTGTTCTGTCTTTTTTGTTTATAGTATAGTGTAGTTTATTTTTATCTTTGGGAACTAAGCCCAAGTCACACAGAGAGACTCCTTCTGTTGCTCTGAGATGACTACAGTCTGGTTTTATGCCTTTTCCCCCTCCAAGTTAGCAGTGAAGTTTTTTCTTTGCAGAATTGAGCATGAATGATGTTTATTATAGTGAAAGCATGTATATGTTTTTTTGACTTGATGGTTCATCTCTGCTCCTTTGTGGATTTAGTGGATTTATGTCAATAGCAGGTGATGAGATGTCAGTGAACAAAAGTCACGTATCTTTGCAAATGTAGGCTAAAAAGTTGTATATTTTCAATGTTACAAATGTTCAAGGAAAGCAAAGAAAGCAGAAGAAGGAAGCTCTCTGAGCACCAAGCGAAACTACAGGAAGGGAAAGCAGACACTGCAAACACCGAGACAATAGTTTGATCTGAAATGTAGTGAAGGAAGTTACACAACGCTTTCAAACATTAGCAGCCAATGAAGCAGTACAAAAGCATCAATGAATAAGTGTCTCACAATCTGCAATACGTGGGTGATAATGAGAGACGAGAAGGAGGGACTCACCGGGTAGGTCTTCCTAGGAATGGGGGCTGGAGGCAGAGACTGACCTATGGAGTTCTGGGGGCATCCTGGCACTTCCTTAGCTAGAACAGGAAGAGGAAATTATATCACAATGACAACAAAACTATCCACATTTCCACAGAAAAAAAAAACAGGATCTGACAGATAGTGAAACAACTTGTGTGAAACGTCCTGAACACTGGACAGTGACAGATTAAAAAAGAATGCTGTTTATTCACCTGGCCTCTCGATAGACTCCGTTCGATTTAAGGGTCTTCTGTTGAAGCTTTTATCATTGCTGAAAAACAGACAAAAAAACAATGCAAAAACCTATAAACACATGCGCAGCTCTCAACGGCGGATTCATTACAGCAGAGTTGTTGCTCGTCTGGCTCGATGCAGAGTTTAGCCTGGAAGCTAATGAAGCAGCTAAACAGCCTGCATGCAGGCCAACGCCTAACCAGAGACAAACGGCACATTACAAGACAGGCAGACACAATGCACAACCCCGGGGTGGAGAATGATGTTCTCGTGCGTGTGGAGAATATTACATATATCTGAATTCAAATGTGGCCACATGCTGACATCCACGTCTCACACCTGAGAAATGACATGCGACTTGATATTCTTACCCTGCAGGAGATTTCAGCGGCACCGCTCGGGATCCCAGTGGTCCCTGCCCCGACTTGGCCTGTATGTTCAAAGCTTCCATCTTTGCCACAGGGGGGGGGACCAGACCTGGCATACAGATCAAGACAAGTCTAAAATCTTTGTAAACTTTTAGTTTCTTGACCATTCGTCAGGCAGAAAAACATCAGATTGGCTCTGCACACTCATCGTCACTCGTCCACAGTAATTATACCAGCTACTCTTTATTCACTTATTTGTGCAGATAACAAGCCTTTACAGTCTGAGGAGGGACAGTGGATACCTCCAGTGGAAATGAGTCTCATAGGGGGGGCAGGAGGATGCATGTTAGGAGGGTCTGAGGAAGACCTTTGTCGGCCAACAAGGTCTAAAGCACCAGGCTTCCAGCTGCTGGACACTGAGGACTGGTTGATCCCTCCCAGACTGGATATCTGGACTGAGAGAGAGCCAGAGAAGAAGAGGAGGAGATTATTAGGGGGGGGGGGGGGGATAATGCCCAGCACTTTGCCAGAACCAGTGTCCACTTTAAAAGTCATTTCTATTTGAGTGTAATTGAAAGTGACAGTTCGTGGGGAGAGGGAATGTGCAGGACGGGGGCTGCGGCAAGATGATGTTGGCATCGCAGCTGCTTGTTTGTTCTCTGCTCTTTGGCAGCACTCCAGACAACTACTAATGATATTAAGGAGCAACAGTGGCGAACTTGTCGCTCGTTCGTTAGCCTGAACAACCACGACGAGCTGCACATAAAAATACTTTTATCAGCCGAGGTTTTGTTTTGTTTTCCATCATATGGGGACGCATTTTAATCGCCCGTCTTCTTCATTTAATTGAGCTTTTGTATTTCAAACCACTTTGCAAAATGAAAAGAAAGCCCCTTTAGATTTGAGACCATTTGGATTTTCAAGGCCACCTCCCTCCATTTCAGAGGTCAACAACTATCAGCCCATCCATCTGTCTGCAATGTGACTTTTCCCTTCTTCAGTACCCAGAGACATCTGTGGTATTAAAATAGGTCAAAATGTCACTGTGAGCATCAAAGCGTAATTAAAATAAGGGCATTGGAAACCAGCCATACAGGGCCAAATGACACTGTCCTATATCAGGTCAGAAAGCTTATTAGGTTTCGCAAGGAGGTCCAAGATTTAGATGAGATGTCGCTACAAATATTGCCAATCAGTCTCCGAGCTTACCCAGGTTCCTTGGGGGCAGTGGGGGAGCAGTCGTGGTCGAGGACTGAGGTGAGCTGGTGTTGAGGATGGTGCCGTAAGTCTCGTTGTTGACCAGGTTGGGCACGTAGGCACGCGGTTTCTCCTTGGAGAGGTTGGCGGCATCGCGGCCTCCAGAACCCAGGTTGGACTGGAGGTGGGAGTTACTGCTCGGGGCGTAGCAGCTGACTGGACGCTCATCTCGGCGATGAGGGCTCGGCTGGTGGTGGAGCAGCACCGAGTGGTTGAAAGGCAGAATATGCGTGCATGGGCGTGAGCTTTGAGGTTACGTAACGGGAGAAAGTCATAAAACCAATGCTATTGGCTCATGTGTACTGAGGCCACAATCTAACAAACCCACTTTCCTTCAAACAATAAACAACAAAACAAGACGAGCATTTACGGGATTTTCTTACCGTGAAAACTTTCCTTGTAGAACAAAAGAAAATATATCTTTGCATGATGTTTAATTTATACTACAGGTTGTTTTTTACTTGTTTAGAGCTCACTACTACTTCACTAGGTCTACATAAAGTAAATAATGTATTAATATTGTTAATAATAATAATACACAGCTGTCTCTCACCTTCTCATCCAGGTCTTCATCACTCTCATCCAGGTCTTCATGCTGCAGACACCATTCATACTCGACATGGACGTGGGCATTGAATTTCCCTGCCAGGGCTTGGTTTAACTAGACACAAAAATAAATCCACAAATAAATCCTGACACCGCTTTACGAGGCGATAAGTTTCACACACAGGATACTCACCAGCTCTTCACACTGTAGGTGTTTGAGCCTCCGAGCGATGTCCAGAGGCGTCTCCCCCGCCTCATTAGCTGGAGGGGAAAGAAGGAAACGTATAATCACTGTATACACATGTCACGAACACAGTCTCTTCTCACTGGGACACGAGAGATGTGTAATTAGACTGATTCCCACACTCCTCCTTCTCTCTGTATCTATTATCTGACTGTGTTGCTGATGTCAGCGCGGGAAAGAAAAAAGATTGTTGTGAGAAAGATGTCTGCTGACAAAGCCGCCACATCTGAAAGACGTGGGCAAAAGGATGCGTCTGCGTTTACGTGTACGAGAATAGGAGGCGATAAGAGACTAAATTGAAGACCGCGTGGACGGTGAATGCACCTCTGTGGCACTGTTTGCTGCTGATATGTCTGCTCACCAATCTCTATGGAGGCCTTCCCTCGCAGCAGCAGCTTCAGGCACTCACTGTTGTCGGTGAGACAGCAGTAGTGTAGCGCTGTGCTGCCTTTGGCCGTCTGCTTATCCAAATTCAAGCTGCCGGGAGGACAAAGACAGAGAGAGCAGAAAACCTGAAATCCCAACACTGGCTTCTCCTCCCTAGTTCCTGAATCTATAAAATCCTTCAACAACGGACAAAAGAAGTGAAACAAGGTTGAGTTTGTGTTTTAACTTGTTTTGTTCCCTAAAAAAACACCGATGTATAAATAAAAGCAAATCTTTTATCTAAAGAGAAAGGAAAACAGGAGAGTAGGTGCATGAAACCATGAAAGTAAAATATGTCTTGTTACAAAGAGACATTGGTCGTCTACGTACAGTCAAACTCTGCTGTTCCTGTTCTGCTAACTGTACCTGTTCTGAGTGAGAAAGTCGACAATGTGAAGCGATGTTCTATCCACCAATCTCACTGCAAGGTGCAGGGCCGTCTCCCCCTGTTCCTGAAATAACAAAAGCCAAAAAGTAAAACATTTGCATAAAATCCCAAGCGAACGTGAGGTGCCAAGAAATGCAACAGCATGATATGAATAAGAAATCAAGGGCTTTGTCGAAAGCGCCTGTGGTGAGGTTCCAGTGTCACAGATTTATTATATTTCATGTACTGACGTGTCCGTTGGCCAGAGGAATGGGCTCCATAAGGTCCACTCCCTCAGCGTAGACCTGGATGAGTGAAAAAATGTCTCGAGCCTTCACTGCGTCACAGAGAGTGTGGAGCCGCGACGACGCGTCCGAACATTTCTTCCTGGCAAAGCGCTTCTCCGTGTACTTGGCTGTGATGAAGTCTTTCCTCGCCTGCCTGGTGGAGGACACGAGGACGCAGATGTTCGTTCACAGCTGGCAGATTGAGGCGTGTGCCTCCACAGCAAAACGAGTGATGCACCGCTCAAACATTAAAGCAGTAAAATCAATGACACAAAAACATGCATCACACAAAAGAATAAAATCGTCATTATTAATAGAAGGTTGAGCTAAACGTGCCCGTAATACTGCTGAACAAATCTGATAAGTAAGATGCGTTGATATGTCACATTAGGTTGTAACCAGATGTTGATCGGCTGTGGTGGAGACAAGTGAGGAGGCAGGAAAAGTGGTGGAGGGGAAGGTGGGTCGAGGGGAGGGGATGGAGGGAGATGGAGCGTGGCCGAGAGAGCTGCAGGGGTGACTTACATGTCACTCGCTGGGTTGGGCTTCACCACATTTTCAGCACTCAAACAGGCCTCCATGATTTCATTAAAGCCAGCATTCCCCACATTCTTGGCCAGCTGTGGAGTACACACACACACACAAACACACGCACACACACACACACACACACACACACACACAGAAATTAAAACTAGTTATATCCCATTTTCTCCACCACATCCATTAATTTAAAAGCAATCAGCTCAGCTCACACCTCCATCAGGACGCTGCGCAGACTTAACTGTGCTATAGACTGCACAACGCCCGTCTGATTGTGGCTGACATGACTGGCGTCTTAACACCACGGAAAGCAATCACGAGTGGAAACATTTAATCCAGGCTGTCCCACAGGCAGTAAATCTCTCCACCAGTGATTAGAGAAGCCAAACAAAATCTCAACTATAGTGAGATTTCCCAAAGTTTTTTCATTATTAAATTATTATTATTATTGTCCTGTTTCCTCCTGAAGCAGTTTTACCCCCTGTCTTGATTTACCGTCTCTTTCCTCCTCATTATTCCTTCCTGTTCCTGTCCTCTCCTCTTTTCCAATGTCCCCTAGCTAAACCCATCCGGTGAGATCTGTGAAACATTATTTACCAAGAGCTCTGAGGTACTGAGCACATCCAGAGTGAGTGACTGGATCCTGGAGTAGTGAACTCCAAGCTCCCTGTGGATGCCTGAACACTCAATGCAGGTGAGAATGCCCAGGTTGGTGGACAGCCACGTTGGATCTGTGCAAGAGAGGAAAAGGAAAAATGAGTGAACCAATTTCTCTCAACGAAATGCACTAAAGCAAAAAGTAATTTCTGCAGCCCGTGAGCCAACATGTGTCCTTGTGGAAAGCTGTGAGGCCTGGAACTTTAATAGCTGCCTGAAGGACATTTTACTACTACTTCTCACAGCACACAATGTCAGAGGAGAGTGACCAAGACGAAGTGTAGCCAAGTCTGGCCTAGATACACAGAGTACAGTATATAACAGTGGACATAACCACAGTTTGCATGTTCTCGTTCATATTATGTGCAAAACCACCGTTGGTGATTTATATTCCTAAATGTATATAAATCACTGCTACCAGTTTCCATAGCACAGATTTGCATTGCATCGGAGTAAAGGGTTTTCTGTAGCCTTATAAACATATTACTATTTTGACTTCTTATTTCTCACTTTCCAATTACAGCACTGTGCATAATCACCTTTAGATTCTGGCTAATCCTGCTCCCCATGTCAGAGGATTTAAATAATTAATAAAGGTGTCTGCTGTGTCATCGTGCATGAAATGCATGCGGCATCTCTCTCAGTTTGGGTATGCACGTATCCTCTAGCTGCTATGTGACCTTAAAGGACAGAATCCTTGTGAGCCAGCAACAATATATTAACAAAACACTGGAAAGAAAGAAACCTACCTGTTACTAAAACATTAAAAGTCGTATTTCAGTCAACATTTCAGCCTTAACTATGACTGTTTCGTATGCACCCCTGCCAACTAAAATCCCTTGAACTATGGCAGTTTTACTACAACAATTACTGCATTTCATGGTCAAAATGCAGTTGCAACAGTTACAGCGGTAATGTGGTTTGCAGAAGGCATTCGTGTTTCAGAACACTGTCTTCAGCATGCAAACACACAGACACAAACACACATGCAAATGTCCTGGGTGGCCGCAGACATTCCTCCAAAAAATTAGAGCATTACTGCTGATGATTTAGGTGTTCAAATAGTGCTAAAGAAGTCCTTCTTCTAATCAGCGCATCCATTTTCAGTTGCACTATAACTATAAATGAACCTTTTTAATTGGTGAATTTGCACTAGAACGTGACATAGAATTTATGTTTGATGATAATGAGTCTCTACATTTTGTCTTAGTGCGAGGGTATTAATAAAGTTTCAATCATATTGTTATTATTATATTATTGTATCCACACAAAACCACCTTCATCTGATTCGAAGATCATAACATTTATTTTGATTCGGTTTTCTTTGCCACTCACTGGGCGCTCCGCAGTCACAACACACGTCATTTCCCGTCATCCGCTTGACTTCTCCGAGGATTGCTTTGGTCAGCTCCTGCACAATGTTGTTCTCACCAACATGCTGGTCCCCTTTAAAGGCCTGATTCAACGCCTCCTCCTTACTGTTCTGTAGCACTGAGATCCAGCTGCAGGACAGGAGACAGGAGGGGTGCAGAGGAGACGTGAGTCAGGCAGACAGAAATGAGAATAATGACAGAGAAGGAGAAGATGTACAAGGAGGGAGGAGGGAAGTAGGCTGAGAGGTAGGAATGGGAGCAGCCGAAGCAGAAAAAATGGAGGGAGATAAATGAGACTGGGGTAAAAGGCAGTTAATGGGCAGGAGGTGGAAGATAAAGACAAGCCCAAGCATCTGAGTGGGTGTGAAGCAGGAAATGAAGGTGACACACACACACACACACACACACACAAGCACTTACATCTGACAGTCCTGGTCGTCCTCGGCCTGAAAGTGATATGTTCTGTCATCTAAAACAAAAAAGAAATGAATGACAGGACAGAGGAGAGAACGGGGAAATGAAAGAGAAGACGGCATTAATCACAGAGGAGCGAGTTGAAGTAAAACCTTCTCCCGAGGGCATTAAAGTATCTCACCGACAGGTCAGACTGGGGTGAGATGCTGAGCAGAGAGCAACAAGAACAACTCTCTTAGTTCTCGCTTCTGTCTTCAGATGAGAAACGCGCACTAATAACCAAGGAGATGGATAACTATTTTTACACCAGAGCAACTTAAATTATGTTTCGTCTCCAGGGGCTGAAGCTTAGCCTCTCAAACTCAACAGCAGCGTCTGTTACGTGTGGAAAAACCTTAAATGAACACAGTCTGTAACCATGGTCCTAGCCCTCAGTTCCTGTCATCTGTCTACTGTTAACTTAAAGAAGAAATAATCCTGAAAGAGCTGCAAACTTGCACTGAAAACACATGAACCCTTGTTGTAGTATATGTCAATCTGTGTTGCTGAGTGATTCTGTTCTGAGACTGAAAGCTAGATCTGTGCGTCTGTCTGCTAAACAGTAAAACAATTTAAGCCTGCTGCTTCCTGCTAGAGTTGAGCTAATTAAAACGAGATGAGACAAGCACTGATTGGGGAAAAAGGGGGGGGGTAATGTGGTCAGTAGAGGATAGAGACAAAAAGATAAAACAGGGGAGCTATAAATGTAAAACTAATGTAGCTGAATGGATAAGGAAAGGACTCAACATACGGGATATAAGGTCAAAACTCCTCTTTTCCTCCGGATTGTGCTTCACCTGGCAGGTGAGCAGGTTGAGTTTAGCTGGCGGCCGATTAGCCTGTCGGAGAGAAAGAGACGAGGCACAGACAGGAAAGGAGAGTGGAGAGAAAAACCACACAAATGAGTCAGAGTGTTGTGTTTAACCATATCTGACTGCTGCTGGGGCCAAATGAAACATCTGATAAGCTGCTGCGTGTTGAGGTGAACGGTGTTGTCGAGAGAAAGCGACTGGGCCAGAGTTAAATCTTTATATGGAAACGAACAGAGTTCAGTGTGATTTAGCCGACTGTTAATTTATTAAAGGCTAACATGATGACCAGCGTATACAGCCAGGACACTGAAATGAACATGAAGCATGCGTGGAGGTCTGTGTTAGAGTGTTACTGGTCGCTTACAGTTCCATGTGAGATTGTGAGATATCCGTTCTTCGCTGTGCACTTCCTCTTCTGCCAAACTTTCCTCAACCTGCGCCACAAGGAAGACAGTAATTAATATGCACTAATTATGCTATACGGACTCAAACTCATGTTCTAATACGTTTATACATGCCTGAACACATTCCCTCAACACACTACTGACATATCTGTTTGGATGAAGGTGAGGTCACTATGACATTGGTTTTTGGCCTCTAAAAGTTGAGAAAATTTCTGCTTTACAAATCCGTTCCAAGAGAATCACAACGAGAACTGGGTGGCTGTAAGGACAATTTAAACCATAATGCTTCCAGGCCCAACTGCCACCAGCGCATAAAGATAACATTAGCAGTTCTAGAGAAGATTAATCTGTAAAGCAAAGTCAAAAATGCAAAGAAAAACTCAACAGGTTCTGAATTCTCCAATGTGAATATTTGCTGGTTTTTATTCACATCCATGACAAACCCGTTCATTTACTGCAGTACTGCATTTACATACCACTTTAAGGTACTTTTATATTGCCTTCAGTTTATTTTACTCGAATAACTAATAACTTATTGTTTTAAAATACTTTTTTAAACTGTTCACTTAAAAGTCACTAATAATTTGCTTGAACACACATTATTGTTATTTTAAAACTCACCCATCACTTTTCTTGTAAAGGTACCCACTGCGCTCTGTACCGTGCTCCTTGTTCCCCTGTGGCTGGTGCAGGCTGTACGTTGTGCTCTGCCGCACCTGTGAATCCTGAGTAAACAAAATGACACATCAGAATTCCTACACAAATAAAACAAATAAAAAGATTAAGAAAAACATGCTGCATTTAGGATGTGCTAATTCACGCTGCACTTAAAATGCCATTCTGTGTTTAAAGGCTCCTGCTAGACTGAAAAGTTTAACACAAGAACTGCTGCTGTGACTATGAATCACTTTCTACACATGAAGGAGAAGTGACAATGAGCGCAGCTTCATTAGTATTTTGCTCTCCTTAGTAAACTACACATTTCAGGTACATGTGGTGTTAGTATTGATCGGTATATATCCATAACTAGATTTAGTTTAAGGTATTTGAAATGTTAGGTTTGGTTGCAATGGGACAGCAACTACCTAAAAAGGGTCAAACAATGTTATTCTGTCACTTCCTGTCCGAGCACAGTGTGGGAAACGCAGAGGACAACTCCTTGGGGTCTGCATTGATTGGACTTATTTCATTTCACAGATAATAATTTACACTCGGCAGCACAATGGAAATTGCAACGAAGCACCAAGCTATGGCGATGTAACTCACGAACAAACACATAAATGATCTGCTACTGGTAAAGAAAGGCAAACAAACCAGTGAGCAAGCTCTGAAACCGAAATGACAACAATCAAACACAACCCCCCCCTCCCAAGAATTGCACTTACTCTCCTAGACTTGTTTCACAAAAAGACGAAGGCATTGGAAAAGAGAAGAAAACATTCTGCAGGTGAGACCATGAGGTTTTGCAACATATTCAATAGCTCACTGAACACAGAGCTCAGGTCAGCAACTTCAGCTAGAAACCTGAAAAGTCTGAGTTGAACCCTGAGCGAGTCCTACATTACAAACAACTACTAAATCTGAACTCTGTGTGAGTTTGTCTTCCCTGTCAAATCGTTGCTGAAAAAAGATGCATATGATTGGAGCACAATTATAGGAATTAAGGGATCTTTAGTGTTGTGTGTGTTTATTCATTTATTTGTGCGTGTTACCTCCTTCTGCTCCACCTGTAGTGCTGATTTGAGGACATCTCGTAACTGAGTCAGCTGCTTCCTCTCCTCATCCTGCACCTGCTTTATCTGTTACCAAGACGAGATTGAGACAACAGAGAAGAGACATACGTAATGCATGATCAGCAAAGGGAAAATGTCACGGCTTTGAGGGAAAAACATGTCGCGGGCTTCCTCACCGTGTGCAGATCTGTGGCCAGTTTCTCTATAGAAGGTTTCAGGTTGTCAACAGCTTTCAGACCATCCTGAAAGAAACTGTAGAAGTAGCACATTAGTGTATCTGTATGACACAAAACAAAGTAAAAACTCTGCTTTCCTCACAACAACTGCTACAAACTTCACTATAACATACCTACAACTAATAAAATAAATAATAATACACCATTAAGTGAATATGTTTCCACTGAATTGAATACATATACGTGTGTGTGTGTGTGTGTGTGTGTGCAATATGTCTCACTTGCACTGAGCGTGGAAGTACTTGATGAGATTCTGCAGCAGGTCCACCCCTTTCTTGATTTTGATCTCATTGACTTTGAGGAGATACTGTAAACACAGTCAACACAGAGGAGAGTCAGCCAGACGGGAAAGGCAACTTGCGCTACACCTTAAACATGTGCATCCCTTTCATCTCATATATGCACACCTAAAAAGTAAAAGTCTTTCAAGTCTTTAAAGCATAACATCAAAAGAGGCCCAGACCGCAGAGTAAATGTAATATGTAATGTTAGATCTGTATTCCAGCAGGCTCTACACAGATATTTACAGGAACCACACTGCAAAAAGTACATGTGCAACCACCCTGAACAGCAGGAGTTAAATTGTTCACAGTTCATTTTTCCTGACTGACCTCACACATTTGTAGCTGGAAGAATCTCCTCTCCTTCTCCATCTCTTCGGCGATTTCTGCTCCGCTGATTTCTGTTCGGATCATCCCGTGCTGCCTTGCATGCTCCTTCTTCTCCTTCTCTATCTTGGTGCTGCCGGGAAGTGACATCACAGGTGTCAAAGTGCAGGCTTGCCCATCCATGTCAGCACCGCGCGCGCACACGCACGCGCACGCGCACACACACACACACACACACACACACACACACACACACACACACACACACACACACACACACACAC
>JAUMHF010000014.1:9026834-9079816 GCA_032359275.1 Microctenopoma steveboyesi | reverse complement strand
ACACACACACACACACACACACACACACACACACACACACACACACACACACACACACACACACACACACACAAAATTCAGCCCTACATCCATCTGGCATTAACAAATAGCTGTGCATGCTAGCAGGCCAAAGGCTGATAACTAAACTGAAGAAACCATTTAGATGCACAGCGATTTTCATGAATTTACCTACTCTTGCATTGCCAGATTTGCGATATACAGAAGTAAACACATTAAACTGGTCTGTGTTAGCATGAGGGAGTGAGATTGAAATGACACTGATTTGACTTTCCCCATTAATAGAATAAAGTCTGTCAGCAAAATGAAACCGATGTCTAACTTAGAAAACTTGAGGCTTGATAAAGTAAAAGATACTGAAAAGCAAACACTGTTATTTTATATTCAAATCCTACAAGATAAATCTATAATCACCGTACACCCGTTTGTGATTGAGTTTAGTCTATTAAAATGTCACAGACCAGTTCAATTAGTGATGTACAATTTTGGTCATGCATTCCTGCTGCTGATCCAAAGTCCTGATGAAATCTTTCACACACAATAATGCCTTGCAGACAGATTTCAGGGCTGATTTTTTGCACACAGACATACAGAGAGACACACAGACATATATATATATATATATATATATATATATATATATATATATATCCCACGGGCAATCCGAATACCACACAAAGGAGGGGAGTCCATGCAACAGGGCATTCTTTTCCATATGCTGTTTTTTTCTGACAGCATATCTTCTACAGAAAGGATGCAGCAGTTTCTTCGGTTGTGTCGGTTTCTGTGACAGCTTGTGGTTTGTGAGTTGTCCGGTCTGGTTCAACGTTAACTTCAACCCCTCTGTTCGGCTGTAATATCTACCTGACCTGCAGCTCATGAATAAATGTAAATTCATTTCAAATGTAACATTAAGGAAGTGGCATGACTGCCTGGGTCAGCTTGTAGATCATTCTGTTACGATATAAAGACTTTTAATAAAAGGAAAATTTGCATTCATTAGTTATAAATGTCCGTCCTTCACTTTCTGGCTGAGAAGCAGATGAACACCATTCCTTCATACAGACAGAGAGCTTTAAAGGCACTGATGGACGGACACAGTCACGTCTGCTTCCATTTCTTCTTGGTCATTACAATATGCTAGGCTACATGTAGCTTCTTGTATCAATCTTCTCATCCAACTCTCATCCACAAACTACTTCTCACCGCCATAATATTCTAGTTATACTGTGATGCATGATGTTATAGTTAGCTACTATTAAAGGGTAATTCTGCCATATTCTTGCTGTTGCACCATAAATATCTAGCAGCTCTTGAGCAAGGCAATTTGAATTTACTTTTGTGTTTTGACTGCATGTCTCTGAGTGTTGACCACGCTGAGCAAAATATGTTCATCCTTTGGTAATATCTGTGGTAATGCAGGCAGTATGTGAAGAAATAAATTAAAATCTGAGACGTTCTCAGGATTGCTTATTGCAGATTTTTAAGAACTAATGCTAACTTTGACTCGAGGCTCATTTGGTCAACCAGTTTCAACTGTCATTTGTGAACTAAACAACTCGGGGTAAAAGAAAATTTATATCGACAGCTTTGGTCTTAAACTTGCTATTTTGCCTGTGTGAACGTGCCAGATTTTATTTCACTGAGAGTAGACTGCTGGCCTTTGTTAGCACATGAATCTTCGGCCCTGACAGCATTACAGCATCATCAGGGCTGTGACTAATAGAGAGACACAGGTTAACCTGGCTGTCTGGCTGCAGGCCAACCCGACGGTTGTTCAGCCAGTGATGAAGCAGAGAATCAGTTCACTCTGAGTACTGTCAATTCAGGAAGAGCTAAAAATATCAGATGTTGAAAGAGTTTTGTAAAAGTACCCTTCTTTGGTAATTGAATTAATCATCGAATCTAACCTCTTCCTGATTTAACAGCAGGCAGAGTCCGATGAGCCCAAAATGAGACAGACAGATGAGACCAAAAAAAATGATCTCTCTGTCTGTGACTGTTAACACAGCCTGTAATCGCAGCAGCAGACAACAGAGAGAAAGAGAGAGACATGACCAGGGGATAAATAAGATAAAGAAGAGTGGCAGAACATGTTTGGGCGGTTTTTCATTTGGGCAGAAAACTGGACTCTATTAATGGCCTTGGTTTTCCATCAATAGAGTCAAATGATAAGAATAAGTTGAGAGGAACAGTCGCATAGCATCCGGCTGAACTGATGTCAGAACAACGTCTGCACTGTCTGATCAAAACGGCTCGGAGAGAAGATGCATTACCCTTTCAGTAAAGAATGTCCTTTGCAGCTTGGAAAATATATGAAAAGTGCAATAAAAAGAAATATGTGTTCTTTGCCTGCACGGTCACAATGGAGTCAGTGTAGAGGTGGAAGGGTAAGAGTGGGGGTTGTTCACATTATCAGGGATGTGTTGACAGGTAATCATAAGGGGAGGTTAGAGTTAGTCAGGACAAGGCAGACACAGACATGACAACACTTTCAATTTGACACACACAGACGTGACTCGTCTGAACTGCTGAACGCAGAACTTGTTAATACTGTTAGATTGTAAATAGCAATGTCTACTGGCATTATATCAGGACGCGTTGCTGTTTTGACAAGCAAACTAAAAGCATCTGATGTCTAGTTCTAAACAAAGAGCTGCTGATTAGATAGAATTAGTTTCTTACACTTTTGTTTCGTAGTCTTTCCAGGCTTTGTCGAAAGGCTTTTTCAAATCCTGTGAAAAACACACATGAGAAAGTTTGAGATCATAAACAAGAGCAAATAATATACTGCTGGAAACATAAGAGAAATGATGTTACCTCCCTTTACAGTTAACTAATGAACAACGTTACTGCGTGTGTGTGTCTGCAGGTGTGTGTTTCATCACAGTGTGATGTGGCGAGCTGAATCATCCTCCTCACAGATGCAGAGCAGCCCCCAGCTGTCTCATCAGGGAGCCGGGTGAGGTTGCGGTAGAGGAATTTTTGGAAAGACGGGAGCACTGTGCGATTGTTTTGACATTTGTAATGCGATTCCTTTGGTCACACCGATGACAGGCAACGCAGATTTCCCATTGTCATGAGATTACTTGATTAAACAACATCTTTTCCGCTGTAGTGCTGATTAAATAGTGATTAAGACAAACAAAATCAGACATTACTATGTCACTCCCTGAGGAAAATACAATTTAGCAAATGTGTTACCTAGAAAAACAGCATTTATACATAAGTTACCATGATGACTGCAACATGAGATAACAACAAATAGTCAAGGAAATAATGTTGCATGTAATTCAACTGCTTAATTAAGTGCAAAAACACCTGTTGAACACTCGTGTCTGGCTTACTCTGCAAGTCTGTCCATAAATGTGAAAGGCGTACATGTTTCTGTTTGGCCAGACGAACAGCTAATGGCTGCAGTGCCATTGTTCCGACTCTAAACAGGACTCAGGTACCACTGTTAGGTCCAACTTCAAGAGCAGACAAGTGGCCGTCTCAACCTGTCAGCCAACAGAATCACCATCTGGTTCACTGGACCAAGTCGCTTACTTAACCAGCTCAAGGACAGAAACCAGCAGAGGAAAGAGAAACCCACACGAAAAAAAAAGGAGTCTGTGAAGCAAAAAGCAAAGACAAAAGAGGAGGCTGCTAAAAGAACCAACAGTAGGTCAAAATGGAGCCAAAGAGAGGGTTCGCGGAAGGAAATGTCAGAGCCAGAGAGAGGAGAAAAATGGTAATAATGGCTAAAAATACCAAACATGGGCATTGCTGGGCAGGGAAGGGCAGAATAGGCCAAAGCACAGGGCACAACACTCCCCGAGAGAGCAGCAAGCTCCCCGATTCTGCCTGGATGAACTGAAAAGGCAGAAGAGAAATGTCATGCACTTGTCAGCAGCCTCCTTGTGCAAACTTATCACCTCTTACTTGCTACCACACACGTCCAGGAATAGCAGCTGGTGTTAAACATCTCTCCAACTTCTCCCTCACATCGTGAGAAAACTTTTTGGCACACAAGCCCCAAATGTTCGCACACTGTCGTCGCCGACAGGTTATTCCAGACGGCCCCGCATCTATCAGGTCGGGCCGCTACCAGATTTGTTTTCCCTCCTCTCTCTTCCCATTTTCCCTTCTTTTCTTATTGTACAGTGCTTTATTTGTTATGTTTTAAAATAAAAATGATATTCTTGTTAATCAAATCCTGGACATTACTTTGGATAATTCATTTAACAGTATCTCTGGTTACTAACCAGCACTTTGCAGAGTCGTGTTACGCTTTGTGTCAAACCACAAATAAATTGAGTATCTGGTAGAGACAGAAAATTCTGTTTATGTCAGTATATTTATGAAGTAAATATGTGAACTGACTCTTTAATCTGCTCCTGCCATTTGAAAAGGCTTCTTTCACTAACTACTGGCGCTGTCAATGTTTTTATAGCTTTCTGTACTTGTTACTGAAGGAAAAGTGCTGATCACGCATCTGCTCTTATCCTAAATCTCAAACAGCGATGTTGCGTGGGAGGCTTCTGGTTTCACGACCCAGTGAACCACAATGAAAGAGTTCTTACCCCCCTAAAGCACACACACACACACGGACTCTTCTCTTAGAACAACAGCCTACTATCCCGTCACTGCGACTGAATAGTGATAATCTGGGGCATTAGATGATCTGCTGCAGGTATGACATCAGCCTGTGTCCACTCTGAAAGTCAGCTTTTAGCAGAACAGAGGCAAATCAGCACTTTCTTTTTTTCCACTAACTGGGAGTGTGTGTGTGTGTGTGTGTGTGTGTGTGTGTGTGTGTGTGTGTGTGTGTGTGTAGAGCCCTTACGTTTAGGAATATCACTACTGAGTCCTCAAGGAACGCCGCCGAGGCCATTTTGTCCTCACTGCACAGAGGGTTCATCCACACTCTCAAGTCACTTATTGTTTTTACACGTGAATTCCCCATTTCCACTCGGTTTGCGAGAAACCCATGGAGAAGTAGTAGATGAGGTGGAAAATGATAGTTTTTCGTTCAATAACAGCAGTGCCAGGTTGCTAGGTGGCAGCCCTTTAGTCACAGAGCCATTAGCAGCTGCCTCCCCGGGGGTTACTTCATCACACTCACAGCCGAAGACAGCACTGGCAGAATATTAACAAGCTCGGATGGAACAACGGTCACTAGAAAGCCATTAAGTTAGAGTTCAATCAAAGAAAAAGACGAGCGACTGAAGGTGTGAGGTATATTTTTATGGTTATGTCAACTACAAACTCACTTTTGCTTATTTAGTTTCTAATTGAACTCCTGTCTGTGATAAACATATACAGTAAATAGGTAGTTCCCTTGTGAAAGGGCAGGAATAGGAGGAGGAAGACGATGGCAAAAAAAGGAGCGAAGAGGAAAAGGCTTTAGGCCGTGGAGGTGAGGTACAGGTTGGGAGGGAAGGTGTGATCCATCACTTGTGGATGACTCAATCTCTTTTTGCCCTTCGTTTACATTTCCTGACACTGCACTGAGAGCAACATGTCGAAGGTTTCCTGAAGTTACAACAGCTGTGACATTTATGCGACTTTTAAAATAACCAGCAGCTCATTAGCCCCGTGTCACTGGGGTAATGGGAAGCATCCAAGAGCTAATGAGCAATAAGTGGGTAAGTAATACAGATGTGACTGGCTGCCACAGTCAGGCTGGAGAGTTGGGGGGGAGGGGGAGAAGGAGACCAGAATGTGGGGGAGAGATAGCAGAGGAACTAAAAAAAAGACAATAAGAGTTAGGAAAAGAGAAAAGCAGAAAAAGGCTGAAAAGAAAACATTGCACTTGAGAGTTGCCCGAAAACAGCCACTGAAGAGGAAGGACAGGTCGAGGCAGAGCCCAGTGGCCAAAAGGTCACGAGGACAACTGCTGTATCTATGGCGACCAGCCTCATTAATCGCATCATACCTCAGTGACGACCGCAGCCAATCACGTGCCTCGAAAATGAAAGTTCACAGTCCGCAGCAGACAGTAACAGACCCCGATTGAATTAGAGAGCTGCAGAGATCGGCAGCGAGAAGCTGTCTGGGTTTAGTCTGGTCGGTGGACACACGCGACAAATGAACTAATGCACCACATTAATACACTCACGAGCCACTATTTTAGGTACAACTGCACGATCTAATGCAGTCCAATACATCCTGTCTGCCATGACTTCTACTTTTACAAAGTTAACATTTCAATCTTTGTGTCATTAATAAACATTAGATTATAGAATAAAGGTGCAAAAAAAAAACCTGGAACCTGGCATTGGTTGTCTCTGTGCATCATGGCGGATTGTCAGGATGCAAATCAAGACGTGGGGTTTGAAAAGCTACACTTTCATGTTCACTCGTACAAATACACATTACATTATATTTTTTTTGTAAAAATCGAATCCTGCTAAAAGTAGAAAGAATGCAGTGTCAAAACTGTACTTCACCCCTCTGTGGCAGGACAGGTTTGCGGTTGTCCTGCGTGGCTTCATACATTAACCCTGCTGAAGTCAGCTGTATTCTGGTAACTCGTCCATTAACCGTGTTAGCGAGACCGCGGTGCTTCAGAGATGGAAACGACTGCTGCTTCAAACCACTTTAAACAAGCAGCCAAACATCGAGGTGCAGCTGGTGTTTTTCTAGCTGGAAGTAGTGATCTACTAATGACACATGGATGCTTCTGTGCTTATGTCAGCTAAATTAACATATGGTCCCCTCTCTCTCGCTTTATGTCTTTGCAGTCACTGATGATTCGGCATAAGGCTCGCCTCCGTTCATGTACAGTATCACATGGCCATGCTGCTGTGTGTTCTTACCCCTTTGACTCCCTTCAGGTCTCCCTTCAGCAGACTGTCCAAGGGAAAGGTGATGATGTTGTTCATGTTTTGGAACTGGAAGAGGGTGAAGAGAGAGTTAATAAGGTTAGGTCAGAGGATTTTAAACCTGCAGGGGTAAGTCAGGGGCTGTAGATGCTGCTGATGTAATCCTGTCAGTGTCCTGTGTGTGTGTGTGTGTGTGTGTGTGTGCTTCCTGCTCTTTAACCTTCATTTAATGATGTAATAAAACAGTAAGTGAATAAAATGGGGGTGAAAATAATGATCACAATCTCTGAATCAATGCTGTAATGAGCAACATATACTTTGCTATGTCGCTCTTACATCTTTAGCATTACACCCTCAGCAGCCTTTTTAAATCCAATGTACAAATGTACAAAATATAAAAACCATCCACAATCTGCAGGTTACTGTTAGTCTCCCTCTCTGTGTGTTATCGTGTAATCTAGGACGCCAGAGCTCAAAGAAGCTTAGACAAAGTCCGTACTTCCATGGTCAGGTCAGGTAGCAGCTCATATTTCTTTGATATAAGGTGGTGAGAGAACCCTAATACAAAATCTCAAGCTCCTCGTGTGAGTGTGAGTCAATACTAGGTCCAGTGAGACGACAGACCTCACACAATGGAGTCAAATTTTTCTAATAAAGATCTGGCCTTGGTACAAAAGCTGGTCGGCTTTGACAAAGTCCGCCAGGGCTGAATTAGATCCAGAGGATATTTGGCCTTGCAGTGGCTCTTTGGCAATGTCAGTGGAAAACTAGAGCCATCTCCTGAGGACTTTAGGTTCAAGCTGCACTTAGTATTTGCCCGGTGTGTCTGTTAGAGAACACACGTTGACTCCAGGGTATTGAGACAATTAGGGACGGGATGGAAATCTTTCTTTGTCCCAGAGGATTTTAACCCATCTACTCCACACACAAACACAGACGCAAACACAGATCATATACGCACCAGGTTTTTGAAAAGTGCAGTGAGCTCCTTGGTGAAGACAGAAAACTTGAGGAAGGCTGAACCCAAGTCGGGATCATCTCTGTACACGCAGTTTTCTCCAAACTTCTCCAGGGCCTGAGTGTACTGCTCCTCATTCTCTACGTGGGCTTGAAAACACACAAACACGCCGGGAGGTCAGCAGGGACAATATTTCCCTCTGTGATCATTACAAGTCAAAAATCAATGACTGTTTATTAATAATAAACGACTTTTTAAGTGGACATGGATCCACTTTTCAGGATGATCAATGCTTCCATTACAGTGCTGGGTTTTCCCAAGGAAAGCGTTTAGTGGACGGGATAATCTCGGTTCTCCACAGGCTGGTCTGTTTGTCTCTTTTACTGTGGATGTGATCGGGTCAGTCAAGCACACAGATCATGTCATGATGATTAAAACAAACACCTGATGCTTTTAACACAGCGTTATGCAGCACCACTGTTCATTTACCTCCATCAAACTCTTCTCCAACAAAGAAACAAAGGAACAGAAATAATATTCCTTGTCAAAATCGAGCACACACAATGAAACTTGACAGTGGAGATGTCAAGAGGCTTCATAATTATAGCAGCCAGTGTAGCCATGAGCTGCTGGCCCCAAGCAGGGATAAGAAGTTGTCTAATATTTATGAGATTGAGCATCATAATGTTCTATCTATTCTGGATAGATAGGTGCATTTATATATCAGAGATGTTTTTCATAAAATACTGCTGCATTGACCATTTAGTTAATCAACAGAACATTATTAGCAACTGATTTATTTACCATTAGAGTGATTCATCAGGGAAAAATGTAAAAGTTTAAGAGGGAGACATTTTGACTGTTAGAAGATGAAAGCATCTAGCAAATAAGTTTTTCCATCTCACTGTTATCCAAGGTTTTGCATGGCTCATATATCCACCTCATTAGCTATAAGAACTCTGTTATTCCACCTCTGACTCATCTCCAGTGGAGCATGATAGGACAAAACTAACTGACTAAAACAACAGTTTGATTCTTGTTTTAGGCGACAAAGAGAAATAAATGACACAATAGGAAAAACAATCATTTAAAGATGGACAGGCAGGAAGAGGACCAATAACTAAACATACCCCCAGTGAATGAGCAGTCAAGGGGAACCCCAGAAAGTGGTGATGAACCCCTCGCGACTCATGACGTTAAACTTAGGTTGTTTCACTTAATACACCTTCCACTAGACCTGGTGGAGCTGATAACAGCTAATGCTACAGGGACAGCAGTAAGATGAGCAAACTGTTGCTATGACGACAAGCGATGCGACAGAGGTGTAGTTTGTGCAGGGGCGAGGCAGGTCGAAGCAAAGAGACCAAAACAAACAAAGAAATGTGGTTTAACAGTGCAAGAGGGTACACGGAATGACTCCTGCTGAGCATGAGCCATTTATCTGCTAAACGCGCAGATCAAGAAGAAGCCAGACACTGGCTCACAGGTGTGGCAGATTTATAGATGGAGCTGGATAAGCTCATGTCTCAGCTGCAGAGATATCCATCAAGTTATTAAAAGGGGAAAGCTGAGAGCCTCCGAGACGCTACCTGCAGACCTCCTCACATCAGACTGATCTAATTTAAGCCTTCATATTTCAACTGATGCAATGGTTGAACTGAGTGATAAGATGCTGGTTTTTTTTTAAGATGCTGTCCCCCTGGTAACCCCCCACACTCCGGTACTGCTTAGTGAGTACATGTGTGTTAGCTGTAACACGACCTAAACACAGCACACATGCAACCTACGGTGCAGAGCAGCTCTGAACCTCAAAGGGCCACGTGGCAGGGAGAGGAACCTGCAGAAGTGAGACACTTTAAATCCTGAGGAATCAGCGCTTTCTTACACATGATTCAAACGGGATCTTAGAAGAGAGTTAACTATAAAAACCACTTTGAAACACTAATTGTTTTCAACATTGGCATCAATTCGCTTGAATTGTTCGTTTGAAACAAAAGACCTAAAGCAAACTGGTTCAGAAAAAACGCTGGAAAAAGGCGGTATGTTCCTGTGTTTGTGTCTGTGTGAGACAGACAAAAGCATTTCTGTTGTTTGACCTCAGGAAACAATGACCTTGTGTTTATTGGAGTACAGAAACACACACAAATACGCACCTCTACAACCAACACAAATCGCCGCTAATAAGCAGTTGTGTAATTCGTTCTTCATACTGCATCTGCCCTGTGAAATACACACACACACGCGCGCGCGCACACACACACACACTAAACATGTACTGCTTCTAAGCTTCTACTGAGGATTATCTCACTTCCCATGAAGGCTTGTTTTGCAGCTTCTTCCATCTCTCTCTTTCTCTCTCACACACACACACACACCCTAGGTTTAATCACCAGATAGCAGGCTGGCCTCTGCTTCCTCTCTCCGTCTCTCCCACACTCATTCCCTCTCCCACAGCTACATCAGGCCTGGTCAGCCGACGCTCGGATGCTCACTAACACAATGTGCGGCGCGGCTTAGATCAATTCAATCTCTCTGTGGAATCTGTGAAAACAACACTGGCTCCACGTCCGCTTAACAAGCAAAGTGAACGTGGGACATTTATGTGTAGAAACGTCAGATGGAAAGAATTTAAGGGGAATTCGACAACAACAAATACGTTTATCAGCGCAGTTAGTTTAGTTTCCTTAAACTAAAAAAAACTAAGGTAACCATCTCCTGGCTCAGGCTTCACACCTACCACAGGTGATTGTGTTCTCATCTAACTCACTAAAAGTAAATGGTCAAGCATATTTTTATGAATGTTCAGTGCTTTAAATGAGGATCTTGTCTGAGTAGAAGTGACTCCGTCTCTCTGCTTTTATTCTCCTCAAGTCCTTTCCTTCAGATATTCATTCTGTGTAATTACATTGCAGTCTCATTTCCTTGGTTACCTGGCAGCCAAGAGAAAAGCGTGTGTGTGTGTGTGTGTGTGTGTGGGGGGGGTGACCTAGAGGACAAGGTCAGCCTAGACCATCAATTTTAAAAAGGAGGTTTTTTCCTAAAGCAACACAAACTGAGTGCTGTGTTATTCAGCAACTTTCCCGAGCCGTCCCGGCCACCTGCGTGTAGGTCTAACAGCTGCAACGTGCTGTGCTGTTAGATGTCCTAGCAGCTCTGCTGGATCTTCGCACACAGGGGTCTCTCGCTCATCTTTAAGCTTCCCCTGTAGCTTCCTTTCTCACCTCTTTACGCTCTCATTTCCCCCAGCTTTTTATTACCGTCGTCTTCCCTCCATAGACTGTTTAAAGAATTATGAGCTTATGCTGTTAGCTCAGTCTCTTAGTTTTCATGGTGTGCGAACTCTTTTAATCTAGTCTCTGCTTTAACCAAACACCTTCCCTTCAGCTGTTTCCATCCTCTTCTCCACCTCATCATTACCTTACCCAGTGCCAGAGCCAAAAATATCCTTGCTGGGGTTTGGCTTTGACAGGAGTGTATTCTCCGAGTATTGAGTCACTCAGTGTTGACTTTGTTGTACATCTCATTATTCAGACTTCATCCCACCAGACCGTCTGGACAGTTTCCTGGAGAACCCTGTCTCCCATCTCTCTCTTTAGCATTCTTTCGCCGAACATGCAGATGGCACCGTTTTGCTTTTGAGGGTGTAGCACATCATGCTTCCCAGCAGGACATTTTGCCTGAATTTAGATGTTTTAACTGTTGTGATTTTATTTTGTCTCAGTTAGGCTCCTTGTGGTATTGACTATTTCGTGCCAGTATTGATTGCAATAAAGCTCTAAAAAGGAAACAGATAACATTATCTAGCTGTATTTTGATGTTTATTTATTTTGATGAATCGGGTGATAATGTGTGGTGTATTTATTACTGTGAGTGAATCATGTGGGGTATTTGCACACCTGCCTTGTTTAGTCTGGTTGAACAGATCTCTGGTACATTTTCCCCATGAACATAGTAATCACATTCAGGTGTCGACCAAAACAACCCCAGTGAGACCGTTTGGTTGAGTTGTGGTTGAATGACAAATGAAAAAACTCTGGAGCAGTTGTGCTTGGAACATGAGTCGACAGTACTGGACAGCAAGTCTTCTTTATGCAGTACGATGTGATGGTGTTTCTTGCATACAGGCTTTCAAAGCTCATTCAGCATAAGTTTTACTTATCAGCTCTTATGAGAAAATGCCAATTATAAAGTCTGCACGAAATTTTGACTCACTGGAATATTCGCTGGTACAGAACAGCATCTGTTTCCTGTGTTTACTTTCTTGCTCCCACCCCACAACCATTTACCAGTGAGCCTATTCTCATATGGTCTGCAGTTCACTTTTCTACGTGTGAAAACACAAACAAACAGACGAGACGAAAGTTTACAGACGAGAGACAAGAGACTATAGACATAAAAATGAAAGTACTTTAAATCTGTAATAGTATGTTCTTTATAACAAACCAATACAATTATGTCAGCTGTTAAAGAAATATGTGGGTTTACACAGACACAAAACAGATCTTCGTGGTTGTATTCAAAACAGATCAGAATCCGGGCAGCTTTTCCCAAATGACTGATGCTAACAAAAGGTGACCTAACCGAGTTTCTCCTGGCATAACTGTAAGTAACAGCATTCCCAGTGGCATTTCCACAGACAAAACAGTGCTTGTAATGTGGACACCACAGATTAAAATCTGTCCGGGCTTCAGGTAGATTTTCTTTCAGCTTTTTCCTGCAGTAAATAATCCTTGTTCTTAATTAAAACAAACTTCAACTGCCAGCAACACCTGCAGTTCTCATGCATGTGCGTGCCGCGCTGCTCCGACCAAACAAATGCAAATAAGGGTGATTTGTGGACAATTCAGGTATTCATTTTGGAAATGGAAAAGCACTGAAAACTGATCAGGCTAATAATCGCTTTCGCATGTACACCTGCACACAACCGATGTCACTGTGATGTCCTGGGAGTCTGGCCACAAAGGCAATGTGCATTTTATATATATAATAGTTTGTCCGTGCCCCCCCCCCCCCCCCACACACACACACACACACACACTCTGTGCCCCTCCCCAGCTGTTCCTCTGGGGGTCTGGATCAGACAGCTGTCCCTCTGGTCTAAACAGAGCTCACACTGTTCTGAAAAAGACATGCTCAGCACATTGTTCAGGGGTCTCTCTCTCTCTCTCTCTCTCTCAGCAGGGTTCTGTCAGGCAGGGCCAAACAAAAGACACTGGAAACACCCAGCATTGGCACAGGCAGCCACAATGAGCCTGATTTTAACACAAACACACACAGAGGCAAAAATCTACCCTCCTTACACAAACCTAATAGTCAGTGAAACAGAGGTTTAATCTACCGTGCATTTGTACTAAACCTGTAATAATACTGTAGAAAATGCAAACAGGATCAAAACATTTGCTTTGTCTTAACCAAAGTTAATTAGAAACAAAGTAACATTAAAACACTGTGTCTGCACACAGACGTTACCTGTGTGACTAAAGTGAGAGTGGTGAGAAGAGGATATGAAAATACTGTCAGTAAGCACAGGCTGCAGGACTCACCCAGACCGGACGCATAGATTGCCTTCACAGACTTCTTCATCTTGTACAGAACACTTCGGTCCACATCCAGAGCCTGGATAGAAAAAAAAAAAGCGGCAGAAGTGAGGAGAAGAAGTAAGATTTGTGTTGCTACTGAATATTTGTTCTTCAGGCATCGTCTTGTGTTGTTGTTTGACTGAATTAAATTTAGTTTTGTTTTATGTTAGTTCTCGTTTTGCCCGCATAATGAAATGTTTGTGCATTAGAAAGGTACAGTTGGCGTGTGTCCCTGTGCCATCCCCACTCCTGCTGCAACTAATGCATTATTCACAGAAAAGCTAAGAATAGGTCGGTGCTCCCTAGTCACTGTGTGTGTTTATCAGTATAATAGCTTGTAGGAGAAGGACCGTGATCTGATCTGCATCCGACGTTCCTTATCTGAAGGACGTTATTCTTGAATTGCAACCCACGTCCACATGCATTGAGCTCTGCCTCACACACTAACAATGGGACAATGCACCACTGTACCAGCGATGACTGAGGGAGACTCAGGATTAAGGGGATTTTGGGAAACGAGTTTTAGGTACTTTATTAAGTTCATCCGTGCGCCACTTTTCCCTGCCCTGCTCCCCTTCTGAGCGACATATATCAGATCCCCTGGACCCTCTGAAAACAATACGACACAATGGCCCATTCAGCTGCGATGTGCACATCAATCCTACACGTGTACTCACATAACCTCTCTCTATTTCCCCAACAAACTAAACGTGATGACAAAACATACTCAGTTATTAAATCAGTGCTGTGTCTAAATATATATAGGATATATATTATAAACCAAAATGAAAGAACCACTCTTAGTTTTCCCCACAGTCACACACACACACACACAGACAGAAGAGAGAGGGAGGGATAGAGAGAACACAGCGGGGACTCTCCAGGGAAAATGACATAAATTAAGTGTCACTGTGGAGGAACAGGCAGAATAAAAGAAGAACATAGAGCTCAGAGAAAACACAGGAACATTCACAGTGTGGTCTTTCACTCTTCTATCAGCGGTGGTTCACGAGGGCCACCTATGAAATGCGAGGGGGGAGACGCCTGCTGGAGTATACAGTTACAGTGCATCAGCCTGTCTAAGTAACAGGCTTGTCCATCCATTTACTGTCCATCAGTGTCCGTTTTATAGAGCTGTGAGATTTGTGTCAGCTATGACAGAGCATTTCAAAATAGTTTGCACAATTTATTTGACTTGCATATACATTTGTTGTCGGTGTTGTTCATGGGGCCACATTAACCTTACACAAAATAAAAGTCATCACTATTTCTCTTAATAAATACATAAATAATTAACTAGACAACAACTCTGCAAATAAAAAGCTGCCAACCAGAAGCGACTTGTTCCTCTGATTAAAGCAGGACTTGCAGATCTGTGGTTTTAGTTCCGTCAACTCTTGGTAAATGACTCATCTGCAACATATGTCATTATCCCATTAGTTGCGTCTGGCTGAGACGGACCCTCCAACGGCAGCTCGGAGCCCCACATAGACACATGTGTCTGCATACAGGTATTCCCAAAACAAACACAGACACAAAGGCTGAGAATAGTACAGCTGTTCTACAAAGCATCAGTGGCAGCTTCCTCTGTCTACGCTGCCAAACCAATCCAACCACACGAGGATTTCAAAAGGTAACCGGAGAAAACCACTGCAAAGTGTTTTCTCAGCGGAGATGATTCCATTCTGTAGAGGGTGAAATTCATGAGAGCACTGAGAGCGAGGAAGAATTTTAACCCTATTAAACATGAGATATGAGGTATGTGACCAGGGGACTCGTATGATGACGACTTACAGTTTGACCACACTAGAATGAGCCCGTGAAAAGTCTTGATATTATTGATTATTTGATGCTGGTAACGTGTTTGTCTGTGGAGGATATGAGGTCAAACAAGGGTGAGCTACTGGAGTCGAAGCATGCCAGCGTTTGACAGCTGAGTGGTGCACAGACACACACACACACACACACACACACACACACACACACACACACACTGAGTGTGTTTAATGTCTAATGTCTGCACACGCAGATATGGAAAATCATCACATAGCTATTGGAAATTCTGCAGTGTAATAGAAACACTAGTAATACAATAGCTCAAGGCCTCAGTTTTTTGCTTTGCATTATTAAACGGCTGTTATACTGTAAATGCTGATACCGATTTGTTCCAGCAGCCTATATAATCATCGACTCAGCTTACGACTCACTCAGCTGGGCTCCCTGGGAGTAGTGAATGTCTTCGGGGAGGAGGACAAGCCAACGGGACGAGAGATCTGTTCCCTCTGTGACTGAAGCTTTTGGTGCATATGGTGCATCGGCACGGTCAGATGGCAGCTGTGTGTTCTCACTGGCAGCACCTGTTGCATATACTGCAAACGGTTTCCTTCAGATAAGCTCGTGTCTCATTTAACCTCATAGCATTATAATCTGAGGCCAGGATGCATGTGCTCAATCTTTACAAACTGGTTTATGAAAACATGCTGAGTCAAGTAAGTCTGGGAGTCTCTGGAGTGAGAGTGTGTTGCAATATATTGAAATATGATCCATGTTTGTGTTAGAACAGTCTAATGTCCTCTAACGTCCAAGCGAGTGCTTGATATCTGTGTATGCTTGTAATATACATCATTGTCCTGCAATGCGCGGTAGTACACTAAGGAAATGAAAGAACTAAACAGCTGCAAAATAACAATAGCAGGTGGTGGTCTGACCGGAAGATCCAGAAACATAAAAACACGTTTATTCTGTGTACTTGGTGGTGGCTTTTAGAGCCAAACTCCCCAAGCAACAAGCAACACATCTGAATTGTAGAGAACTTGAAAATTTCATATCAATAATATGTAGTGGACAAACTGTAGACTACTACACCATATGTCTCAGATCTATCTGCAGCCAGCTAATAAGCTGATCTGTGCCACTCTCTGACCTCCACCTAATGCCTGTAATCAGGCTGTGAATCATTTAGACCAGTCAGAGCTTTACAAGCGCATTGACATGGACTTTACAGCTCACATCGGCCCAGGGTCTACCTCGTTCTTAAACACACACACACACACACACAAAGTTAGGCAGCATCACGCTCCAGCAGACCCTTTCAATCTGCAGAGAGTGGTTTAACGGGAAACGAGGAGGACAAGAGGGGGGACAGACAGGCAGGGTAATAAAACTGCTGAACACAACAAACACACTGCCCTAAATCACTCAAACACACACACACACACACACACAGAGGACTCCTCAATCATTTTCACACATGCACTCTGATGTGTTCTCCAGGGTTGCATGAAGTGATGCTTAGAGCACCAGACCACCTTTTGTGGGAGCACTCTTGTTTGTAGCACAGGCTGCTGGAAAATTCACTTCTACTCAGACAGGGAGGGGAATTCCACGACCATGTAGCCCTTCAACAGTGCAGGATAAGAGCTTAATCTTTCTTCATACGGCGTTACTGTGGACTCAGTTTTTTTTCCATCTCCTGATAGTAGCTCACAGTAAACTAACTACAGTGGCTCTTCTTCTACTGTCCCCCACCCCATGGCCAAAGTGGAATGAAGTGAAGGGGAAACGTAAGCTGAATTAAATTCATTCCCTCCCAAAGCCTGACATCATCGTTGTCATCATCATCGAGATTACAATCGGGCACCATCTGCTGCAGCCAATCTACAAAGACTATCACAACACTGCAGGGTCACGGGGGTCGTCGTCACAGCGATCCACTTCACTTATGGCCGTGCATTTCCTGAATAGTAGAGTAACGTGTTGAGTTACTGATGTATGTCAGAACACTACAAATAGATAATAAAAAAGTTTTATGATAATTAATAATACAAATTATTTTAAGGATCTTCAGACGGTTAATATTATTCTTTAAGTTCAGACAAAAGACAGAAATCGTCTCCATTTAATGACCAGCCTGAACAACAAAATGCAACTGTATTGAGATGTACAGAAGATGCTAATATACTAATAAATAAAAAAAGAATATGTGAATGAAAACAGGCCCAAATAAGAAAAGTCAATCCTAGAGAGATTTTCTTGCCCTGGGCTTCATAATCACTTCCTGTTGGCCGACCAATTACCATAACTAAGTTTAGAAGAAGAAAGACATTATTAATTTCTATAGAAACTCGCATTTTTAACTGTTGTCATGAGGCAGATCTCAGATAAGAGAACCTGTTGTTCAACTACAAGGTCCCAAACCAAAACTAGTAAAACATCAATTTCTAAAACAACAACAACAACAACAAAAAAACAGGACACAAAATTATCAGAGGAGATGTGCACATGTTTTTATGTGTCCCTTTATTCATCTCCAACACACGAATGCAAATGAGGGAGGAAATGTGCTTTGGTTTCTGAAGAAAGGTGAACTATTTTTGGGTTGTGATATTCTGGTCTAACTGAACCCGTCTCTGCTGCGTTTATCAGAATGCAGGTAACAATGTGACAGAAAGCTCAAATAGTAATTTAGAAAAAAAATTAAAAACACGCAACAAAGCTAAATATTAGTGTACATCTTTGCAACATCAGTTTATGATAATGAGCTGAGTGTTTAAGCTGGCGTGAACATAAAACATATCACTTCATAAGAATGCTAAGACCCCGTCTTAACAACCAAAGCGAGTCCAGCTAACAAGTTTTGTTGCAGAGGTCTCCACATCTTTACCCGCTGTCTGTAGAAGAAAGACATTCCTGCATGATTGCATGCTGGAGTGACTGACAGACAAGACGTAGACCCAGCCCCATTGTTCCTACCGTCTAACTATCTGCTGATGACAGCATGTCTGCTTGGCAAGACGCTGTCCCGCTTCTTTCAGAAGCTACTTCGCCGTGCAGCTACACACACTTGCAATTTCAACAAAAGGCAGTCCAAACCATTCCCCCTGTCTGCAATATTACTACCCCACACTGCTGTGAAGCTCCACACACACACACACACACACACACACACACACATCTGGCTTCTCTCTTGTGTCTCTCTAACGTCTCTACTAACACTGCCAGACCCTTCAACCCACCCTCCTGCAACAGTCATGAAAGGAAACCGTATGCCACATATGGGGAAATCAATCAGAGGGCAGCAGTCTGGGGCGTAATTATCCAATTTATTTGGTGGATGTGTGGGTATGCCATTTGATAGTGGGGTTGTAATCCGTGTTGCACTGAGGAAACAGATGTTACAAGACAAAAACCAAACAAGCTTTACTCCTCTGTGAAAACTACTAAAACTTCTGAGAGCCGGCTCTCGTAATAACTTACACTCTGCTGTAGCTCATGTTCATTTCTCTGTCACACGACCTCCCCACACTCGTTGGAGAAGTAACAAAAGGTGAAACAGGATTTAGGAGAACTCACTTTTATCTGTGATCACACAGATGCGTGGCGGCAGCACAACATCCGAAATACCTGTATCTACGGCCTTCGACCAACACGACACAACATAGCATATGAGGTGTGCTTTCTTTCCAAGAAACCAATATTCCATGTCCTTTTCGTTAGAGCACCACCTTTACATGCGTGCTCCCTTCTTCGAGCACAGCATATAAACAAAGACAACATGTTGCTAAACTGCTAAGCCTAAAAATAACATACAGAAAACTATCACATCAGTAGTGGACTGTCTTGTCAGCTACTAAATTAAATATGGAGACGTCAGCTTTTCTGCAGGTGTGTGTTAATGAGGGCCTGCTCCAGGGTGTCTTCTGCTGACTCGCTCTCAGTTAGACACACAGCTGCTGTCCACTGCTCCACATGTGGCACAGTCAGGGTAAACGCCGGGGAGGAGCGCGCTGTCTCTCTCTCTGCATCCGCAGAGGAAAAGCTGTGACTCATTTAAAACATACGTCAAATATACATAGATTAAAGAGATGGAAGCTGTGTTAACTTCAAGCTTTATACTTAGTTCACAGTCATATCAGAGAGTCACTGTATACCTAACGCCTAAGTACAGCCTGGATCTGAGGTCCATTGAAGTATGCCGTTACCAACGTCTCCCCAGGTCGGGCGAGTAAAGACAATATTTTAGAAAGAAAAGGGCTTCATTGAGTGGACCACTAACAGGTCGACGGTTGCCTTCTCTCACACAGTTGAGGAGTGTGTAGTCCGCCTGCCCCAGGGGAACATGGAAAACTCCATCCTGAAGTTCAGTCAGAGTGTGGGACAGACAGGAAAAAGAGGGGGGGGTGCTTTTAACTATGTTATGAACACATCTCATACAAGCACAGAAATTGTTTGACTGGACGTTACTCAAACGTCTCGTCCACCTACGGCTGGTATTTTAGCACCGGGACACTTTAAACGCTCCTCTGTGAGCACTAAAACGTCTGCTGGTCAGGAGCCCGAAACAGCAGCTGTGAGAAATCACACTGGGATGACAAAATCAACAGCATTACCTAAAGCGTTACAGAAAACAAACTTTCATGTTAACTGCTGAGGTCTTTTCAGGGCATTTTGCATTTTACAAGGTGAGAGACCAAACAAAATGTTTCTCTTCCGTTTTCTCAGTTGACTGTAATGACTCACTGTTGTTAACAATCAAGTTTCACATTTAAAATTCTGTTTATTTTTTTGCTGATTCATTGGTAATGTGCGTAAACACACATACAATTTTGCCATTGTTGTAATTTCATTTATTTTCTTCTGTCCCGTCTTAAACCATCCTTAAAAACATGAACACGTGTGCAGAAAATCATAAATGGGACCTCAAGTTTAAAAACCCATTTAAACGGTCTCTCTGAATCACCGGGGAGTCTTTAATGAAGTTTATTAACTAGCAGGAGGCTGATAAAAACCGAGCTTAAATGAGGGGTTTAGAAATAAGGACCAAATGTGCTGCCGTTTGAGGGGAAAATATCCTGACTTCATTTAGAGATTTTATTTTGGCTTTTAAAGCAGCAGCGTCAGAGGCAAAGATCACAGCCTTAATGGAGAATATGACGTCCGAATGCTTCCTCGTGGAAAACGCTGTTAAAAACCGCTCGAAGACTGTGGAAGTTCTTTTGTTTGATTTGGACGTCTGCTGGGAGTCGTAAGATATACCTGTCCCTTTTGTAAGACTGAGGCAAAACTGAGGGCTTTCAAACTTTAATAGCAGTCGATTCGAAAAACAGTTTTCTGTGCCACAGCATCAAAGTTAGGAGTTAGGAGATGAACAGCTGAGACGCCACGCGACTGTACGTCCAACTGATCTAACAGAGACAAGAAGAAGAAGAAGAATCATCTTTATTGTCATTCATTACATTTTTACATATCACAATCTGTCTTCTGCATTTGACCCATCCCCCCTTGGGGGTGGGCAGTGGGCAGCCACAGTGGCGCAGAGTGTCTCGCTCAGGGACACACCTGGTATGGGGGATGGACTGGGAGTCTGGGCTGGGATTTGATCCTGCCACATTTTGCTTCCCAGCCTGATGCTTATCCCATTGAGCTACCAGGCCCCCAGTGAATCCTGAGCAGTCACACTAAAATGCTTCAGGTTTAAACTTTTCCCAACAGAGAGGCAGTTCAAGTCCACTTCCTGAGTGAGAGTGACAGCAGGTCATATGTGCGCCTCGCTCCCCACACTGGCCCCAAGTGTCCAACGCTGCATATCAATGGTGGAGTTCATTAATGAAGAGGCAACAACAGCCATCAATGAGTCAGTCATCACAGACCATATGGGCCAGGACACTCTGATTCATGAGGTGTGCCTTAAGCTCTTATTCACCTCCAGAGCCTCTAGTGTTCAACTCGCCGTCCTCTGACAGAGCGACTCCCAATGTTTGTGAACATTTTCACCCCGACGTCCTTTCTCTGAATGAAACAGACTCACAAGCCCCGAAAACAGCCAACAGATCAATACAACGCCCTTAATATGCAAACATTGCACAAGGTTAGACGAGTACAATAGTGAGTAAAACCATACCACAGAAACAGTCAAAGCCCATTAGGGGATATGAGAGATCATGACTTTGAATCACTTGACACAGGCTCATGACCTTTGCCCCCGGTGGATCCATGGGGAAGACTGCTGCATCATAATGAGAGCCTGACCAGTGCGTGTCTCTTGGTAATAACATAAACACTGCACTACTAGGCTTTAGAGGCTGGAGAGACGCCTCTCCATTCAAACAAAGACCACTACAGAGGTGAAAATGATGTTGCTTTTTCGTTTTTTTATATATAATTTTCAAGCAAACCAATCCGATGACAACACAATAAACTGCATCTGCTACAGTTAAAAGTATTTCACACCTCAATAAGGATTTAGAAGAATTAATGTAGTTGGGTTTACGTTGCTGGCGTTCCCTGGTGCATTAACTATCAGTCAAGGGACATTAAGGGACAGAGGATAAAGAATGAGGATGACGGAAGGATACAAGACTACTGTGATCCTGCCAGATTCCTCCCATTTCAATTATAGGAAGCATTAAGCTTCTTAGGTGGTTAACTGAAGACTGGCCAGTGTGACTGGGGGTTTGGGCTGCTCACTTGGGTCACACGGCACATTTAGGCCATGTGTGTGGCAGAGCTTCTATATCCACCCGTGTGCCCCTAAAGCTATTAGATGTGGATTGTCCTGGCATGGTAATCCTACTGTCTGAAGCCTTGTTAAAACTTTCCTCCAGGCCACCTGTTCCATGGGGCAGCTGTTGTTCCCAGCCAGACCGCAGCCGGTCGCACCAACCATGCCTGGAATGGGGGGAGGAATTAGGGCTGAAGAAAGCCAGGCCTTCCCTTAAACAATGAAAACAACACAACAATCTGACAAGACTGACACGTGGAGAGTCACGAGAGCACACTTGCCTTCAGTTGGTAACGCATCAGGCACAAATTACTGCTCCTCAAATGAGACATTTCAAGTCAAACCAGCAATAAAGAAGAACAAGTGTTTTATTCTCTTCTGAGCGACCTGGTAGCTCAATGGGTTAGGGGTGCAGAACCATCCCAGTCTGGTTTGAACCCCGTCTGACTCCTAATCCATCCCCCACCAGGTGTGTCCCTGAGCCAGACACCCAGCGCTTTGGATAAGTAAGTCGCCTTAGATAAAAGCGTCTGCCAAGTAAAGTAAAGTAAAGTGAAGCCACTGGAGCATCTGGCAATCAAATAAGATATGACCATTATGTTGACAGACGATAAGACATAGTGACAAGTTAAAGCATGCATGTAAAACAACTGGTGGTCTGGGATTAAGCTTAGAGGTGCTATAAAGAGATAGGTGACTGAAGACGCTCACAGCAGGCACCCATCAACTGCTCCTACTTCATTGAGAATTTCCAAACTCCGTTCCCTTACTGTACACCAACGCTAGGAAAGCTAGAAACAGTCTGTGCGAAGCAGACTGGAGGCTGGGCTGCTCAGTCTGTGCCAACAATTGCGTGTGAATGAGGTGAATACCATCGTCATTCCCAGGGGTATTCCCAAATCATCGCCCCACAAAAACAAAGCAGCAATGCCGTACCAGTGCATAGCTGACATACCAGGGTGATGGACCTGCGTTGGATGAAATAATAGCCAGATGGAAGACTAATGACACCAGTTTACAAGACCCCAAATCCCCTTGAAGAGCAATAAAGACCACTGCCAGCTGACTTGGCTATAAATAATAATTATTCATCAGCAAATAATTCAAGAAACGGACAAAGGAATATGTGACGTAGGGAGAGCTCTAGTAAGTGGGTGGGTGGGTGGCTTTTTAGGCACTATATAAGGTAGGATAAAGACTCTGCAGCAGCTCAGTTTTCTCTCTAGGGATACAGGCCTGCTATTAGTGCAGTATTGTTATTCGGAGTGCAAGATTACAGTTTCTACAATAATCAACACGCTTTGGAGGAAAAAAACTAACAAATGCACGATTACAATGTTGGGGGTCATCCACCCTGAGCCTGGTTATGCAGATGATTCCTTTATTGAAGGAAAAGGTTTTTTTTCTCCACCATTACCTTATTCACGGGGGATTTTGGGGGTTTTCTACATAATTTGGTCCTAATCAGGCTATGTTCACAGCCTTGAGGTGTTTTGGTGCTATATAAATGAGCTGACTTTAATTGTCAAATAGTGGTAGACTCATTATATTTAGTCTGTCAACACTTTGACAAGGCTGTTAGGCGATCCAAATAACTGACCCACTCTATCTGAGAATTAATGAGCCATTAAGCTTTAAACGGGCACCACCACTGCTCCGTGAGCAATAAATGCACCACTGAGCGATTACACAAAGAGATCTGCCTTCATACCTGAACTAGGAGTAAATACACTTGGGAATAGTTGAAGGAGACAACTCTATTGATTACATCAATTCGGGGCTTTCTCTCTGCCTGGCAGAGTTCAGTAACTGGGGCAATAAAACAGCCACAGATCCAAAAAAGACCTAAGACCACTACAATGTGCCAGTTTTTGGCCTCAAACAGGCGTCCTCTGGCTAAGGGGTATTATATCCAAGATCAATACTCAACACAGAGGTTCACTCAGTGCTCGGGGATAACGCCTTGTGGAAATGGAACTTTGTGAGGTCATGTTTTTGACACAGAAAGTTGAAGTGGTTTTAAATTTGATGTGGGACTGACAGAAAAAAATGGATGTATCGTTTCTAAATGTGGAAAACGATATTGTTGTAGAGTAACTATTTTCCATTCATCAGATATTCTTGTATAAAACTTTGAAGGGAAACCAGATCTTACAGGTCAAATTTCTTGCCAGGGAAAAGTCAACACAAGTGTAGAGGAAGAAAACCCATGTTTTACAGGAGTACGAGGGAGGGGGGGAGTTAGGACACAAAGCCCAATATCTTCTTACTGGATAAACAGGTTTTTATCGTGTGGTCTAACAACACACACATGCACACAAGCTCCTTAAACGGCCTCTTACTAGCCTGCACTTTAAACCTACTATCCTAATTAAGATTGTGTCAGATGCAATTAAGCTTAGAAAGAAATAATCACACAACATTGCACAGCCACTTACGTAAAAACCTCTGAGTGCTTCAGCCTCCTCTCCTGTTAATGTGTTTAAAGCCTTCTAATAAACAGCCAGGCCCATAAGTCAGTGTTAAAGAAGGTGAGAGTGTAAATACGTCTGCTGTTTTAAATAGCTCAGCTTGGATATATAGCTCATTGGAGGCTCTGTATCATAAACTAGTCGAACAAATAGGAGAATGCATGTCCCTTAAGAGAAGCACGGGTTAAACGAGCAAGGTACGAAGATGTGCCACATAAAACCCTCAATAAGCTATAATTATCGACAGAACTCCACAAAGCCGAGATTCTGGCGTAACACATTACAAAACAGGACAAAACTGTGACAGGATGTTATAGATTTGCACAATCAACGACAGCAGGAGACTTCACGAGATTAAAACCGTTTTCATTGCGGTCATGGTGATCTTTATGTGATGTGTGGACAGACACGCGTACTAGCGTATAAACAGTTTATATCCTTTAACATGACTCTTGGCAGATTAATCCTCAGTTCTTATTATTTGTAACTTGTCCCAAACAGCAAGCAGGACAAATTAATCTCCCTTCTCCACAACATGCACCCACACAAAAAACGAAGTTGTGACCAAACCAAACAGAGAAAATGGTGTTTTGCTTGATGAACAGGGTGTATTCAAGGTCTAAAATGTATATTCCCAAACGCTTATTTACACATAACAACACCTACCTAGCATTATCTTAAATATCAATAACCAGATCAAATATGTAGACAAAACTAAACAACAGGAAAGTCCTTCTGAAGTGACCTGCCAGCTCACTTAAGCATGACAAAACACTGTGCTGCCCCAGTCAGCCTGTCCTCAACCGTCAGCTGAAGGGTAAAAACTAAAAAGTGAGAGCTTACATAACGAACTGAAATCCTCCGGAACACCAGGATCAGCATAAAGTTTGAAACGCAACACACTGCTGAAAACAGCAGAATCTGATATTTTTACTTTCATGTATCCTCTGTGAGTATGCAGAATGCAGAGTCGCCCGCTTGAATAAGTAAAATGCTTTGAGAAGTAGAAATACGAGTAATTTTTTACCTTCAGCTTCTCACGGATTTGTGTTTGTGTACATATGTAAATAGTTTGTTGTTTGCACGTTATGTGTTTGAGACACCAAGCAGGTCAGCAGACAATAAGTGGAAGTGTTCCCTGTCCACTACCGTGTTTGATCGGTCAAACAGACCAAAGTGAGCAAGGTCTTGTTGTCTAAACAATAAGACCTTGTGTTCGCTGAGCTGGAGTGCGGGGAGGTCAGTGTGAGACAAAAAAAAAAAAAACACACTACTCCGTGTCTTTGCGATTCAGCAGCAGTAACAAAGCTACTGAATTTGGATTCCCAACACAACTGCAACCTCACAAGCCGCCGATTACAGCTGAGGGACGATAAAAAAAAATTAAAAAAAGACAAAAATACACACATTTATTTTCCTACTTCTACAGAAAAGTATAATGTGGCAACAACAACAATAACACATTAGCTGCTATTTTAAAACAAACAGCAGCACCGATTTGAAAGGAATAGTGTGTAGAAAGGTGCACAGCACGTAGGTGGGGCACCTGTCAGCCAGAGCAGGTGTACGTCTGGCTGCTTGGCTCAGTCCTCCATTAACACAGGTTAAAAATAAAGCCACAACCCTCAAGGTGGATGATCAGGGAGCTTACAGTTGAGTTGACACTGAGCCCAGATGTGGATTAGCTGAATAAAACTGACATTAGACACCAACAACTTCTCTCTTCTGCTTGTATCATACGTGTCGATGTCTGAATTTGCAATAAAAGTCATCGGTCATTTCCATTCAGTCTCAATGACATGTCAAAGTTCCCTCAGTAAAAGCAGGATAAAGTACTCGCTCCCCCACACGTCACCTGATGTCTGCAAGCATATACTAACCAACAGAGCAAAGACACACTTAACACACCGAGCTGCTCATGTGGGAAATTCTATTTTTACGGTCAAGCAGGGCGAGGCTCTGCCGTAGAGCACACAAAGTAGGGAAACTACAAGGAGGGAGGGAGGGAGAAAGGCGCTGGGAGGCTGTTAGGGAACAAAGCGGAAGTGTCCTTCCTCCTGATGACCTGCATGTTCACGGAAGAAGACAAAGGTGATTTCTGTTGACATACAGTGCAATGCAGCTATAAGCTGGGACAAGGACATGTCTCCCTGTATCACTGTGGGAATTCTTTGGCCAAAATATGTCCCACCACTGCAGAAGTGGTGTGAGTATGACACCCATACCAGTATGTTTTTCTCATTGTCCACTGCATAAGTTTGCAGCCTATTCACCTTATACTGACGTTCTGTTTCTGAAGACCCACCTTTCTTTCTGTCCGTCTGTCTGTCTGTCTGTGTGTGTCTTCTCAGTGCTGCATGTCTATATATCCTAGCAGAGAAATCCTATTTCCTCCCACTGTGATTCATGCCTAGGAGCTTCACAAATGTAACTGACTTGACTGCTCGTGTTGCATATTCCTTGAGGGGACAGACCGAATTCAACTTGTTGAGGAAATGGCCCACTACAAGATCCAGGACAGTAATCATGAAAGCTATGCTGATGAGAACAGGAGCATGGAGCATGGGGAGTGGGTAGAGGTGTAGTGGAGGTGACCTAGTCCCGAGTACACATAGATTTAGGGCAGCTCTGTGTGGACCGGGTGGTTGGTTTTCTTTTACTCTGCATTACCAAATGTGACCAATAATACGTTAATTTAATGTTAAGGTCATGGAATCATTTTATGTTTCTGCCTTACTAACTTGTGTATATGTGCATGGATGAAAACAACCTCACCTCCTCCAGAGCAGCCACTGTATTCCTGCAGTGGGACATCCTTGTGGTGAAGTTAGAGGCAGTCGGCGATTTGTAGTCTTCATTCGTCTCTGCCACAAACTCTGAAACTGTGATTTGGTCCGGCATAATTAATCCTTTAGCTGATAAGACGACGGACCGCTTTTCTTAATCTCCCCCCCTTTTTTTTAAAATGGCTGTACAGTTTAAAGGCAGGAAAGTTCACAGCTGCCTCTGTAGTTGTGGTAGTGTCTTTGAAGGTGCCCGCGGGTAGTAAAACATCTCCGGGTATGTCTATGTCATTCCCTTGTTCGCTCCCAGCACAGTGCGGTGCAGCGGCGGTGCACGCTGGACCGAGGAGCCGCAGCGCTGTCGCTCACGCCGCGCTCGGCTACAAGGTGATGGATAGGTTAGATCCCTCCTGGCTTTCGGCGAGCTACTCCCTTTTCATTCAGTTTCATAAGCCGTCCGCAGGTCTACGGAAGTAAGTCGAGCTTCCTCTATCCTATCTCGGTTTTCCCAAGCCTCCGAGCGAACAGGGACACAACTTCTTCCTCCTCACCCGATGAAACGACGACCAGGCGTTTCAACGGGAGCGCAAGAAATTGACAAAGGTAGAGGAGGAGATTCAATGGACGCGCAGCAGCCAATAGGGAACACCGGCTGGTGACTGGGAGCCAATCAGGATTCATGGAAGGCGTGCACTCATGGTGCCTTCAAACGCTGCTCGTAAATATGTCGATTATTATTGTAATTCTAACGTGGTATGTTCATACCTGACTCCTGGACAAAACACCTCTGATATGGGACTCCTGGTATTACATTCATTAGTATAAATACAACAAAACTACTGCTAATTTTACATTTTAAAGTGCATTATTAGCTTAAATGATGTCTGCTATCATTTTTATCTGAACATGTGTGTATTTATCTAAAAAAAGAAAAGAACAAGGAGATATTATGTGTTTTCATTAAACGTTTAAAATTATTTTGTGCATATAAACGAGTTCATTTTATTTCCTCGCTACTCTTCCTGCCTCACTGGTCACTTGTGGCCATGTAAATGTAGACAGCGTAGAATCATATGCCTGTGAGGAAAACACTTTGAGGCATGGGTTTATTTTAAAAGTGACTTATGTGACACTCAAACATTAACTGTCTGTTGTGGCAATGCAAAATACACAATTTCGTTCATTTACAACCTGCAAACTATAAGAATTTGAGAGAGATTTCCTAATATCTAATCAAAATGTAGTTTGATATCTACACTAGGCTAAGGAACACGTTTCCTACTGCACTTAAAGACAGCACCTTGATTACAGCAGCCCAGTAGTTAACTTTTTAAGGTGGAGATAAGAGAAGCAGTCAAGTGTGTGAAAATGAAGGGGTACTGTAGCGGGAGTGGGTTTGACTACAGCTTTAGTGTGTGTTTCTCTGTAAAAGCCTCTAAACAAAATAAACATTTACAATAATACGAGCCCATCAATATTTCACTGTACTAGATTTTCAAATAAATCAGACATGGGCTGTGACTCTAAGCATATTTTTAAATGCAAAGCAGGTACAGCCTAAAAGCTCAGTACAACTACAAGAAAAGTTCAGCAGAAAGCAGCTGTTGAAATACTTTTTAATAAAGAAAATTTACTAATTCTCCCTCTGTTAGAAACACACATATAAAACCACATCTGCTTCATTTAAAATGTAATGGAAATTACGTAATCTGTCTCACAGAAGTAATCTTTCATGTGATCAATAGATCCAAGAAGCTGCCTGGATAATGTTTGTCCCAGTTCTGATGAATAGAGGGAACTTGTGAAAAGCCTCTGTAGTATCAGCACTAATGGTGGTAATGAGGCCTGAAAGTGTTCTATTACAATGTACAAGATAAAAAGACTAATTACGCCAGTAATTAGCAGAGCACTATCAACCTTATGTTTGCAGTTGCAAGAGAGTACATGAAAGCAGCTTATACGTTGTGTATTCCCCTTGTGAGAATATGTTTATAAATGATTTGTGGGCCACAGCTAAGAATATAAATGAATAAAAAATGTGAGAAAGAAAGAAAAAGAAAGAGGAGCATGCCTTCATTTTATTAAAACAATTATAACAAACAGTTGCCTCTAGGAGTTTTTTCTAGGGTATGAGATTAAATATCTCCTGTTGTTTCTGAGCTTATTCAGCTTCAGCAGGAAAAGTACCAATATTATTAGTACTACAGTGGTCAAGGCAAAACCTTAGGCACCCTTTAAATCAAGAACTAGGCAGAGTTCACACATTCTTTCAGCTCTGCAGCGTCTCCTGGCAAGCTGGTAAATGAGGATCCCAAGACTCAGACTGACCCTGAGTGGCTACTCAGGAGTCGGCTCCCTTATGAAATAAAAACACACACTCACAGAGAACATCTGCTGCCCAGAGATGAAACAGCACAGTCAGTGAGAGCAGGAGAACCAAACAGCCCTACTCCCTTCTTTACTATTGATGTGGTTTTATATTTATATAGTACCACCTACCACTCTAAAGGCAGATTTTAAAAAAATAAATCAAGACCAAAGCTTATGTATATGTGTATATATATATATATATATATATAATTGTGCCATGTCTACTGTTAAAAAAAACACATAAATTTGAAGCTGTGTTTGTTGCTGTCTACTGAAAAAAGAGGCCAAAGCAGAAGCTGTTTTATTGAACTTAACAGACGTGTCATTCATCAGCAGAGCCCATCCGCAATATAAGCCTTGTTTGCATGATTGTTTAGACCCTGAAAAAGCAAGTCAGTGTGGTAGTTGTTAGATCTGCTTCTTCCGTCACAACTGCTGTATTTGAACATCACCAAATAATTTAACAAGCCACCAAACAGAAGCATCCCAGCGACTCATTGAAGACTGAGGCGTTTGACAATTGACAAGGCGTTTGATTTCAGAGAAGATAAAACAAAACCAATGTCAATTCAGACAGCTGCAGACAGAACAGTCAAAGCTAAGTAATTTGTATTGTGATTTTCACCAGAAAGGGAAAACACAGGGTGTGTCAGTTGACTCACTGTGCAAAAGAAGCCAAAAGCCTCCATTAACGTTTTACTAAGATTTAGCGTTTGGCTAGTTAGCAGCAACAAAGGGGATTGAGGTTTGAGTGGGAGTCACTTTTTCCCAAGTGTGCTGAAATGACATCATGATTGTGTAACAGGTGGGATAACTTCACAATCAAGTTTCTAATGCCTCGAATAAGTGGAATGAATGATTTCTTTGTCTAAAGAAACTCACAACTAATACTTACCCTTCTGCAGCTCAAACTTTCCATCACACAAGTAGATGAAATGGCACATTATGGGCCAAGGTCAGGTCCACTGCTGAAATACCGCAAAACATCTTAATGTCTCTGTATACAACATAAAGACACACTAAAGAATTGGCTGGTACACAAATGAAGCAGCCGCCCGTTGGCATGGACTGAACAAGCAGTGCTTGTTGAGCCTGAGCAGTAGCTGCACACACTGGGACTCCTAATGGGAGAAGGATGAAGAGTAGAGGGGAGGGTGTGGAGCTCTGAGGGGAGGGCAATGAACTGTAGCGGACCAAGTCTTTTCTTGCAAACGTTAAGAGAGGAAGCTCAGTAATGAGTTCAGGCAAATTTGGGATGCAGAGATTCTATGAATGGACGCTCTGTGGAGACACAGCGTTGTAGAATATAAAATAAAACTGACACAGCATAGCACTGATTCACGATTGTGTTTATTTATGTTGCTAGGCATGTGTGCGTTGGATTTCAGTGAGTGCAGATTTCAAATCCTATTTTCAGACACACGTTTTCAGTAAGCATGCGCGCTGTCTATGAGCCCGTTCATGAAGTGGTCCAATTAGCTTGATGCCATCATAATCTAATATACCAAATAAACATCATCTGCCCCATCAGTCTGAAGCTCAGGGCTTTGCATTAATATACAAATCTGTTCCCATCCACACATTTTAACCAGAGCAATGCCCTGGCTCGTGGTTTTCATTTAACCTTGCCACCCTGAAGGACATAGAAGACATTTAGCATTCTGTAGGGTAATTGCGTGACATTTTTTGCCAGCCCTCGCCACACACTCATCTAAACGATGGTCAAAAGAGCCAAGGGTTTGCTGCTGCCTCACTATCATCATTAGGAGCAAGAGGCTTTTACATTAATTATTATTCCTCTTAGGATTTGGCCCCATGAGCCTGAGCATATCAAGTGCTTCATTATGCTCTGACAGGTCATGCCACATCCTTTATTGGATTACTGGTTACCATAAAGTCAGACGTTTTATCAAGGTTTAGACTTTTTTTGCTACCATTTCAACCCCTTGAGAAAATTCTCCACATTGGAGGAGAGTGAGAGCTCCAATGATATTTTATTGTGTAGTATAGCATACATTGTCTTTATAGTCCCCTGAGACAATGTGAGGATAATGACACCTCAGACATGGTTTCACCACCTCCTAAACCAATAAAATGTCTGTGAATTCTCCCTCTGCGCTCTTTGCTGATCGTCTACTCTGGTCCCAGAGTAATGCACAACACAGGATGTTAAATGCTAAACCACCAAAGGAAAACACTAACAATGTATTTCTTACCACTTTATTAGCAGACCTGGGTTGGTAATACACAACTAGTCACATTACTGACATACAGAATCTACTATTTAAATGCCTCAAGGTCGTTGTGGTTGGTCTGATGCATGCTGAGCAAACAGACCTTCTCCATTATCACTGCATCATCTTTTTATTCTCCACAATTAAATATTTATTCCTCATATTCATGTCATCCTAACACAGTACACTGGGTTTAGTGGTTTCTATGCATGAAATGATTATGCATGAAGGATTAGTGGACTGTGCTATATTTGGCGATGTATACAGTAAGACACAGATTCAGTTCGCTTATGTTTGCACTTCGGCACATACAGTACATACACGATCACACCGGCTGACAGAATAACTCTGCCTTGGGGAAACAGGCTGTTGAGCTGTTTCCCTCACTATCCTCATCACACCAAAATGAATAGAATAAACATATAATATTGGGTGTACAAGAATCATAAGGTAGAGCAAGCATTGTGTGTACAGGAAGTGTAAATGGACAGGCAGCGAGTGCAGTGCATGTAACTTAATGATCATGTCCGTCCAGTCCTGAGTGGAGCTTTCACATCCATCACGTTCACCCATCTTCCTGACACTATAGATTTTTACCCATATGGAAAAGCTAACCATGGAAACCCTGTCTCACAGTACACAGCGGCATGTGAAAACAGCAACTGCATAAATGTGAGGGAGAAATTGAAGCTTGACATTTTTGTCTCACATCAACACTGAAAACCGGTAGGAACATTTTACATCAGCCACAGTTTGGTTATTAAAAATTATCCATGATGGATCACTTAATTTATTTTATTAACTTTGCCCAAAGATTAGGCTTCTTGAATCCATTAACAGTATTGCCATGGAAACTCACTATCTTATTGATCTATTGATTTTATTGCTTTGTCACCTTGAAGAAAAGCATAGCATCTATTATTATCTGTTCAGCTTGTGGGAATAAACAACATGAGCGAGGGTATTATTTACCCAATTCAATTATAAAAGATTGCCTGCCATTTTGCAGAGTACACACACAAAAACAAACAAACAAAGGAAAGTGTAGAATAAATAACCAACAAGCTAATTAGTGTAGAAGGGCTGATAGATAAAGTGCATTGCCTTAAATGTTGAACTATTCCTTTATGTATATTGTGAAGAGTGGTTCTCGTGACCCAGAATAAGCATCTATATTCATATAACCGGAGACTGATGTAGATATTAAAATCTGAAGACTGCAAAGTAAAGTTTGGAAACCTGAAACTTGACAGACCTCCTTAAATTCTGCCGCTCTCCACTCCCCTGCAGCTTCTATTGTGTCCCCACTTTGCATGCCTCCTTGGTTTGTGCTGTCCTGCTGAACTTTAGTGTGTTGACCAGAGAATGACCACATCTTAAGGCAGGTCGGGGAAAAACTAGAAAATGAATGTCCGTTAAGTGGGATTGTTTGCACATTTGTTAGCAAAGATCTGAAAAAAAAACTGACTGGAAGTGATGCTTGAGATGTACATCTGATATATTAGTGATTTCACAACATATTTTTTCTTACTGAATCTTGACAGGGGCTGTCATGTTTCTTAACTCCTCCACCTGAGAGAGCAACAAAGTTGGGAAAAATACAGAGCAGGCAGAAAACGACTTAGAGGAGGGAGTGAGAGACATTACACATAAGGTCAGACTGTACTGTAAGTGAGGGAAAAGGAAGGATTGCCCCACCCCACTGCCAGCTTTGAGCATAAATTTAAACAATGAGCGCAGCGCTTGTGTTTCTGCCACTGAAATAGATCGTGGTTAAGGATTTGACTCCACACTTTCCAGCTGTATTGTTGATTTGAGGAAAGTGTGGGTGAGCAGTTGCTGTACTCAGCAGTCTGTGGAAGAGGTAGTTTGTAACTGATTATCATTTTCTCTTCCTCTTTTGGTGAATATCATTGTAAAAATGAGTAGAAAACACTGGCCAGCAATAGTATCAATAGTATCAAGGTTCCTTATTAATTTTTGACGTAGAGTAAAAGTATATTGCTTGGATTCTGGATGCTTCACTACACTAATTTACATGATATTGTAGTTTTTCTCATTAGGTCTACTATGATATTACCAGTATGTATAAAGTTAGGATTTGTTGTCACCTGTTCCGCACAACATCCATGTTATTCCCACAGAATTAGAGCCAGTCTATTTGTCCTAGTGATAACGATGCTAATAATGATGTTGAAATCCCCTTTTGATTCCTGAAACATTAAAAAACACTTGCTAGGTAAGTCTGGGTGAAAGACTCTCTGGGATTAATAGAGTTTTCTGAATCTGAATCAAGTGTCACAACATGATCTTCAGACATGGTGGAGAGGACTTTCTATTTCAAGACGCCTTGTCCACTGGGGGACTTTGGCTTTACATCCAAACACAATGACACTTCCTGTCTGATCTCTGAAGAGAAAAGCGGTCCCTGAAGGACCACATCCAAGTGCAAAACATGAACTACTGACTATATAAGGAGCATATAGACTCACCACAACACACATTAGCCATACAACATAGCTTATAAATAAATGTTTCTTGGGGATGAGTATTTTTGAAGGACAAAGAAAAAAGAAACAAGAAAAAGTTAATTGCATAGATTATCCCACATGTATACTGTTATTTCTTATGAATGAGGAACCTCCAGTAACTCATCCACCATTCACATGCTGCTGCAGCCTTTTAAATAGATTACTGAGGGCTTTGTTTCACTCTGCTCTCTCTCTTACCGCATCTTTTCTCTCTTAGAAAAAAGTACTCTTTAGGCAGAGTATCCGACTGTGAACGAGCCGCTGAGGAAGGAGATGGCGTTGCCATGGCAATGCCAAGTTAACGAGCTGTGTCTGTCTTCATGATTATGGACTTAATTGGATATCATTGAGGATGAACAAAAACGCATGTGAGTAGAGGGACATGAATGCTATGAATCTCTGCCTGTCCTAATGTCAGACTCTCTTCCCCTCCGTGTGGTTATGAATGATTAATGGTGATTATATAAGAGCTGTAGTACAGTAAGTTAGGAGTGCTGCAGTAGTAATGTAGTCCATTAAAGAATAGAAAAGGGTCTTTACTTAGCATAAAAAAGCATTATAAATACAATACCATAATACAATAATTACAACAGTGCGGTCCCATATGCTCTCAAGTATATTAATGAACAAAATCATCTATCAACAGTGTACTTTTTATTAAGCTATAATCTGCCTTTGTCCATTTGTTAAGTCACCTTATGTAAGTTTTACTCAGCAGTGTTTTGCTATTTGCAGCTTTTCTTTAACATTTGATGGAGTCCTTCTGCATTCAATATGATGAAAAACCTTGTAATACTTCAGAGTTAAATCATTTAATATGCCCATCCCTCACTGGTACACACACACACACACATAGTGTATGCACACAGTATGTACTGAGCCATTCTTCACATACAGTAGAATGAATGGGAGGAACAGGAATTCAGGAACAGTAAACACAACAAAATGCTGAATATGTTGACATATGTGTTCTCTGAAGCTAGTGTGATACGTACAGTTAAAACATGCTGTTGTGATATGCAACCGCGGGTTCACTTACCACCGGGAATGGAGGCGCAAAATTAAAGCACAGAGCCAGGTATCCTTAGCAAATGAGACAAAATAAAACACCAACAAAAACATATTAACTAAACTCTAAGGAAAGTTAAAATACAGTTAGTGAGACAGCCTTAAAAACCAGGGCACTCCTGAGAGACATTATTGTAAATTCATGCACGCACAGGTGAGTTTCCTCTCTGCCCCTGTAGTTTAGGATTATTAGTGTGTTTTGTTTCATTCTGCGGCGAACATCGAGTAAATATTTATTAACTTAGAATACTTTACTTTACTTTGCTTGGCAGACGCAAAGCGACCTACAGGGAGTCTGGCTCAGGGACACACCTGGTAGGGGATGGACTAGGAGTCAGACGGGATTCGAACCTGCGACCTCCTACATTCCAGTTTGACACTTAACCCATTGAGCTACCAGGCCGCTTTCCTTGTCATTTTTCCTCTTTCTCCCCCTGCTCAAACATAAGAATAGCTCTAATAGTAGTGTTTATTGCTCTGGTGTCCTCAATTCCTCGTCCTCCTACTTATTTTATATACTGACTATTGTGTTATAAATGAACTAAGGACCAGCAGAGTGTTTTGCAACAATGTTAGTGTTAGGTTAGGTTAGTGTACAGCATGGTGTAAGTTGATTCATAGACATCTTCTCTCGTTTTTTTTTCTGTGACGTAACACGTATTTGTAAATTCCTTTAGCTTTTACTTGGATGCAAATAAAATAAATAATATAAAGATTATAAATAACCCATCAGTGAGTACAGAAAAGGCAAGTCAGATGAGCTGTTGTTGGTTAAGTAAGTGCTGCCCTCTATTGGCTGATAGGACTGGGTACGAATAATAACTTCAAAATGAACTATATGAATAAGTAAAAAATCCAAAATATGGGTAAAACTCAGTAATAAATACCCATTTGCAGATTAACTAGTTTAGAGTTATTTTGTGTATGACCTTAATTTCGTGTCCTTTTGTGTGAAAACATTAACGGGCGACAGAGAAAAAAATGCTGTGAACCACTAGGTGGTGATGTCAGACAGTGAAGACGAATAGACGCAAACTACAAGACTCACGCAACTTAATCTTCAAGTACTTCCTGTTACATATGTTTAGTTTTTTTTACAATTGCGTAGATTTTGAGGTTATTCCAGTTCATGTTTGTCAATTTAGTAGTTTTATTGCGATTTAGTTGAGTTGTGAGACTATAGCCAATAATCTAAATGTGTAATGTTAATAAAATGGTTCATTCAAAAAAAAAGCGGTAAAAGTGGCACTGCATTATCACATTTGTAAAAAAAACTTGTGGCGTGGCCACTATGTATAAAGGGCAGTTAAATTATTTTAAAATGAAAATGCACGTCTTTCTGTTAATACTGGAGAAATATCAGTGGCCTCGTTGTTTCTTAAAAGCATCCCTTCATATACAACCACAAAGTCACACGTGCAACATCGTTCAGTCTGTTTTAAATATTTAAAGTGTTCACTTTGTCCAGATGATGGAGTCAAACAGACAATTATTACAGACGGCTGGGCAGCCATCTTTCCACTCACATTATGACGGATGGCGTGCGGTCAAGATGGTTCCCCTCCTCTTCACCGCCGCGTCGCCTGCGTGCTAACGTCCAGCGGCGCGAGCCTACACGGCGCATGTTAGCGAGCTAGTTGAGGCAAGCTAGCGACGTTGATTCAACATGTTTTCCGACTGTGACGACACAGATATTTGACTGCGCCACAGATATAGACAGCGTATATTAAATGTAAAAAAAATGTTTGTCAGTAGCTTACTGCTACATACACGACACGTCCGCCCGTCACCGACTTATAGCTAAAGAACATTCGACGTGTTGTGTTCGGGGTTATGCGAAAGACAAGGCGGTCGTGCAGGAAACGTCTCGCCCCGGCGCTGTACTCTTTGTTGCAAGTGTGTCGTGGATGACAGCCTTTCAGTTCAGCCCCATCGCAGCAGCAGCAACAACAGCAGCAGCAGCAGCAGCAGCAGAGGCAGGAGGAGCAGGAGGGCATTCATCATCGCAGCTGCTGAGGGGACAGAGACGTGCCCCGGGGGAAGGAGGCAGAAAGCGTCACGGACACCGACCAAGCATGGCTACCAGCACCACAGCACCGTGCACGGGATCCACTCTGTTGCAACCCCTCAGCGAAATTATCAATCTTCCTCTCGATCAGGTATGTTTTAGGGTTGGAGGAAACCGTGAAAATAGAGGTTACACAACAGTGAGCGTAGTTGGACAACACACATATGTGTGTGTGTGTGTGTGTGTGTGCGTGTGTGTGTGTGCGCGCGCGCGTGTGTGTGTGTGTGTGGCGTGAGCAGAGGCAGATGATGCGCACCTCCAGCCGTTAGCTTAGCCTTTATTGCGGACTTACTAAACGAGCGCACGCAGCCACAGGCGCCCTCAGTTTGTGTCTGTCAAAGCAGTCAATCAGAGGACTACTTTTTAATGCTGTCCTCATTGGCTGTGAGGATGGGTGTCATCCTCACAGTCTTAAATACATTTACACATGTCATTCACCTATATCCACATGTAAACAACATCGAATTTACCTCAACATGAAGTAGGAGACACTTCGTAACAGCGAGGTTAGAGGTTACTTTTATGGATAGAGACTGTGCCATTTAATACCAACTTCAACTCGGAAGAAATGGAAAAGAAAATGCTCAACTTCCTGTTTTGGGATGTGGATGTCCCCTGAGTCTTCAGTACAGGACGTCCAGGACCAGAATCATTTGGAGGACATCTTTGATCATAATGACGTTCACATTTTGAGCAAAAAATGTAGTTGATAGAAGAATGATGTGAGAGGAACCAACCATGTTCTAGTCAAACCCCCTTTACAGAGGTGGAGGCCTCTCACCCATCCCCAGGAAACTGAAAATCACTTCACACATTCAGGAGACAGGACACAAATACCAAGCCCCTTAATGTGGGTAGGAAGTGTTGTGACTACTACATCTACTTACCCACCCGCTTCCATTGTCCCCATAGCCAGAGTGTTCAGGTCAAGTGTCGCACATTAGTCACATTCATTAAAAATGAAACAAAATAAACATTGTGTCACAAAAAAGTTGGGTTTAACATTTAGTAAGTGATTTGAAACAGAGCTGTAGAGCAATAAATACAAAAGCTGCAGCTTATCACAGACCTATGAGGTGCATTGTACTTTCTCTCCCCGGCGCTCCCTGCGGTTTAGATTTTACATCACAATAGACAACCACAAACTGTGGGTATGCTTTGTGTGGACATTTAGCCATTGAAAATAAGTAAAATACATATTTATTTGTTTTATTTTATGTATATGGACTCAGTTAAAATTATAAAATGAGAAGTGTAGGTATCTAAATGTGCAGGGTGTTCAGGGAACGTGAATGTTTGTGTGACACCGGTTTCATAACCCTAACTTCCATGTTAACTGATAATTGGTACATGGTACAACCCTGTACTTTCTTACTGCATCTCCAATGATGGCTTTTAAACCTTTCCTCAGATGCCTGGAGCCAAATCCAGGTGTTATCACACTGGAGCCGAGGCCCCTTCTCTTCTTCTTATCAGATCGCCAGTTCAGTCTGTATTAACCTCTCGAATTCAATTCAAGCATTTACTTTACTTTAAGTCAGCTCTAAAGCTGAAATTCTGTAACGTGTTTACATTGCTGACAAACGTAAACAAAATGTAGATACTGATTTAAGGAAGTTTGGGATGAAGTAAGATTTACAATTTTGTGGTTCTGCTGAAGTCATTCAAGTCACTGTATGCACTGTAATTGTGAGGCCAAAACCTGTGTTTTAGTAGTCCGTCACGGTAGGGATCACATTTTCTGGTGTTGTACAGCCACACAGCTGAACCATGTCAGAAGAAAGTTTAAAAATGTGTTGTTTGTGGTGCTCACTCAAGCATAGCTGACTCTGCATTCATCGTTGCTCACCTGTAATGAGAGACAACGCCACACACACATTTTGTAGCGGTGCTGAGATGGACAGACCACACCTAGTGTGGTTTGTCTAGATTGTATTCACCAGCAGTAGTTTGCTGAAGTCCATTCTTCGCAGCATTTGTTTGCACCACAAATGTTTGCATTGTAAACATTTGCACTTTGGCACTTACTGGCACCACCCCTGTAGCAACCCACATGCATGTATGCAAAGTACATTTCCATGGCGATGAGTTCACTGCCTATACGCCAGAGATAGCTCGTGGTCATGTGAATAAGCACCTGGCCATGTTGCCATGGATCAGCAACTCAGGGTTAGATCAGATCTCTGGCGCGGTGTTCAGAGTTCTTCTTTTTGCCGCCGTTGCCTCAGCTGTTGCCGCTGCTGCTGGTTTGTGGATCCCATTGTGTGCTCCAAATCAGATTGTGATTTTGTTTTTTATGTTTCTACATGATTTAGGCTAAAATTTCCTTCTGAGTCGTTGTATAAATAATTTCTCTGTTATCACACATAGCCTGTGTCAGGCACATATTTTCAGTTGTTGTTATTTTTGTTGTAAGAACACCATGTCTAGACTGGCCTTAGGCATGTCCTCTCTACTGCCAGGTCTTTAGTGACTTGTTAGGCTTTTAACATGACAGGAACTCCATCCTACCTGCATGTGCAGACTGGAATGTTCCTCCACCCTAAAGTACTCGAGCCTCCTGACAGGAATGCTGCACAGTGAGAATCTGCCCCATCAAAATATTCTTACCGCATACTTTCAAAGATCATGAAGCCAATTTTAATTGAATAAAACATCTACAGCCAGTTTCTGTCAACCCATTACATTTGTTCCATAACCTCGCCTTCAGAGGAAGTGAAGCTGTTGTGAGGCAGGAAACGAGAAGGCAGCCACTTACACGCATTTCTTTATTTAACTGTCTCACATGGCTCTGGCCATGCTTAGTTGTTTTTTCTATTTGAGTGAAAGCTGATTAAGAAAGAGAGAGTGGCATTGTACAAGTAGGACAAACAGTATAACGGTTAGCTATCATGTCCCAGACTACTTTGGACAGGTGTCTTTGTGATGTTGTGGTTTGTCAACTTACTGTCTAGTGGCCGCCACGCTATGCCAGGGATACTGTCAACAGAAATCAATACAGCCACTCAGAAATTGTCTGTTATATGCAGCCCACAGACACTGACACTCCTTTTCTGTTAGGCTGTTGCAGTGTGGCACCTCGCTGTGTGTTGTTAGGACAGAGTGCATTCCATGGGAGAGACGGGCCTCTTCACTGGCCTGTGTCAGAGCTAAAATAGGAGCTCTGAAATCTGAACTGTCATTATGCTTCTACTTCTCTCTTCTTCTCACCCTTTTTTGTTCACTATCACACACACACACACACACAGCTCGTCGCCCTCACCGTCTGTAACATGCTCTTACTTATTTGAATAAGGCCTCTTGCTATATTTATGTGCACACACACACACACACACACACACACACACAGTGTTCACCAGCTCTGGTTCATTGGTTCTGATATGAAAAAGATGCCTAATGTACTCAACATTACATATCCTTATCTCAAGCTGTATCTGGCCCAGATTTGATTGCATTTATCAATCTCCATCTACTTGTCAGAAACTTTTTTTCACTGCTCTTAGTCTAAAGGACATTGACCTGACGGGGTTCATCCTGATTTTACTGCAGCTCATCTGGCCACACACGATCACATAAAGATGAGTCTGCCAGGCCCTTTTCCACATAAGCCACAAACTTGTAATTCATAATGTGAACAAAGCCTTGTTGGACACACCTGTGAGGAAAGTTGTATTGCTCACCGGCAGAGTGTGTCACATCTACAAAGCCAGTTGAACATAAGTTTGAGTCTTACTGCTTCGTCCTACCGGTGTGTACAGACTGGATCATTTCCGAGAGCTCCACCCTGTGATAACTCACCACTGAAGCATCTGATCTGTGTTGTAAAAGTGAATAGTTCCTGAACTTAGGAAGCTGTTGGGGTTGATGTGGTTTCATGCTTTCCCATTAACAACTGGCACCATGAGGATGCCTCAGTGGAACCCACACATTGCTCTTTGCTTTGTATTTGTTTGTAAAATAAATATGTATTCAATAGAGATATTCTAATAATTCTTATAATGTCATTTATAAATAGTTTTACGACAGCAGCAGCCATTGAAATGTGTGTTTTGGCAAATGAAAGTTGAGTTTTCTTTCAGATCTTTTTATTGCACACATACACATCATAAAATCAATCTGCAAATGTACGACTCCATACAATAAACCTTACCACTTTACTACACTATTGAAGCTCGGGTTCAAAAACATCTGACGAGCCTTATTATATCGATCTGGGACATTTTAATAGGAGTTATGTATATTTTTCATTGACTAGTAAGTATTGTTTTCTCCAAGAAGAGACTTTTTTACTTTACTAGTTTGTAGTATCAGTGTTAAAGTCCTTCTGTAGCTGCAGCATCAATATGCAGCAGCTTGTGCCTCACTTACAGTTCTTACCGGGTCAGTAGTACTCACTATATCCTTACAATGATCAGGTCTCCTGATGCTTGCTCTGAGTAGCCTGGCACTGCTGTTTTCACCTGTACAGGTTTGTAGGATATCCCTAGGGAGCCCGGCAGTGTAGAAGTTTCCACCTGTCCTTAGTTGTGTTTGGCTGACAAGTCATGCATGTCAAACCAACACCACTGATGACCTTAACTTTTGCAATTAAACCTTTCTTTGGCATGATTAGAAATGGTAAGTATTTAGTATTTAAGATTATGTAGTTTGCTTAGTATCTCCGGTTTTGCAGTCTGCTCATTATTGGAAGACAGAATAGCTCAACAGTCCTTTCAGTGAACCGACTGTCTCGTATAAAGATGCAATCTCGCAGGTAGCAGGTCACAGTTTAGAGGCATTGTTGATGTGCTCCCCGTGCTCACAAAACGCTGGCTTTTCAGCTGTACAATCACTCCTCTGTTTATGTGACATATTGGATCGCAGTCGATGCTTCTTTCATCACGATAACAAGCCTCCTTTTGTGGTCGCTGCAGCATTTCCACCAGGCTATTGTACTGTAGGCCCTGAGCCCACACAGTGCTGAGGATTTGACTCCTAGTTCTCCTTTTATCCACTGACAATACTCTGTTATCTGTGACACAAGTCGAACGCTGTAAATAACTGAATGGAAAAGTTGAAAAGGGCTTAGCTGATGTTTGAAACCGGGCCAAATGAATGTAATGGCTACATGTGATGCTCCTTGGCTACTGTAGAAATCAGCCATGTTCACATGTCGCTCAACTTATCCCCAATATGTATGTGGATATTGTAACGTGTTATATAGTGTGAAGAATCTCGTGATACCTTCCCTCAGAGGTCTCTGAGTCCCCAAAGCCCCTGGCATGGGACGGCTGTTTAAGTTTTTTAGTTTTAAGCCCCTGGGTTTCATTAAACATTCTCTGCCTCCCCTTTGTGTCTAATTGGCTTTCCTCTAGGGAGTCCTATCCCTCCAATTGATTTTTGTTCCTCTCTTGGCTCCCTCCAGTGAAGGGTGGCCGGCTGCTGCCATTATTATTGTGCACAATCAACACTACTCAGGAGCGCTTCCTCTTGGGGAATATGGAAAAACATGGCTGTGTTGTTAACATCGCTGGGTCACGTCAGGCAGCACAGTAAGCAAACAGTCATTCATGACGGTGTCTTCAGATGATCAAATGTAGAACATGATCTTTACAGGAACGTTCAACAAATGTTGTTACCTTATCTTAGCTGTCTCCCTTTAGATATAGATAGGCAAGGAGATGTGTGCTCAGTACTCACTGTTGCTACACAAGTGGACGTCCACATGACTAAGCGTACTAACTCATTAGTTCCGTCGGTAATGGTGTGGTGTTATGAGGGTGGTTTGAGTTTCTCTGCTAAAATGTTCTGCACTCTCAGGCTTGGAGTACGACACACACACACAGAGAGAGAGAGAGAGAGAGAGAGAACATATTTTCAGGGTATCATTTTACCAAATGTTCAAGTTACTGAACAGGCCAAGCAGCTAGAAATATTTGATGTTATAGCTTGTGGTATGTGAAGCATAGCTGAGACATGTTTTCCTCTCTGGTTTATTCAGTTAAGTTGGTATTGAGTCCAATAGGGGGAAGGAGACTCCTTTAGTATAAGTGACAGGGCATACAGTTTAGATATAAATAATGATCAGTATGATTTCTCACTGTCACTTGTAACTGTGGGGGAGGTCACCGAGGGCATTCAGCTAAATCACCTTCACAGGAAGAGACAGACACATTTCGCTGAGCTTCAATAATCTTACCTTTCAGTGGCTCTACACGTTGATCATCCCTAACTACTGGAAGGAAACTGAATATTTGACCATAACTACATACATATCTGTGTTGTACCAAAGCAGAATAACCACAGCATGCACCCAGCCAGCAAAAGTCATTCAATCATCATGCTTATGGCGCATTAGATTAAAAACTGCCTTTTACCTGTGTTCAGTTGTGATACTTAAGAATTGTTGCCGCTTGTCCCTTTTTCTTTCCTTTTTATTGTGAACAGCCAGTACAGCATTTAGAATTGGTTATCTGGGTAGTTGACTGCAGATTCTTGCTACAAAGGTACGAAAGGTCTGGTCTACTCAGTCTTACCACAACTTTTTTCATCTATGCTCACATTAACCGATGTCCTAAGCCAAAGTCTGTTTAACTCTTGAATTGTACTCTCAATCTTGAACCAATATAAGTGCAACACATGGATTGAACCAGAGCTAATGAGTACACATAATGTCTTACACTAATGCTGCTAATGCTGAGCTTGAGGTGCAATAGGGCAGAATTAAGACTTCCGATAAGATGTGGCGTGTTTATAACAGTTTCTTAAGCTCAGATTCACTGTCTCGCTTCTGTTCAGGTTGTTCGTTAGCTGTTGCGTCAATATCTGAATATGTTTTATGTGTCACAAGCCTAACTTTTTTCAGTAAAAGCAGTTGTGTGACAGCTGCTGGTGTGTTGTTTCAGTGGTCATAAAAGGTCGCTCTGCCGAAGCTGTCAAGCCGGATGTCATTCAGTGTGTTTTAATAGACCTCAGGGGGGCTCAGCATTCATTGTTTGTGTTTTTATTGGTTCTTGCCCCAGACCGCAGAGCAACAGCAAACAGGGATGTGGGACAGAAAAGTTTGCAGTGACGGAAGAGTAGATGGGCAGGTGTTTCATGGCAGACTAGTAAAAGTTTTCCCAGCACCTCATTTCACCTAGTCAGCATAAACATGAGACATGTAGACTATTAGCTAAAAGCTGACACAGTGAGATAATTGTGAACCAGAGAGGACCAGGTGATTACAACATACCCTCCTCCCTCTGTTGTCATGTGTCCCATTGTAAGGGCTAGAGCCCCGTGTTCAAAAAACAAGAGGGTGGTGATTTTAGAGGCTGTCTCAAATAGTACTGGCAGTTCTTCATGAGTAACAGCAGGTCTGTGTGAATGAAATGAGCCGGACTGAGCTGAGCAGGCAGCAGCCCAGTGATTTTGCCCTGGGTCATAAATTTGAGACAGTCCTCTGACTCACTGCCTCTTAGCCGCCCTGGCCTCACTTCACTGCATCCACGAGCTACAATCACAGCATGAAACAGAAGCACTGTAAAAAGGACTATGGGGAATGTTATTACCATGTGTGTCTGATTGTGGAGGTACGCGGTTAGTCAGCAATGAACAAAACACTATCAGTATTCACTGGTTCTATCGAGTCATCAGTCTATTAGTTTATATGCAGCAACAGAATGTGGAGGATTTTTCATTTAGACATTCTGAAGATTATTTCCTAAAGATATTTATGTCTGTCTCTGCTTCATGATAATAACACTGGCAAATATTTTATAGTTGTTTTCTTGGAGATAATGTTGGGTTTTCTTCTGCCAGGCCCAAACGAGGCTTTACGTAGAGTCTGTAGGCTCATTGTACATAAGATTGCGTCTTTATATCTCCTCCCTCCTGTTCTTCTGTCACTCTGCATTTGTTTTTTTGCTGACATGGCGACAGTACATATATGCCAAGGTCACTCATCACTGAGAGGTGATGATAGCTTCACCATTGTGCTTTCTTTTTGAAAATGCAGTATGACGTCTTAGATCAACATGTCATTATGTAAAGTTTTAAGACAGAACTCACACATGCACATTGGGAGCCTGGTTCTGGCCCAACGCAGCTGACTGCCTTGTGGGGAATAGCTGATTGCTTGCCTATTAATAGCTGGCCTGAACATAGAGCCTGACTGGGATCAACTCGGTGAGGAGAGCGCCTCACTGCAGGCTTTAACACTCCTGAGTCTGTGCGTCTGTATGTGCATGCAGCCTGTAGGCGGCTTCTGTCTTGTGTTTTGTCAATTTTCTCCTAAATTCCAGCAACAAAATCACACACTGGGCCTTGAGGATTGTGGTAAAACCTATGGCTTCTTCTGCATCAAGACAAAACAATTGAAACAACCTCTTTTCATTTCTCGTATGTCTCAATCATGGGGTCGGTTACAGCATTTTTTCCACTGTCTTTACGCAGCCACAGCTCTATTCGGCAGACAAGCTTGTGCCTTGACTTTAGGAGAAGAACAGTGTCAGACTTTTCATTTTTTAACTTGTGTGATAAATATGAAAGATGTATTGGAGCAGAGAACAAGAAGAGCTATTGTTGCACACAGCCATCATGATTTAGTAGCACTGGACACACACACACACAAAGGTCAGTTTGTATCCAGAAGCCGTGACCAGTTGTGCCACATTTGTTGGCCAAGACTCGGTAGTCATGACAATGTCTATGTCTTTGTTTGAGGTGCAGAAAGCGACTGTATATGCACGCGTTTGTTTGAAAGTGTGCGTTTGAACGTGGGAGAATACTGGCAGGCATTTCACCGGTCTCATTGTCCTCCAACAGAGAACAGGGTTAAATGGCAGAGGATGGAACAGCATATCGTGTGCTCTCCAGCTGGCTTTTCTCACTAACGTCATCTGTCTAAATTTATTGTTTCATAAACGGCAACGAGACACAGTTATAGCCTATGCTTGTAGAGAATTCTGCAAACGTATAACCTCTCTGGCTCTCCCTCTTGCTCGCTTCACCATTGCACACACTGTGGAATACAGAATCTGACACTGGTTCAGTTTACCCTCAGGACTTTGATCCCCTCCCTCCACTCAGCGCCGTGAATCTGCATGAGTCATTGTGGAATACAGCTAATGGAAATGAAATGAGACTGTGCAGAATGGGACTGAAGCATCACATAGGCTGTACGGGTGGAGTGTGGGGAGGGGTGCAACTTAATGACATGGAAAAAGGGGTTTTATGTTAATGACTGTCTAAATTTATCTACCACTCTGCAAACAGATGCAGGCACACATGCCCAGCGTGGAACCCACTAGTTGCTAAGTACAGCTGTTTTAGTCTCTGGGCGTTAGGTATGTCCCTAGAAGAGGAGAGAGTACTGTTTACAAAAGGGGATATTGCTCCAATAATATCAGAAGGGTTGGAAGTCGGTATCCAAGCACAGAGCTCTCCCACGGGAAACGTGTCCTCTACCAGCTCAAATTCAACGAGACAGTTTTATTTACGTATGTTGTATGTTATAGCGTTTTAGTTCCCCGTGGGACTCTTTTTAACGATGCAGAGATTGACACAGGCTCCAGATAGAAAAAGAAGCCTCATTTCTGCTTATAGCTGTGTGAATGCTGTTGACGAATACATGTGACTCTCCGCAGACTGAATCAGCTAATTTACTTTTAGGCAATCTACTGACATGGCCACTAGAACGTCCTATAGATGTGCAAAGTCCACGAAGGTTGCTTTTGCAAGTCCTGAACGACATTCTTCTTCTATGCCCAGAGGAAGAATGTCTTGCCATCTGCCTGTGTGTTCTCGCGCCTTCGCTCCTTTCTTTCTTCCTTCACAATTTCATTGCTTTGACATCTCTAGCTAGATCAGATATGACCAGAGGATCAGGAGATGTTATATGTGAAGCGCCTTTACAGTGAGGCAAAGCCCTTTATTTGGTGATAATCAAGACAGTCAATAATATTGTATATAATTTATATTTCTACCACTCACACATACACATGCCGTATTTCACTCGGTAATGAACTTAAGGAAGGCAGCTTATCTCTGTTCTCCACGGCATCCACGTCGACTTCCTCCCTCCGCTTCCGCTTCTTTCCCTCTGAAAGTCAGTGTGTCAGTCTGTGACGTGGTGGTGTCTTAAGGCTGAGCCGAGCCTTGCGCCACCGCTGACAGCTCATTTCCCTGAAGCACTAATCAAAACTAAAACGTCTTCCTCTAGTTTGTCTCACTCTCTGTCTCTTTCACCCGTAGACTCTGTAATGTTCTGAGTGATCTGCTGAGACACTCTGGCTCTCTGTAATGCTCGAGATGTGAGTGTTTCCGGTGAGTTTTGAGGTTGAGACAATAATTGTGTCTCATTAAGGTTTATTAGCACAGGTAGGAAGAAATAAATAAAATGGTCAATAACCCTGCCGAGCAAACTTTAATGCAGTCAGTGGTGGCAGGTTTCCAGCGTCTCTGCCTCTGGACTGCTAGTAATTGCACATTTGTATCATTTGAGTTGCAGTCATAAGTAAATTCTGTTTGGTTTTCCCCCACCCATTTTTTCTTTTGCGTGGGTTTACTGGAGTGAATTTATCCAGAAACGTTTCCAGAAATTATGGCGTTCCTGACCCAGCGCAGATAGTCTGCCTTACCGTACCCCAGGGTAAGCTTGGCATCAGTGTGAATCAATAACAAAAGAGGAGAGACATGTATTATGAATGATGAAACCACGCATCACCACTGGCGCAGTAGCTCGTCTGATGCAAAATGTTTATTCAGTAAACTACCACCTCAACACTGGTGACAGGCTGAGGGAAATACACTATTAAAAAAGACTCGTGTTTACTCTTTAAACCTTTAGATCTGGTTGTTTTTGTCATGCAATGTATTACTTAACGTTAAGCATTACTATTGGTTTTTGATTGTTGAAGTACAGCATGCTCCCAGGACCCACTGCCTCTGAGCACATCTTTAATGCGATGCGTCGTTCACAGTGTAAAATCTCATCTGTGTGTGTGAAATGTAGCAGGTCGACTGACATGTGGTCTCCTTACACAACTGCTGCTCCGGTGAGGGAATGTTTACGAAAATGATGGCTTGTCAACGATCAGCTCTCTGACTTCCTGCTCAGCTCCAGTGACACAGACACAAAACACAAGGTGGGAAGAGATACTGCCAGGTGTAAATGTAGTTCTTAAAGGAATAGTTCAGCTTAATCATCACGTCTTTATGAGTACCTCCGTGATGTCGAGTGCATGAGAGGAAAGGAAACGCTGTTCACATGCACGTTGAGATCATAGGATCTCAAGAGTTAAGGAACAAAACAAGACTCTTGAGTTTTTAAAGATGTTTTCACGTTCATTAATCACTGCGTGAGTCTGTGTGACAGTTTCTGCGTGAGAACAGCTTTAGGGCACTTGAGATCTTCGATAAACCAGCCAGATAACAGGTGCAGTTATGAGTCTGCATGAGGAGACGGCAGCAGGCAGGTTTATGAAGGTCTCCGTGCATCTCATCACCACTAAAGATCGGTTCTTTGAAAGCCTACTCAATCGTCTCGGCAAGCAGAGACTGGCCATTAGAATCCTGAGCGAGTTCTGTTCAGAAGATGGCATTTTAAAGTAATTTTTCAGTTTGTCTACGGGTTTTCATTGATGCCACATTAAGTTGTCTTTTTAAAAACTTATTTTACAGCTGCTGCTGTACTCTTCAATGAAATCTTATTCATCATAATTCACAGAAACTTAAAAGTACAAAATTCACAGCCAGTACATTGCTCAGTTTGGTGCTTTTGCGACAAAGTCAGCATTGACACAGTCACCCACAGCTCTGCCTTGAACAATACACTTCCTCTGTCACACCCTTCCAGTCTCTCACATGAAATTCCTTCCTTACAAAGCAGCGTGTTAATATCGAGGGAGCGGTTGATTTCACGCTCTCTTACACAAAGACAGACACTGTACTTATGTTATGTTATGTTCATTTCTGTTTCGTTTGGGTTTTTAAGGACCACATTATTTTTTGGATGGATGGATTTTCTGTATGATTATTGTTTTCACATATTTTATTTGCAAGACGAATATATTCGTCAGTGTTTTGTCGATGCCTTTGCCGTAGCGGTACGCTGAGTTTTTCCTTAAACTACAGTGATTCATTCACTATTCACTGGCTATTTTTGCCTCAGTTGGTCGCTTTGATAAATCACTGTAGTAAGTGTGGGATGTTTGATGGTTTGCAAATGAGCCAGCCATTTGCTTTGTGGGCAGGTGCACAAGCTGGCAAGTGAGTGTTTCATTCAACCAACCAGCGATGGCTTCTCCAGGAGAGCAGCTTGAAATCGTGAGAGGACATCCAATGCTGTAGTTTGGAGAAAAAATGAGGCCTGCATAAGAAGGGAAAGCTAGATAAGAGTTTATTTGATGTGTCCCATTACAAGGGCATCGTATTTTATTTTTAGCACTGCAGATTTAAAGCAGCAGGAGGAGGAGGAGGAGGCAGTAAGTTACTGTTGAACCTAGGTTTAATTTTGGCAGATTAGTAACACTAGAGACGAGCCCAAAATGAGTCAGAGCAACGTTCATTTATTCACATTGGACAGGGATTGATTCAGGCTAAAACTGGCACTGCTCACTGCATTATTCACGGTTGAATGATGGAAACGGGAGCCAGTGTCAATAAAAACTCATCTTTATTGCTGGTTGTTTGCTTTTGATCCATATCAGATAATGTAGCTAGACGAGTGAGTGAAAGTTCACTTTTAGATAGAACTGAAATTCTATACGGAGCGCCGCTAAAAACAAGACACGAATTTAGCTTTTATTCTGATTTAGCTCACACAGATGGCAGTATCAGGATAAGATAAGAGATTTTTCGTTTTAGATTCTCCTGCTGAGTCTTATTTCTAATTGCGTTTCTCCAATGAGAACATTTCTTGTATGTGTGCGTAACATTTAAAGCCATATCTCTCCCTCTCCCTCTTTTACACATTAATCATGCAGGATTCATAGATAACGGATAGTGCTCATAATGTCTCTCGCTGTTCACTGCTTATTGGCCGGTTGCGGATCAGTTAACGTGACCTATATACATACGTGGACGGGCTGTTTTCCCTTTGGGCATTTTGAATGTGACATGAAAGCTTCTTTGCCAAGTCAGATTTTAATAATATAGCCCAATATCACATGTCACAAATTTGCCTCGAGGTGCTTTATAATCTGTACATCATATGACTCATCTGTCCCTCCGGATATACCTCAATCGTATACCTTATAAACACACGTAGTGTCAAACTGCTGTATTAGTGTGTTGGCCCAGTAAATCATCTCTGATTGCGTTATCTGTGGCCATCTGTCTCTATTTGACTACTGACTTGGCGAAAAAACATAGAGAAATAAATCTGTAAGCTTATGCTTTGTGCTTCTGTGTAAGTCTGTAGGATTCTGATGAGAGTATTTATGCCAAGACATCAGAAATGATGCCTGAGTCTTCGCTGTAGGACATATGCAGACAAACACAACAGTGTCACAGTCACTCCTGGAAATATTCAGATGTCATACTCACAGCTTACGGCACCAGAACGCTGAAATATAGTAAAACAATCGGTTGAAATGTGAGATTTACCATGATGTGCTTGGTAACACTTTCCAGTACACTAGATGTTGGGTCACTTGAGCTTCAGCTCTCAGTGTTTTTTGTGCATCCAGATGTCACACATCTGTAACAGTGTTTTTGTGTGTCCCTCTGTGCAGGTTAACTTTGTGGCATGTCAGCTGTTTGCCCTGCTGATGGCTGTGTGGTTCAGGATCTACCTCCATCCCAGTAAGACCAGTCCCTTTATCAGACATGTGGTGGCCACTCTGCTGGGCTTCTACTTGGCTCTCTTCTGTTTTGGCTGGTGAGTCCCAGAATCTTAAGATAGAATTTTATTCTGTATATTTCGCAGAATGCTTTTTCATTAAGCATTTCAGTGACGGGTAAAAGCAAAAGTTACACTTATTTGTAGCCTAAATTATTTAGATGTGAAACAAAATTATGAAATCAAATGATTATTTGTTGATATTCAAAAGGCATATTTAATAAAGGTAACATTAATAAAAAGAGTCCATAAGAAGTGAAAGAAAACCACACAGTATGAAAAAGTTGCCATGTGAGAAATGAAGTAAATGATTAATTAGTTTACTAAAATGTTGCCAGTTATCTTTGTTAAGCTTTTTTTCAACATAGACATTTTTATGCAGCAACACAACCATTTCAGTAATTTCCTTCCTTGTTTTGTTTTCGTTTGTTTTTTCAAATTACCCCACACCTGCTGCTGTTCTCCTGCCATCACCCCACATCCTTCGCCGGTCTTCCGCCGTGCCATCATGCACTTTCTTTCTCTCCTCTCGCTTGTGCTACCTTTCGCTTGTCTCCCTCGCAATCAGCCTGTCTCTTCATCCCTGCCAAAGCAAAAGGGTCGATAGCGTAGTAAGTGATATCCAATTAGAAAGCTGTTGCCCTGTAATAGACAACCCACTGTGCCGTTGTATCTCCTGCACAGTGCCTCTCAAACAGCTGCTGTGTTTGTGTGTCGCAGTAACTCGATGTCCAGCTAGTGTGAAAATGCTAAACAGGTTTTTCTGCACAGATTAAAATAACATCTGTGCAGATGTTTGAACAATTACAAAGGTAAAATTATCATTGTTATTAAAAGTTTTTAATTAGATGTTTAAATCACCTAAAATGGACTAATGCAGCTCGATGTCAGACCAGATTGTCAGCTCTTTGTTTAGCTCTTCTGACCATGAAGTGACAGACGCTTTTACAGACCAAAGTTTGTAAAAGTATGTCTGTAAAGCAATTTTTTCAGAGTAAAAGACACACGCGTCAGTCAGACACAGTGTCAGTCAAAAACCGATGTGTATTTTTGGAAGTTGCAAGAGTAAATTAAGGTTACTTAGGGCTAGTTTTCTGTTTATACCGTCCCAATCAGTATCCTTGTTCGAAATGCATGCGTGTCCACACACACAATGTAATTTAGACTTTGCATACACTCACACTCTTGTGTCTTGTGTGAGGATCTGCCTCGCAGATGCAGGAGAGTGTTGGTTTATTTTCGGATGTATTCCCTCTGGCAGACATACAAGCTTGTTTTGAATGTCACTGGAGAAAAGAATTGGAGACTTCTGAGCAGTTGAAAGATTTTCTTCCGTCAAAGGGGAATGGAGTTCATTGTCATGTTTGTTTAACGTTTTCCAAGCGAGCAGGTCAGATGCTACCATGTTTTCCTTCTATTCTTAAGCCTCTTTGCTGGGAAGATCATTTAATTCTCCCTGTCCTGTTCCAAACCCTGATGCCCATCCCCGATCTGTTGACTACAAACACACTGTGGCATCTCTCCTTTCCTGGTAGGCTTGACACTGGCAGAATCACACACTGTGCCCTTCGAAGACCCATCTGTTTGTGTGCTTCACAGAAAGGGAGACAGGTGGATCACCAAATCTCACACAATTCACTGTAATGTTTTAATGTAAAGAGTCTCGCACCCTGAAGGCAGCGTGAAGGTGATTATTACCACCTAAGACAGGTGGCTGTGGCTCGGGAGGTAGAGCAGTCGCCTGCCAATTGGAAGATTGGTGGTTCGATTCCCGCCTCCTTCAGTCATA
>JAUMHF010000014.1:8996065-9021817 GCA_032359275.1 Microctenopoma steveboyesi | reverse complement strand
TACGGACAAACATCGGTTTACGCACAAATCTTTTTTACACACGCACAAAATCATTGTGGCGGTGATTTGATCCCATAATAGTGCATATCTTTGTATAATGTGTAAATAAATGTGTAAAAATTTTATTTTTTTATTGTAGAGCTTAAGTGTATTGCAGAGATAGTTTAATTTAATTTCATTGGTTGTCGTCCACTGCAATACACTACATGACATGGTCATGCACATCCAACATCTATGTGCAGTCCCGACACCCTGCATCTTTCAGTTTGCCCTGTTATTGGGTTTGAGTACTGATTGATTAAGCTTTTGGTTTTTAATTGCACCTGCATACGTAGTTAGGTTACCGCAGTTCTTTTTTAAACATTAGCATCCATAGCTAATTGTCAATTAATGACCATATTTATTTATTTCACCTTCTAGAACCATTATAAGCTGTAGTGAACTGTACTTTTTAGATACTGCAAAAGCTTGTGAAAGGTGCACATTTATACACACTGTATAAATAGAAGAGAGATAGACTAAGAGATCTGTTCTGCTTTTATTCTCACCACGCGGTCCCTTTTTTTTGTACAGGTACTGCTTCGTAGTGACACTGGGCTATCTGATCTTGTGTCAGATCACACGAGTCTACGTGTTCGACTATGGAATGTACTCAGCAGATTTTACAGGGTAAGTTTAACTAACGCTACACAGCTCTGTTTATTATTTTGAAGATCTCCCTCGCTCTGAAATTAAATTCTTAAATTGAGTAGAGAACGACTCTGAAAAGAGAAGTTCCCATTAAGAGTCAGGGGAATATCCTGTTTGAGCTGAACAGAAACGTATCCAGTCCGCAGGAGGGCATTGGTACAACTGTGGTTCTTTGTGGTTGGTTCCCTCTCCTCCACACTGTCTGACAATTCAAGCAGACAGCTTGGTCTCCCAGCAGGGTGGGGGTGGCTAGTTGCTAAGCAACCTAATGCAAACCTATATTGTTTCTGCAAGGGCAGAACTTTCACCCTTTCAGCTACCTTGTCTGCTTTCATGTTTTTCTTAAAAATGTCAGTGTAACCCCTGTGGTCAGGTGTGTTTTATTCTACAGGGGCAGGCTATCTGTTTTAGACCAGCACATCTGTGCTCTGTTGCTTTATTCTTAAATCTGTAGCATAACCTTGTTACCAGCAGCAGCATTAGCCACAAGCTTGTTTATTTGGAAGCAAATGTTTTTATTAAATCAGGAGGGAGAGAGCTAAAGTAGCACAGCACTGGACTGGAACCTAAAGAATTGGAAATACCTACAATTATCCTGGAGAAAACACCACTGTGAAGATACTACTGCAGCTGATACTGTTACTACTGTACTAAATTTATAGGCCATGCGTTTGATGATGTGTCCAAACCACTGTGCCCTTCCTTTAAACTCAATATTATTAACTTGGACCCTTTTTCCTGTTTAATGCTTCATTAGGCCCATGATGGTTATCACCCAGAAGATTACCAGCATGGTGTTTGAAATACATGATGGTAAGATGTGTTTCTTAAGATGTTTGTACCGTGTGTGTGTGTGTGTGTGCGTGTGTGTGTGCCCAGTATTAAAAAAGGTGGCAGACACAACACAAGTGAAAATGATGGTTCAGTAGTCTAAAAGGAGATCATATGGTTGTGTTTCCGAGTCAGTAGTCAATTGTGACAAGCAGCTAGTGAACCAGAAAGAGAACAGAAACACAGTTATGCAATGGACCCATGACAAGTATAGTCTCTCTCCCTCTCTCTCTCTCTATGCAACAGATATGGTTTACTTTACATGCAAGCTCAACTTGGAAAAAAGAAGCAGAGCTGTAGTATAAAAGTTCCGAAGATCCAGTTTACCTTCCGTTGAGTCACCTGGATTTGAGACTCTTGAGGCAAATTGACAGTTTTCTGGTAAAACAAAAACACCACATGCACTAATGAGCAATGAATAGATGAAGATTTCATGCTGGGGTTAAAATAATTAAGGTATCAGAGGTGAGGAGAGTCTTTCAGAAGGTGGTGAGCTGCACTTACAGTTTTTTAGTTCCTAGTCTTTAGTCAATGGGTATATTCTACACTGACTGGACACTCGGTAGTAAAATAACTATTCATATTTCGCTGTGTGTTGCTAAGCGGTTGCATGCATGCTTGTTTGAGCGCTCACACATTACAAACAATCAAAGAAAATACGTCCGAGATGCTGCTCATATCCGAGCTTGCTGGATCAGAGATGGAATCATTAAAAGCAGTGTGTTATTCTTTTATACTTTATATATAGGTCTAACTGTAGCCAACAAAGCCAACAACGAGCTGTATCACTAAGCAATACTGAGACTAATGTGAGCCAATAAAATTGAGTAAACTTTGTGTTTTATCTTTTACTCATAAATATTAATGAATAACCTGTGTTAAATAGGATTATGCTGGATGTGGTGCATCGCGCCTTTAGGCTCTCTCGTATACTCTCTTCTGCTAAATCAGCTGAAGAAGCTGTTATTATTATTATCTGGCCATTCACACACGTCCTTCCGTGGACATTGTGATATGTGTATTTTATAGAATCCAATGTTACCACTGAATCACACTGCATCTTAGACCATGATTTCCACGTGTGCGTGTACGTACACACGTGCCTCTCTTTGTTGTCTGTCTGTAGGTTTGACCAAGCGAGAGAGTCAGCTGTCTCCCAGTCAGAAATACCTAGCTATCAGGTATGTGACTCAGGTATGTTTTTACTGCTTTGGATTATGGGTTAATTCAATCAGATTAGCATGGGGGCTAATTGGAATTCATGGGTTTTGGCATCATTTAATATAATTTAATTTTGGTATGTTTCTTTATCCATAAGAAAACACCACGCTGTCCTTTCAGACACTCTTTGTTGTGGCCAAGTAGCTGTTTCGACAATATTCAGTACCAAAAAAAGAAAGGTCAAACCTTTGTTTCATAAACTTTTGCTGGGTCATTGTTTGTCCGCCACTTACTCAGAGATAGCTATTGGGAAGCTGAAAGAGCTCCCACTCAGGCAGTGACATTGCTGCCTCACCCAGCAGATAGAATTCACCAGGGAGAGACCACAGAGACACAAAAACACAAAGTCAGAGTCAATTAGGGCACTCAGGCTCCCTCCAGGTGTCATGCACTGTCTTTGCAAGTAGTATTTCATCTGTTATGCTGATACACATTTTAAATTGATGTCTCCAAAAAAAGCATGGGAACAACTGTTCTAGGACAAGTCCTGTGTGTAGTGAGTCTTACGCTTTCCGATTGGACTGTGAAGTGGAACAAAATAACACAAATAACAACAACAACAGCATATTCTTATATATCCATTCTTGTTTCTCCCTGTGGCCCTCAAGACGGATGCCCAGCCTGCTGGAGTACCTGAGCTACAACTGTAACTTCATGGGCATCTTGGCAGGGCCCACTTGCTCGTATAATGACTACATGGCATTCATTGAAGGGACGTGTTATCAGCCGCGGCACCAGGAGAATGCAAATGGCCAAGAGAACGGGAAGCACCATCAGATAGAACCCTCGCCCAAGGTATAACACAAACTGAATTTAGAAACGGAGTTTAGTGACGTGTAGTTTGGCTGAATTCACATGACATGAAAATTAAATCTCGTTTGCAGACAGGATTTACAAAATAAAAATGCATGTGTGATAAACTTAAAACTGTTTTAATACATCAGAGTACTTATGATTTTAAGCTCCCTTTAAATGTATATTTGGGTAATGGCCCAAAGTAGAGCTGTTTTTAAGCAGTCCAGAGTAATTATAACGCATTTGGTTCCTTTTAAAGAAACAGAAGCTGAGATATTGTTTAGAATTTAATGACCCAAATGTCTAAACCTCAGGGTTATTTTTGTACTTTTACTGCATAATGCATTCATAATTTATTTCTGTGTGTATATCTGATAAAAGAAATGAAGAGAGTGAAACACAAATGTTGCCAAATGTCAAACATGAGAGAATGCTCAAGGACTTAACCTCAAGTCAACTTGAAAGCGTTTTTGAAGTTCAAAGTAACAACTTATTATAATAATATAATATAAAAGTCTAAGGGTGAACAGGACTACTTGTTAGTATCTCATTCTCTCCTCTCACCTCCGCACAGAATGCCGTCATCTCCAAGCTGTGTACATGTGCCATCTCTCTGGCCCTCTATCTGTCGCTATGCAAAGTGCTTCCAGTGGAGTACACCATAGACGATGACTTTCTCAACTCCACGCCCTTACATCTACAGGTCATCTACCTTTACCTGTCCATGCTGGCATTGAGACCAAAATACTACTTTGTCTGGACACTTGGTAAGTTTGTCTGTACTTTATTACTTTACTTTGCTTTTATCCAAAGCGAGGTGTCTGGCTCAGGGACACACCTGGTAGGGGATGGACTAGGAGTCAGACAGGGTTTCGAACCTGCGACCTTCTACATGCCAGTCTGACGCTTAAGCCATTGAGCTACCAGACACATTATTACTTGAATGTGTGCGAATACTCAAAGAAGGCACACAATGAATGAGTTGACTGTGACTGTATGTCACTTATTTATTCTGCATGTTGTAGCCTTTAAATGTGTAACATGCAGTAAAAGTGAAGAGCAAACCTCAGGGAGAAAAACAATCACATAATGAAATGCAGATTAGGTATGAAAAAGTGTGACACAGTCAGTGATTTTAGAGATAAAATAAGGCTGCAAATTATGTGATTTTCCTTATAAAAGCATGTGAATCTGCCACAATAAAGTCCCAAATCTTATTTAACAGCATTTTATATCTAGTGCTCACTTACAAAAGCTAGAGCTCTTTCTTACCAACCACAGATACACTGACTGAAGTGTTCAGAGGATGTGGAACTGTTGCTGTTGCTGTTGTTGTACTGTTGCACAGAAACATTTGGACCTTTTCTCCCGCAGCTGATGCTATCAACAACGCTGCTGGATTTGGTTTCAGTGGATACAACAAAGATGGCTCGCCACAGTGGGACCGGATATCAAATGTCAGAATTCTAGGCATCGAGGTAAGATTCTTCTTATGAAAAAGATCATGTCCAAATAAAGGCATTTGTCAGCTAACGCTAAGTGTGTCGTTTTGGATCCAATTTCAGTTAGCCACCAGTTTCAAGATGTTTATAGACAACTGGAATATACAGACAGCCCTTTGGCTCAAAAGGTAAAACATTTTTGCACATCTTCCATGTAGCATTTAGATTTGAATTAATAATTAAGCAAAAACAAACTTTAGGGACTGATTGTAGCCCATGATCATCCTTAAGTCTAATTTTTTAAATTGCATTTGAGAAAACAAGCTGTGTTTTGTTTCTAGTTGAACTGTCGACGAAACACTTGCTGTCTTTCCTCTTCCCAGGGTGTGTTATGAGCGCTGTCCCATCAACCCCACTGCTGCCACCTTCATGTTGTCAGCCATGTGGCATGGGGTGTACCCCGGCTACTACCTGACCTTCATCACTGGCACCACTATGACAATGGCTGCACGTGCAGTGAGTGTACCTCTGTTTTTCGGGTCACAAGACATGATTTGAGCTTTTCTTACCAGATTTAGCCAAATGGATATAAACTCACAATGCTAGGGAGGTATATTGTGCTGTTATTGTACATCTTAAATAACATGCAGATATGCATTTGCAGAGTTATTTGATTTTCGCTACCGCACCAGGGTCTATGGGCTTTTTAGATTTTCCATGGCTATCTGAAACACAAACACACAGCACCATCTCTTTTTTTGGAAACAAAACAGATAGTGCTAAAATGTGTCATGTTACTTTTACCTCATTTGTAAGACCATCAGACCAGACCACTTCACCCTGGTGCCATGAAAGAAAGAGTCAAGAGGCAAATTATTTGAGGACTTTCAAGTGGTGGTAGTGGAAGAAGAAGCACTCTATGCTTCTGGATCATCTACTTGGTAGATTTTGTTTTGCTTCTTTAGGGGAATTCTTGCAGAGTCACTATTCTTTTTTTTATCTGAAGGAGGGACACAGAGACCACTGACCGCCCCTACACAGACATTAGCAGTAATACTTAGGAATACTGAGAGCACCAGTTAAGCATTGGTACGGGTACGAATCCCTGCCACTAATAAAAGGTGGAAGCATGTAAATGAGTTTTAGGTTTAGACTTTAGAACCCCAACAGAGTGACACTGTCTAATGTCAGGCTCAGAAGGTGAAAGCCGTGTAGCCTGCTGACTTTTAACTTTTAACTCTGGGGACAGACTGCACTCTAAGCTAAGAGCTTAAGAGGTGGTGTTTAAGGTTTGTCAGACAGGTCTGGAGGGCAACATAAATATCAAAAGCAACTCAAAATCTGATCTGACTTAACTAGGGAGCCAGTGGAGGGAAGTTGATTGGTGTAATGTTGTCAAATTTCCTGGATTTGGCTGATATTCAGCAGCATTATGGACTATTTGAAGCCAGAAAACAGAACATTACAGCAATCGATAGTGTGGATTAAGAATTAGGAATGCTTTTTTCGTTTAGATCTTTGTTTACTGTAAAATTATGTTGAGCAGCTCACAGAAGGTTTTTTATTCTTCTTCTCTTCCAGATAAGACACAACATCAGACCACACTTTTTGGTCTCTGACTCATACAAGCGCATCTATGATGTCATCACGTGGGTAGGGACTCAGATTGCCATTAGCTACACAGTGGTCCCGTTTGTCCTACTAGCGGTGGGACCTTCACTCAAATTCTACAAGTAAGTGTGTTTGAGTTTTGGGTTGATATTATGTTATTACAATATACAGCATTGCTTTAAGCTGCATTGCTGACTGCACATAAAACAAAACATTACAGCACAAGAGAGATTGATGTGTGAAGTAATTAGTCACTCCATTGTAGTGTAAAAAAGCTGTAATATCTATCTCGTAAGTGTAGTTGCGGATAACAGAGTAGAAATGAACAGTATTTCATTAAACTAAACCGTCTTGTTAGGCTGTAACAGTTAACAAGACGGCTTAACGAGCAAAGGATCGGGCAGATTGATGAGGAGCAAATGACTCGAGTGACTTTAAAACTGCTCCGCTTCTATCGTGAAATAAAGACGGAGCAATGGGCAGCATTATGCAGAATGAGGGATGCTGTGAAATCAGTGTGACTGCTAGACAGGCAGTATTAAACAACTGATTAAGGGAGATGGGACTTTGGAGACGGAGGTGATGCTACTGGAAGCTAGGTCACATTTTCTCTGGGTATGATTCAAGTAAATAACATGGTAAACATAACATCAGCAGTCTGTGATGGTAAATATCTTCTCATTGAGTAGTCTAACACAGAGGTGTTTCTAGCAATTGGATTAAATGTCTGCTAAATTGTGATTATTTAACACTAAATAAAGGAATACTACTTATTAAGCCACACCTCTTTTCCTATAAGTATGATGCCCATGTTAGTCCCTCTACACTTCTCAAACCTTGTATCCCTATATACTCTTATCGCGGTGACACTACTAACATGCTCATGTTAAACAGGAAGCAGTTTAGTATGTAAGCATCCTAGTATTTGATGGTGCCGCTGGGACTAAACTGTTAGAATTATTTAAAGATTTTGTTAGTAGTACTGAACTAGCTGATCACTAATATTTTTCCAATTTACGATTTGGATCAAAATCTGTCTAATAATCATCAAGACTTTTTAATGAAAATCAAACAATATCTCATCCTCATGGTGGTGCTAGAGGAAAGGGAATAACGGAAGTCTTAAAATCACATTGCCCTTCCTATAGCCTTACCCCACCAACATGACCAAAAACTTGACTTACAATTCTTCTATGTTATGCTATTTTTCATTCATATTTATTTGTATATTGTGTAAATGATCTAATTAATTATTGTTCTGACGCTGTTTTACTTTGGAATAAATCTGCAGGTCTTGGTACTTCTGTTTACACCTCGTGTGTCTGCTGGTGGTACTGGCCCTGCCCGTCAAATCAAGACGCCGACAGGAAGGCCTACGAGACAACCAGACACAGCAAAACAGCACAGACAACAACTGCAACCAGAAAGACAAAGCCACATGAGGCTTAGGACAGCGGCAGAAACAACTGATCTGAACTAGAAACCACAGAGAGCGTGGAGTGTGGAGAATCTGTTTACCTGACAACGAACCAAATATGGGACGCTCTTGAAAATCCTATTAGACAGAAAACCCAATGTCCTGTCAAAACATCCAGTAGCAAGGATGACAGTACTGATATGGATAAGAGAGCAGGATTACACCGTGTAAACTAATGATTGATATTGGTGACATTACATTAGTGGAAATTAGGTCTTTAAACTGCCTTAAACCCTCTATGTACCCAGTTTGGATTGCACGCAGCAAGAACCCAAAGGCAGTTACACCACAGTGGTGTCAGGTTATACAAACCGAACAGAGTGCAGTATGTGGAGGGTTTTTGTCATTATCTGAATATAAGCCTCTGTTAGGCAGGCAGAAATGGAAAATGTGTTCACATAAAAGAAACATAACCTTTATCATCAGCTGCCAATTTCAAACAGGCCTTAGGATCCTCAAAACATTGTTTTATTTGTATGTCTTTAAAAAAAACTTTATTCAAGGGGAACTCACATTGTATGCGTTTTATATTTAGACATTTCTGAGAAACACTATTTGGTTGATTTTTCAGGGATGAATCGACTTTGTCTGACATAGTCCCAAAATTGAAATCAAATCTCCAACAGTGGAAAGTCTAAAGAAGGCACTCCATATTTATTAAATGGATTTCTATTTCTTTTTATATTTTTCATATCTGTTGCTTTTTTTGACAAACTCATAACGATAAATGTCAAAGGGAATTTACCCTGTCATCATTAAAACAACTTTTTATAAGGATTTATGGGAGTATATATTTTTTTTTTAATCTTAATATTTTTCACACAGCAGATTTCCTTTGTGTTCAAATGTCTCTCTCCTCTAATATAATTATCCAAAAATATTTAGTTAGCGGAAATCTCATTTTGTAAATTGTCTGAAATCCTGAAAATGCCACAGAAATAGAATTACATTATCATATTCAGTGACAAATAGGTATTCAATTGTCAAAGGGTTTTGTAGCCATAAATAATACAAGCCAACTGAATGTATGAAAACTTTCCACATTTTTGCACTTTCCATAAAAGCACATATTATGTTCAGGCTACAAAATATGTAAGAGTGCAGTTTGCATTTGTCTGTGAGGAAATCTGACACAGTTATTTATGTATGTGACATAATAATATTGTACAAAATTCTAAGAAAAATGCCAGCTGTTGTGGAAAGTGGTCTCATTTCATGTTGTATGTTTTTATGTTAGACTAGGGGATGTTTCGGGGTGCATTTACTGTAAGATGTAACAGACACTGTTTCCTCGTGTTGTTTTGGTTCACGACTCTCCTAAAGCCTTTCAAATACTTCAGTTTACTCTTTAAAACATGCAGCAGTTCACAGCCATACATTCCTGTATCAAAATACATTGTTAGGGAAGGAAAATATGAGGCAGGGAAGGCAGTATAGTAAAAAGCAACTGACTCTGTAAAGTATCTGTTAGAGCAGTAAGTAGTCTGGGGGTTTCAGGCCCACATTATTACTTGGGAGTTGTGCATTATTTTTGGAGAAAAGTAATTATGTTTGTTTGGTTCATTTGTGTTAAGTGAAATAATAACAAAGCAGCAGAGGTGAGCTCACTTCTTATTTCTTTTTAAGACATTTAACATTACATTTTCCTGCCATAACTGTGTGTACCAGTATTCATGTGACCTATACATGTTAGTGTGGTCTCAAGTAAACTCTATTTGTATCCTAGGCCCTGCGTAGGTGACTATGGCCCACCCAAGAGAAAGGGACGCCATTCTCCAAACATAGCGATTATTGCACTGCATGGCCACCAAAACCAGCAGATCAATGCAAACTGCTTCATATGTCCAAAGTGCCAAATCAAAGATGGCGCATTTTAGTTTTGTGTGTATGTGAACATGTGTGCCTGCGTGTATGTTTGTGTGCGCCTGTGCAACATAATGATTATTTTTGTGTGAGAAGGAAATTTATTGAAAGATTTGTATAACAGTACATTAAAATTCAGATTTATGTGGCAAAATAAAGAGAAACTATTTTTAAACACTAAAGTGAAATGGGTTTTTTTTGGCTTTAAACATCAACCTATCTTACCCAGATGCTCATTATCGCAAAGTATTATCGCTCTTGTTTTTATCCAGTGGACTATTTTGATTGCTCTACCTTCGTTATACTAAGCAAAAGATTTCATTTTATGTTTCCAGCACGAGCACGCAGAAGGAACTGAACTGGACTGACCTTTGACACCACTGTAAACTTTTGTTTGATGAGCGTGTTCAGTGCTTCGTCCTATTTTAGCCGTAGGTTGATGTTCTTGTAGAAATGATGCCATGGAAACGGACACAAATACAGCATGAGTTTACAATAAAGTTCAAGGATTTCTTTGCAGTGGTTCACTAGTTGCTATGTATATTTACTCCATTGGGAGTAAAATACGTGCATTTACATTTTTTACAAAGTAACTTAATGTATGGTACAGTTTGGAGACAAAGTTAGAAAGGCAAGGCCGAGAGGGTTTGGTTTTTTGCAGAGCAGGGACAGAGCTGAATAGAGCTGCCAGGCAGGACGAAAATAGGAAGACCTGAGGAGGTTCATGGATGTATTAAAGGAGGACACGCAGACGCTTGGTTTGACGGAGCAGGATGCTGGGATGGGGTGAGATGGAGGTAGATGATCTGCTGTGGCGACTCCTAGAGGAAGAAGCCGAAGAACGAAGACTGTACTATTTATATTTGATATAAGTTAATTTGCAGACGCAATGTTTGCTTTTTTAATTGTGGCCAACTAAGGGGAACGTTTCTAACGGATAGAATTCAATTCAATTCATATCTGATTTAAAAAGTTAGTCAGATTGATGATTGATTGAAGTACTATCCAACTTGGATAAAGAACTTTAAGTGCTTCCTTAGGCTCCCTAAGTACTTTACGTATTTGTGTACTTCTGCCACATTTGAGTACATAAGTACATAATTAACAACAAAGTACATTTAAAGTATATCTGTTGTAATCAAGTACTGTTAGTAAATCTCTCTGCAAAAAGTAAGACATGCTAGTGTAGAATTGAGTGAGGTCAAGTAAAGCAGGCTATTTGAGTAAATGACTACTGATAGATCAAATAAATGTAATGGAGCAAAAGTTCTGACTGGAATATAATACACTAACTTAACTAGTGTGGCGCAGTGTCAGTGCATTACACTTTTTATTTACTTCACCATTACAGTAAACTTGTTTTTTTTAGGAATCTCGCACCAGTCACGTGAGGTCTTTTCTAGCCTAAATAAAATGTGGGGGAGGGCTTCCTGACCCCCCCCCCCCCCCGCTCAGCCACATGTTGACGCCACTGTAAGCAGGTTAGCAGGAGGCGGAGCTGCACTGTACAGCAGAGCCATAGTCAGAGTGCAGGTTTACGGTTTAAGACATTATGACATAAACAGCCAGTATTATTAACTATATTCCACACTCAGGAATCAAACTACAGACGGCTACAGACACGCTCGGCCCAGGTAAGGCGACTTTTAGGTGTTGTACTGTACTTTCATTTCCTCTCAGGTTTGGGAAAACTAGTTTGAGAACCTGTTGCTGAGCTAGCCCCTGTGAGCTAGCATTAGCTTGTTAGCCGTTGGTAGTTGAGCTAGCTGTTTGGTTGTTGCTTCCTAGTGACAAACACGGGAAGTCAGTTCTGTTGTGTTAACACCTCGGTGAAAACAAACGTGAATCAGAGGCCTGAAAAGCCAAAATATAATAAACTGTTAACTCTTCTTTGCATAGTCACATTTTAAGTCATGTGATATATGTCTGTGTGTCTCATCCAGATGTTTGTTTTTTAGACAACAAACACAGAGAACGTTTGTACTGTGAGTACTATATCCGTCAATGTTTAAATGTCATCTTCATGGGCAAATGCGGGTAGAACTACTGTATGTTTATCACCAACTGACCACTGACCCCATGCCCTGGCAGCCTGCTCATCAGATCTTAAGTGTCCTTCCAGCAGCTCCTGTTCCAAGTAACATATTTATTTACCATTTAAAGTGTGAACCCTCTCTAACAGCGGACATTAAGCAATTATGTGTTATTTAAGTTTCCAGGGAACACAGTAAAACTGCTTTTGACGCCCTGCTATCACAGGGAATTGAATCCTCAGCAGTTTCACACCCACATGACAAGACAGGAAGAGCTGACTGGTTAAATTTAGAGATACTATCCAGTCCTTCCTCATAAATGACCACTACCAACATCTGTCTGTGTGTCTGTGTGTGTGTGTAGGTTCAGATAGCAGCACAGCTTAAAAGGGTTCATTTGAATTTGTATGGTGATATTACGATTGCCTGTGTTCTGTGTAAATACTGGACAATATCTGTCCTGAAAGCAGATTTAAGTAATTCTTTCTGTCGATTTTTTTCATTGATTTTTCATGTAATAGGGGAAAAAAACATATTTTGTGTTATACACAATATTGATTGTGCATTATGTCACATGAAAGAAAATTATTGATAAACCTTGATAAACCAAGTGTTTAAATTAGTTAGCTGTTCTAATTAAACATCCCTTAGGTTTGCTGGGGGGGGGTTAGCAAAACAAGGCATGTGAAAGCTTCACAATAACTTACTGTCACTCTGAGCGATTGTGAAACTGTGCTGGGGGACAATTAATAAATTAATAAATCATTAATAAACTTAGCGCCCGTGACGTCTGCAGAAATGCACGAAACCTCTTGCTGTTTAAATTTTCCCATTTTTCACTTTTACGCGATGTTTCGTAACACACAAACAATTCTGCGTATAGATTCTCCTGGCATAAACATAAGTAATGTTGCCAAGTCTGTATGTTTTTTTGGTTACACCAGCTCAGTTTTACAATGTAAACACTGAACCACGTTGTCCTCCTTAAACATCCTTGTTGAATGTGCGTCACTTATAACAGTCCGTGTAAACACAAACAAAAATTGCTGTATAGCACGAGTTATATAACGTAAACGAAGCCTTGATTCTAAAAAAATTGCTTGATGATTTTTTTATCATCGAGTTATTTGAATAATTTGAGTAATCGTTGCAGCCCTAATAGCATATTAATAGTGAAGACTTTTAACTTTTTTTATTTTGTCTTTAATAGATAAAGAGTGCAGTCGTTTATAGACATACAACACACAGCCATTGCAAAATTATAGTTCCATTAATATGATCCAAATCTTACTTTTTTACATTTCCCATTATATGAATCCACACAGATTAGGTTAACATTTTAATCATCATCATTATTTTATCTGTATCTCTGCAAATAATACTGAGACAGTGAATGTAATGAATTGAAATCTGGTCGTGCGTGTCTATTGTGTTGAGAAGGGATGGGCGTAGACCAGCCCCCTCATCTAATATTCAGCCTTGACTGAAGGGGGGATGCTGAGCGTGAGCCAGGCACTGCTTGTTGATTCTGTGTGTGTGAGCAAGGGATAACGATTTATGTTGAATAGCCAAATATAAGTTTCAGCTACACCAAGGTAAGGGTTTTTTTCTCTTAACCCTTTTAGGTGTTTTCTAGACTACCATGTCTTAACTCTGTCAGCACCTTTTGTAAAGTAGGTTCATGGCTTTTACTATTTTTATTTGTTTTTAGTCTTCCTGTGCGCTTTTTTTAAATGATGTGTATGAAATCCCAACTGATCATTGCTCAACAGACAAGAGAAAGAGCTAAATGTTCCCTGATTGGTTCTTGTGTGGCATTATCATCCATCCATTGTGTTGAGAGACAAGGAGCTGTGGAGGGTGTGTCAGAGGCTTCCATTGCCTTCATTGTATACAAAGGATTTTGACACATCTGATATTTGAGAACAGTTTTAAGTGGTTGCTGACTGTGGTAACAACGTTAGGTTTCTTAAGAAAAATAGAATATGCAAATATTAATTGATAGTCAGCTTTAAATTGACTGTTTGGGGCCTTTGTACTCACAACTCAACAGGCATGCAAGTTGTCTTACTGACTAGTACTTACTGACCTGAGCCTGGGCTGTTTGTGCAGAGAATTATGGTAAAATATTGTCAGTATGTTTAATAATCTGCACGTGAAACCCATTGAAAAGGCAATTTTCCAGCAGTAAATGCATCTGATTAATTCCATGTTACTGTGGCATAAAGTGAGTCTGACCATGGTGGAAGAGCTCAACTTGATGAATCATTAATGACTTTTTCATCGATTGAATCCACAACCATTATTGGAGGGGTTTTGTCTTCTTGGCTGGTATAATACAATACATGTATATTTAGCCATTAGCATGATATAACATGTAATGTAACAGTAACAATGTTTCTTGAAATCATTTCAGCTGAATTACACTACCAGAATTTTAAAAGAATAACAAAGGAAGTCTTGTCCTATTTGCTAGGGTGTGATAGGTTCAAATGAATCAGAAAATACAGGAACAGGTTTGTCTATCTGGTTTTAAAATACATCTTTAAAATGGTGGAGCCTAATTATAGATAATCTCCCCAAAGTGTGCTGTCTGCATTGATTTGTGAGATGGAGACAGTTGCCTAACTGGATCTCACTGCTATTTTCTGCTCAATGCAGAACAGTTTTTATGAAATAGTATGCAACTGTGCACTTATTGTACTTCAGGACACTTAATAGACTAGACATTTCTTGGTTTGTGTACATAAGTCCCAAGTTAAAAGTCCAATTTAAGCCAGTGGAGAAGAGTAGAATTGAGTTTGTTCCTGATATAATTAGAGCACACGGTTGAGTGCATAACTTACCCAGATCCTCGTTGCTGCAAAGTAAAGACGTTCAAAAGCTCTTGTTTTTCTTCAGAGGTATTTGATGACTGGGTACAGTTTCTCCAGTGGAGCATTGTGATTGCTCTACCTTCATTATACTGAACAGACAAATTTCATTTCATGTTTTCAGCCTCAGCAGGCAGACTAAACTGAACTGAACTGACCTTTAACACACTTTGGTTTGATGAGCGTGTTCAGTGCTTCATCCTATATTTGATGTTCTTGTGAAAATTATGCCATGCAAATAGACACAAATACAGCATGAGTCTACAATAAAGTTGAAGGATTTATTTTCACTTTTTCAGTAGTTTTTTATTGCCTTTACTTTTAAAAGCACTTAAAAACTACTAATACTACTTTTCATATTTATAATAATAATAAAAAATTATATTTTAGTGATCCCTTTGTGGAAATTGTTGTTTGGACAGCTGCTGTGTCTGCGCTACTACAGGGTATCTGTGTCTTGTCCAAGGACACCTTGACATGTAGCTCTGTGGATATGGAGAATCGAATCGCTGACCCTTAGGTTGTGCTACCCACTGAGCTGTCATGCTGCCCCAATACATAATTATGTTATGTATTGTGTATGTATATGTTTGTAGTTTCTTTTTTATTATAAGATCTAACTTCTGTCATTTATTCTTTTTATGGGGGAGTTTGTGCGTGCGAATATGGTTTGTACAGTACTTGTTTATTCCACAGCATCACTTCAAAAGATGCACCACACCCTCCTCCTGACCACAATTTTGACTTCTCCGTTTGTCTCTTAGAAGCGTCATACACTTAACCATGCAGGCCAAGTTTATGTAGTTGCTGTCTTTTGCATTCTGTGAATGCTGATCGACTTTCTTCTCACTCTACAGTGGCGTTCAGGTGTTTAACTGTTAGCCATGGATACCACTACCTCCCTGAAGATGACCTCTCTGGCCGTCCAGAGTCTGTTCAGCTACGTGGAGGAGGAAAACCTGGCTGCCATCAAAACACATTTGGACAAGTTCAGAGATGTGGACAGCAGGAGTGATGTAAGTGAGCCATGTTTTAAAAATCCTCCAGTTGACTAAAGTTGTTTATTTTTAGTGTGCAGCAGCAGTATCAACGAAGCCTCTTTAGGATCATGTACTATGACAATCGTGAGGTGTTTACTTCCCCTGGAAAATGTGTTTTTACTAAATGTCAGTTTGGAATTTTTTCGGCCGTTGATAAAAAAGTACTAAAATCCTAGTGACTCAAAAACATGGAATCTTTAAGTGCTTTTTATATGCACTAAAAGTACTCATAGATATATTTATAATGTACAATGAACAAAGCAAAACTGGACACAGTAATAGCTCATTGAAATCATGCATTTGTCTGTAGGCGAAAATAGTCCTCAACAAATCTACTATCAATTCTCTTCTTTTAGTAACGTTTGCTCAAAATAACAGTAGAGTTTTTGGAATATCACACAATGCACTTGTAACCCAACCAGGCTAGGCAGACAGAGCAGATAGGACCAACTCCACCATTTTAGCTTTAATTATTTGCTTGCTAGGTGTAATATATAGGTGTAATAATATATCATACCAACGGTCAAACAGTAGGTAGTGTGATGATCTAGGGTGAAGTCCTGAAGGAAAATGTCTGACCATTATCATCATCAAGGTTTTGGAGAGGCCTAGTCAGAGTTTGGACTTAAATCCAGCTGATATGCTATGACATGACTTTAGACAGGATGTTCATGCTTGAAAACCCTCCTATGTGGCTGCATTAAAACACTTCTGCAAAGATGAGTGGGCCAAAATTCCTCCCCAGTGATCTGAAAGACTCATTGCCAGTTATAGCAAACATTTGATTGCAGTTGTTGCCACTAAGGATGGCACAACCAGTTATTAGGTTTAGTGGGCAACTCGTTTTTTTTCACATCGATCCAGGCAGGTTTAGAAAGCTTTTGTTCTCTTCATAATGAAATCATCATTTAAAAATAACATTTTATGTTTACTCGGGTATTATCTTTGTGTAATAATTTTAAATTTTAATTTTAAAGAGTTTTCACTGAAATCACAAATAAACTAGAATTATTATTAGTGTTTTTTTTTTTGTTCCCCTGCTGCGCTGTCATAAAGTCTTTATCACAGTTTCAATTCCTTGTCTCACCTTATTTCAGAATGGACAGACTCCCCTGATGGTGGCGGCGGAGCAGGGCAATCTGGACATAGTACAAGAACTCATCAGAAGAGGAGCCAATGTTAACTTGGATGACGTTGTAAGCATACACATACACATACACAAACACAACATATCAAACTGCTTATTATAAATTAATTTCTGCAAACAGGGTTAGGTGGTATTGTGGGAATATTAGAAGCATAGGCGTAGAGGCACAGGTGAAAAAGGATGTGGTAATTCTAGCTACATCATCCACTTGACAAAGAAGACTTGGGCAAACTAGTAGCCTTGTTGCTCCATCATGCTGAACTCACCACACTCCGTCTTAGTCCTCAGCTATTATGAACCATAATGACAACTTATTACACACTTTTACCTTCGCTCTTTTTACTAAATGACAGGATCTGCTCACTGGCCAACACCCTATGTCTCCAGAAGCCAGCAAAACACGCACACACTCACGCATGCATGCACCCTCCCATTTAAAAACACGCATGCTTGCTCACACACCTCTCATTAACATCTCACGTACATATAACCTGCCATTACACACGGAACGCTCAAACTTGTACTCACTCTCACACCAACGCAGAAGAAGGCAGAACAAGCGTTACATACTCCTTCATACTCTACTCTCTGATACGCTGGTCTGTTTGTGCAACACTGTGTTCCCATGAGCACCTGGTACGATCAGCTGGTAGGTGCTTTGACTATTCCTGGGCCATCTCAAGTAGACTTCGGACATACGTTTGTCAAACTGGATTTTAAGTCTGATGGGAGTTCGCACGGTAAGAGGTTGTCTCTGTGCGCAGGACTGTTGGACGGCGTTGATCTCCGCTGCTAAGGAGGGCCACATCGAGGTGGTGAGGGAACTTTTGGAGAACAATGCAAACCTGGAACATCGAGACATGGTGAGTATACATGACCTACCTGTAGTGATGTCATAAGAAAGGAGATTTATTATTTAGAAACTTCTTCTAGATATTTTATATACTGTACGTTAATTCTACCCAGTGTATGATATTTGAACAGAAACAAAATGTGTAAAATACTATGTTAAAAATCTCAAATGCCGAACATATTATCATAAGGAAAAGAAGAAAAGAAAACATTGACATAGGGTCAGGCAAGATTATGGGATAGTATAGTATCTCTCTGACAGAATAACTTTATAGATAAATATATTTAATATAAATATATAACGAAAACATGAAACTGAAAGACATAGTTTGATTAAGACTCAGACCTGTACTGTAAATGAATACTAATATGTATTCCTCCTACAATGTCAATAATAAAGCTAGGGTGTCTTGATGTTCTGTACATTAATGGTTTCCATTGATGTGATGACCCTAGTGCTGGTCGAGCTGGATGATCTATTAGCCTTGAAATTGACTTGAGATGAAATTATATTCTGTGCAGTGGTTCCTCTTCGGAAGAAATCTCATTTACTGAGTTCTGGTTGTCTCTGTGAGGGGCAGTGATATGATTTTGTTATGGGATACAAGCCTGACGGAGGCAGACAGACAGCTGCAAAATTACTGTAGCAACCATCCTGTATATTCATTAGGATGGCACAGGCAACATGCCGATGGGATACACATATTCTTTTAGCTGGTATGAGAACATTTGGTATTTGGAATATTTGGCCAAAAATAAAGAGAAGGTTCCTAGAAACAATTACACGATTTTAGATAAGATACACACATTTATTGTATGTGAATTAATCGTGAATGATATGACATATAATATTATATTTTATGCATATCTAATATTTTTGTATTGAAATTCTTGGCCTCATTATGGAGGTGCTTGGACGTCAGCTGACTCATTGCTGTGCGAGGCGTGTCTAAGCAGCCTGGGACAGATCACAGGCAGTCATCACGGTGGGATTATCTTAACCCACATTGTGTGATACTGTTCACTCACTGGGAAGTATGTCACAACAACTGTAAATAGCACATGTTCCTACCACAAAAATTTCCCAGATGCGATGTGTGTTCCTAAATTGTCAAATTCATTTTTTCCTCTTGTGCCTTATTGCAAGGAAATATTACTTAATATATTATAAATAAATAAAGCCTTTGTTTCACGAACACATTTTCTCTTCTTTCATATCCACATACATCTTTTATTTAACTCTGTGTTTTGTGTATATTTCCTACTCAGGGAGGTTGGACTGCTCTCATGTGGGCAGCCTATAAAGGTTGTACAGATGTGGCCCAGCTGTTTTTGGAAAAAGGAGCTAACCCCAACATCACTGGTCAGGTACTAAGACTGGACCCACTGTATGTCCTCTTAATTCCTATTTGTAAAATGATATAATAATCATATATTTTCTTCAAGCTGAATCTACCTGTTCTTCGCCTGCTTAGCCGCTAGTGTAATTCCATCATTTGTTGTTTCAGTCATGCTAAGGCAGCATGATTTCACTTTGCTCCTCTGCCCCAACAGTATAGCGTCTACCCCATTATCTGGGCTGCAGGTCGGGGCCATGCTGAGATTGTTCATCTCTTGCTGCAGCATGGTGCCAAAGTCAACTGCTCAGACAAGGTAACAACGAACTGACAAATGTTCAGCATTTACTTGTTTTTGAGTAAATCATATAAACCTAAAGAAATCAGATGCTGCTGTCCACATACCACATACCACATTCCTTCTTTATTTCTTATGCTTCTTTCATTTACAAAATCCTGTGTTTTTGACTAAACAATTTCTAATTATTTCTTTGATTATGTTTCGTGCACTCTATCATATGTTCTTGTTTTCTTCACAGTATGGTACAACTCCTTTGATCTGGGCAGCCAGGAAGGGACACTCTCACAGTGTGGTCCACCTTCTGGCAAATGGAGCTGATGTGGACCAGGAAGGAGCGGTAAATAATTTTCTTGTGAATAGTCATTTTTTGACATTTTTGGTTTTATGTACAATATTTGTCCTAGTCAAGATGCTGGTAAAGTCTCTCTGTTAATCACACATACTTTAATTTTTATAAGTTTTAACCACAACATCTAAACAATAACCTAGATTTTAATTGCAGTCTCTTTGATAAAAATATAGAATATTTTAGTTTTATTGCTATGTCTGCTAAGTGGCGTTGCACCTGACGTAAGAGCTGGTGTGGGAAAATGTGCAAATGAGTCAACATTTGTCATGAAATGCAATCAGCATTTTTACAACTAGTCAAGTAGAGTAAACATTTTAGAATAACCAAAGGCAAGTCACATGGTTTCTCTGTATTTCCAGAACTCAATGACAGCTCTGATTGTAGCGGTGAAAGGTGGCTACACAGAAGTTGTCAAAGAGCTGCTGAAGAGGAACCCAAATGTCAACATGACTGATAAGGATGGCAACACAGCCCTTGCCATTGCTGCTAAGGAGGGACACACAGAGATCGTACAGGACCTGCTGGATGCCGGCACTTATGTCAATATCCCAGACAGGGTGCGACCTCTTCACTTCACCATTACTGTCCTGCTGTGTGAAATCAGCAGGGTGTTGTAAATTATCACTCTGAAACGCAATGTGATAAAGTAAAAGGAGCTCTCTTTCTTTCTGTTTTACCCTTCTATCTTTCTTTTCACAATCTTTCTCAGAGCGGGGAAACAGTGCTGATTGGAGCAGTGAGAGGAGGTCATGTGGAGATAGTCCGAGCTCTGCTGAACAAATATGCCGACATTGACATCAGGGGCCAGGTAGGTGCTTTTCTCTCACTATCTTTGCTTTGCTCTCAACATCTTCGCAGCGCAGTATAACTTTATATTGCACTGTCTGTTATGGCGTTTTAACAATACGCTTTAGCTTTTTGTATTGTACTCGCACACTTAGATAAACAAGCTTCCATTTGCCTTGTTGTTTTTGTATCAGGATGGAAAGACAGCCCTCTACTGGGCAGTGGAGAAAGGTAATGCTACCATGGTGAGAGACATCCTGCAGTGTAACCCTGACACAGAGAGCTGCACTAAGGTACATAAAATGTGCTTATTTTGTTGATATGTTGTTTCTGATTTCTCATATACTGTATTCAATATGTCTTTATTTATCATTTATTTTTACTGTAACTGTAGGACGGAGAGACCCCACTGATCAAAGCTACAAAAATGAGAAACATAGAGGTAGTGGAGCTGCTGCTGGATAAAGGAGCCAAGGTGTCTGCCATTGAAAAGGTACACACTTACATTTTACTCATGCTTAAACTGGAAATGCTTTTAGGACATTACATCTTTTAAGCAATCTCAACATTTTTTTTTGCAAATAGTTATTTTGGGGTTTTTAGTAGGCAGCAGCTATTGTAGTGTTTTTCTTCATGTAGAAAGGAGACACGCCCCTTCACATTGCCATCCGAGGGCGAAGCCGAAAATTGGCTGAGCTGCTTCTGAGGAACCCTAAAGATGGCCGCCTCCTGTACCGCCCCAACAAAGCTGGAGAGACACCATACAACATTGACTGTACCCACCAGAAAAGCATCCTCACGCAGATTTTTGGAGCCAGTATGACATTTCTCTTTATATTGCATCATTTAAAAAGTTGGGGATTTGAGGCTTGTCCCATTACTCCTTTACATTTTCTTCTGCCATATTTATCTACACCAATATCTCTAACTTTTTATCTTTCTTGCTTCTTCTTGCTTTCTCAGAGCACCTCTCCCCCTCTGAGTCAGATGGAGACATGTTGGGTTATGACCTGTATAGCAGTGCCTTAGCAGATATTCTGAGCGAGCCCACCATGCAGCCACCTATCTGTGTTGGTCTGTACGCTCAGTGGGGTAGTGGCAAATCTTTCCTTCTTAAGAAACTGGAGGGTAAGTAATCATCCAACATCATAAATTAGGTTTAGATAAAGATGAAAATACAGAAATGTGAATATTATCATTTTCCCTGTTCCTTCCTCTCCTCTGGTCCATCAGATGAGATGAAGACATTTGCCGGCCAGCAGATAGAGCCATTGTTCCAGTTTTCATGGCTGGTGGTCTTCCTCACATTGCTGCTGTGTGGCTCTGTGGCTGTGGTTCTGGGCTTTACTGTTGATCCTAATTTGGCAATTGCTGTCTCCCTCAGCCTCCTAGCCCTTCTCTATATCTTTTTTGGTAAGGACACTAATGTGAGCAATGATCACAATTCTTGGGTTCTGTTATTGTCACTATAAAAGGCGTTCCAAACGGATTAAAGAGAAATAAATGTTTATGCATATCTTCACAACAAGCTGTAAGTGAGCCTCTACTCTGTGATGCTTTTGAAACTGCTTTGCTCACTAGAGGGTGCCATTGCACAATCAGAATCAACCTTGGTTATGACTTCTGTGCCTGATTTTTAATTGTCTTAAGTATAAGAGAAAATAACTTACTAATCTTTAAAAGTAGAACTTAACCAAAATAATAAGTGACATTGTTTTTATTTTCGACATCTTCTCCTGTCTTCAGTTTTAGTGTACTTTGGAAGCCGTCGTGAGAGGGAAAGCTGGAACTGGGCATGGGTCATCAGCACCCGTCTAGCCCGCCAAGTTGGTTATCTGGAGCTGCTTCTCAAGCTGATGTTTGTCAACCCTCCTGAACTACCCGAGCAGACCACACGTGCGCTGCCTGTCAGGTGATACTGACATAGAGGGCTAAGAAATACACTTTCTTTTTCTGGAACAGCACAGTATTTACTCGTCCAAAGTAAACTATGTAAACACTATTGCACTAACATTGTCGCACCACATTCACTATGGTGTATTAAGCTCTATTGGAGCTTGCTGTGTTTTTGAAACATGTAATCAGCATCATGTCTCTCTCTCACGTAACACAGGTTCTTGTTCACGGATTATAATCGTCTGTCCAGTGTTGGAGGGGAGACGTCTATGGCTGAGATGATTGCCACCCTCTCAGATGCCTGTGAGAGGGAGTTTGGCTTCATGGCCACGAGGCTCTTCAGAGTTTTCAAGAATGATGAGATTCAAGGTGACATCTCTGTCTTTGGCTTTGTCAGTCATGTAATAACCTCCTTTGCCAGCGCATGCAACCCCCCCCACACACACAGACACAGACAGAAGGAGACAGCCTGTTATGTGATGTTTATGTTAACCTGCTTAAATAGTTATTATCTAAGTGCAGACAAATTGAATGATTTGGAGGTGTTGACAAACTAAATTAACACAGTTTATGACTGTGATGGAATGATTCACACAATAAATATTGAGTAAATATTCTACACCAACAGTATTATTGCAGAATTATTATTAGTTTATATTTTGAATACTTAATTTCACTGTATTGTGGAGACTCGTATTTTTTGACTTCACTCTGTTGAGTTGTTTCTATTCTAAAATCATCTGCTGCTCTAACGATGCAAATGTTCCTGTTAGGGACTAATAAACGTTCATCTGGTCTTATCTTGTAAGAAGCAGAGCTTGTCACATTTTCATATGCCAACATGAAATGAAATGTATCCTTGTTTTAGGGCGTTCCCATAATCAAGTTTCTTCTAATTGTACTTGCCTCAGTGCAAGTTTGATTGTTGAGAAATGGAATGTTTTAACCATAATGGAGCTTTTGTATTGCCAGTGCGTAAAACCCACCATGTACCCAAAGTTTTTGTCGTCAACTACAGCCTTTCTCAAACTGTATGGGAATATGAAGGTAGAAGATAAAATGGGTAGAATGGGTAAAATGTTTCTTTTTCCTCACATACCCAGGTAAAAAGTGGAGGAAAACATGTTGTGTTCCCTCCTTCGTCCTGTTTGCCTTGACAGTGGGATGCCTGATCACCGGTGTGGCACTGCTGGCCATTTTTAAGGTAGGTTAGATGAATGTAACGAGTACCCTGTGCTTAAACAACTTGAATAATATCCATGAAATCAGTCTTTTTGCTTTTATCTCCCAGGTGGACCCTGGAAATTTAACTGTAAATGCAGTGCTGATAGCTATGGCCAGTGTGGTGGGCCTAGCCTTATTGCTCAACTGTAGGACATGGTGGCAGGTGGCTGATTCTGTCCTCAACTCACAGAGAAAGCGTTTGCACAGTGCTGCCAACAACTTGCACAAACTCAAGAGTGAAGGATTTATGAAGGTAGATTAATACATTGCAGTCATAGCATCTAATCAAGCACTATCCCTTCTTACATAAGCAATGGAAATGTCATTTTTAGGTATTCTAAAAAAGCAAGTTACCTCCTGGGGAAAACCATATTTTGGCCATTTTATATATCTCCCGAATTATTATTATTTTTTTTTCACCAGGTTCTGAAGCATGAAGTGGAGCTAATGTCAAAAATGGCCAAAACCATAGATGGCTTCACCCAGAACCAGACACGTATGGCTGTCATCATTGATGGACTAGACGCCTGCGAGCAGGACAAAGTGCTACAGATGTTGGACACGGTGCGTTTGTGCACATGCTTGTGCATGTGAGCTCTTACACAATAGGTGCAGCTTCCTCTAGAGTGATAACATCTGTCACTTGAAAAATTATAATCATGACACAAATTGTAGAGAAACTGCTGCCATGTGGCCTTAACTTTAAGTAGAACTTTCACCTGTGCACGTCCTAGTTGCAACACAGCCACCCTGTAGTTTAGATTCTTCCTTCCAGCTGCAGTAATAGGATTTCCTTTAACTGAATGTTACTATTTGGTGAAGTAATCTCAGAGAGGATGGCAGCCTCCTGTGTGCTAATGTAATCTTCCCATCTCTGCAAGCTCGTCCAAGTCACTCTGAAACCAGCTTCTAAGAAATTCAAACAGCCTAGAGTCCAGTTTCTGTAGGTTACATAAATGACTGAACTAAACTATTTTTTAGCATGTGTCTAGTGGATGGTGCTGTTTGGCACCTTATAGTGCAAGTCGCTGAAAGGGTTAATAATCCATATATGCATTTAGCACAAATTGATGTCCTGTGACAGTTGGACAATGTCCCTTACTTAGTAGAGTGGAAATCCCCGGCAACATGTGCTGTGGACAGTCATCTCTCACAGGAGTCATTAATTTAAGTACTGCAGCTTTCTGTTGCCTCCAGCTGTCAGGTTATTGATTTACGAAATTGTAAACCACCTATTCTGACCGTAGATTGTGGAATTAGGGTGTTACGCTAAAGCATTTTCACAACTGAATCAAACCAAGTTCATGGTCCAAGCCCTCTAAGTTTGTTATTATTCCAAACATATAGTTTGAAAGTCATCTTAAACATATTTTATGCAATATCTAAAAGGGTAAAGGTTCTTCCCAAACTAACCTGCAGTTCCTTTCTCACTTTAGGTGAGGGTACTCTTCTCAAAAGGCCCTTTTATCTCCATCTTTGCCAGTGACCCCCATATTATCATCAAAGCTATCAACCAAAATCTTAACAGTGTGCTGAGAGACTCCAACATCAACGGCCATGACTACATGAAAAACATTGTCCACTTGCCAGTATTCCTCAACAGCAGAGGCCTCAGTACAGCTAAGAAACTCTGCATGGCAGCCCCCACAAATGGAGAGGCGCTGCTGCCTGAAGGTAAAGGACATGAGCTAATGTACATTTATTTTGAATTAGATATTTGCACCTAGTCATGAATCTATAGTTGTAGTTGTATGAATTGAAACAAATGTTAGTTCTTTTAATTAGTGGGGGAGCATGCAATGCTCCCACACTATTGATATTCTCTTTTTTCTTTATTATTAGTGTGGGAGCATGGAATGCTCCCACACTATTGATTTCCTCTTTTTTCTTTATTTTTCTTTTTCTTATTATTCCGCCCGTTTTTTGGACGTTAATGCGGCCTAGACGCTTTGTTGTACAAATTCCGTTCAAACTTCTAATCGTG
>JAUMHF010000014.1:8946011-8995965 GCA_032359275.1 Microctenopoma steveboyesi | reverse complement strand
AACTTGTGTCAACTTTTTGCCTTGTCAACTTAGATTTTTTTGACTTTGTCAATTTTGTTGAACTTTTTATCTTTTTTAACTTTTTTCACCTTTGCCAACTTTATGTCAACTTTTTTGACTTTTTATCTTTGTCAACTTTGTGTCTTTATCAACTTTGTGTCTTTGTCAACTGTTTGTCGTTGTCAACTTTTTGTCGTTGTCAACTTGAAAAACCTTGCTGCAAAGACGCCGAAAGGCGTCTTGCGGCAATCATGCTCCCCCACGCGATTTCTTCTGAAATTGCTAAGTCTAGTTCAGGTTATTGTTCGTTTGTAATTCTCTTTGTTTTGTATTCTCCTGTCTCTCCAGGATGGCATGAAGACATGGACAGGAAGATATCTCAGAGCAGTTTGGGTCCAGATCAGGCCAAACCTTGCAGCAAGAACACCCTCAATCGCAGGGTAAGAGCATTACAGGTTTATTTGTATAGTGCAAAAACACATACCGTGTTTTGTCGGGGGTTTATAGTCCCACAGTAGTGGGTTCTTTTGCTTAGGTGAATGTTTATGCAATAAGTGTAGAAGGTGGAAGAAAGGTAATAATAATAATAATAATAATAATAAACAAGCTGTAATGGAAATGCAAGTCAAAGAGTAGGGTTACAGTAAGTTCAAATGAGGTATACCAAGATTCCAGTATAACAAGAACTGCATATTCTGCCTGTCTAAATAGACACAGACACACCGCACTCTAACAACTAAATCTGAAAAGCCTAAATGGAAACACATATATGTATTTTGTTTACATTCATTTTCCCTCCGCCCTGATTCCCACAACACTCACAATATCTGGAAAGATATCTGAAAGTTGGAAATAATGCCACAACATGAGTCAAACAAGATTAAAGTGGACTTGAATAAAAATACTGCTTCAGAGTTGCTGCCTTAGAAAGACAGTCCTCTCTGTTTTTAGCCCCCCTCCCTTAAGGTGGTGCTTAGGACAGGCGTGGTGTTGGCAGGCAACTCAGAAGCCAAAGGACAGTAGGAGACACAGATGAAAAGAGAGAGGTGCTCGATATGCGGCCAAGGTTCCTAGTGTAATTGATGTAATGGCTGTTTATCCTTCCTGCTGCGTGCCACAGCCTAATGACAAGGCCTAACAGCAGTGGGTCCCTGTGACAAAACACTGGCACCAGGTCTGCTGGCAGGAGGCTAAGTGACTCTGTGGCTGTCACTGATGGTTTTCTCCCCCCTGCGAGACCTTCCCACTATCTCCCTCCCACTCTTGTTTGTTTGTTTGTTTGACATTTGTTTGTACGTTGGGTTTATCTAGTATCCTCAATTATTGGTGTTGGCCCTTTTATTGCAGGGTGGCGTGCTCTTTATTTGCCCTCCACCCCTAGCTAGCTCTTGGCAGGAGGGCCCTTTTTCTACAAGTGGAGATTAAAATGAGGGCAAGAGGGGAAAATGAATTAGTGCCTCTCCATTTTCATGTGACTTCTCAAGTTGTGGATGACATTATAATTATCTCTGCCATCTTATTTCCATTTATCAGAATTACACAAGTCACCATAAAATAAGTATCTTAACCCAGTAGTCACCCTTTCCACTGTCCTTCTTCATATTATTATAAAAGTATAAGAGCAAATGCAAAAAAACAAAATCGGTAAAGGCTAAAAAAGTGACTATATATTGAAAAGTCTGTATAGTAGACCTCTGACTGAGCGGTTGCCATATGTTTCCTCTCTCAGAGAAAGAGGTCATAAGACTGGCGTTAAAACTTCAAAGTCAACCGAAAGCCTCGCCTTGGCTTATGACCATGGCAGCTGTCTGATATCATCACAGATGTTCTCCGGTAGATTTGTGTCAATAGCTTGCCTGTGTGTCATGACTGTTCAGCTTTGGACAGTGGCTCTTTGATTTTTATTTACAGTCAATGTGAAATTACATATTTTACTCATGAGGGCGTGATGAGGAAGACCAACACTGTGTGAGGAAAAATAGCTTTTCATTGGTTTCACTTTCCCCTTCTTCATATTTAAACTTCAACCATTTGTTGTCTAATCTTGACAGTTACTAAATACCTAATGCTACGATAAGCTCATCGAATTAAACAACCCACCCAACCTGGCTGGGTGTAAGTACAATTTAACAGTGACTGAGCTGGAATCTGTCCATTTATTCCTCAGCTAATCCAAGTTTAGTGACCTAACATCACATGTTGACCTTGCAACGCCTGCTGGCTTGCCTCATGATGCACAGCTTGCAGTACTGATGATGCATAAGGTCCCCTGCCAGGTTTAAGAGTCTGTTTAAGAGATGTTATGCTACTGTTTTCCTAAGTTAGACTTTAGAGATCTCATTCTTAAGATTTTGGGGGAAGTATGGGCCTTTCAAAAATGCAGTCATTGTTCATTTTAAGAATTCTTTATCACTTAATGTTTGGTGTTGGGCTCGTACAATACAAGTTACACTAAAATGCCCTTGATAAACAAAACATGGTGGATTAAATAATGCTAACTTGAATGGATACTTGCTGTCTTTTAAGGATACATACCGACGTCGCCAGATGCAAAGGTCCATCACCAGACAGATGTCCTTCGACCTGACCAAGCTGCTGGTGACCGAGGACTGGTTCAGTGACATCAGCCCACAGACCATGAGACGGCTGCTCAACATCGTCTCCATCACAGGTTAAAGAAGGAAAAATGCCAAAATCACAAAAAAAAGGCTCCTACGGTGTTACATTCCTAGATCAGCAGGCATTTAGTGAAGGCTACAGTTAGCTTCTAATTTTTTAATTGTAAAATAGCAACAGCATCAAACAGCTGAAAAATTGATGTTGATCAGAGGGACCAGCTGATTTGTTTGTAAGACATGAACCATAATATCAGACATACTGTACACTCAGTCTAACAGATGCTTGCGTGATGTGACAGCAGGTGCATCCTGTTTAAAACTATCTCAGTGATATTCAAACTTTAGACAGATTATTAACTAGGAACAATTCTGAAAAGGTTGTTATCTTGGACTGATCAGATTGGGACTGAGAATAGACCAGTGACCTCTAAAGCCACAATTCCTCTGCATCATATTAAACAGGTCGTCTGCTGCGAGCCAATCAGATTGTCTTCAACTGGGATCGGCTGGCATCCTGGATCAACCTGACAGAAGAGTGGCCATACAGGACATCATGGATTATCCTTTTTCTGGAGGAGACCGAAGGAGTGTCTGACCATGTTGCTCTCAAGACCATATATGAGAGGTATATGAACACACACAAATGCACAATGTGGGCAATATTTGATCTGTATTTTTCTTTCATTATTCTTTTTGTCTTTGCTTTTTTCTCTTATTTACTTTGGGAACAGTCTTCCTTGAACACCTGTAACACATCTCTGTCCGTCTTATCTTAGTGTGTGTAGTAAAAACTCATCTTTTTATTCTGTGGATCATGTAAAAATCAAATCCTGTCTGTTGGGCACTGAATAAATTTTATTAACTTTATTTATTATTAATATTTAGAATATTCTGACTTATATATCTTATATATTTACTTTGTTACAGCTCTCTTTCTCACACTGCTATCTTTATTGTTAAAATATGTGTTGTTCCCTCTGTGAAATACTAATGTAAGCTTGGTAAACCAGCAGGTGGCAGTAAATGATTTAGTTTTTCATGTGGGTTACATCCGTGCACAGATTCTCCCAGTGGCTGTGAGTGCGACACTAATTGGCAACTGACAGACAGATTTGGTAATTGATCATAATGCATGTGGCGACTGATGTATGTATTATAGCCTGGGCTTCTGTAGATTCATGGAGGGACACATTTCCCTAAAACAGGACATGAGACAGTTTAAGCTCAAATTAATTTGTTTGAACAGTACAGGGAAAGTTGTGTTTACAACATGAATGTTTATGACTTTGTGTGTGTGTGGTCATGGATGCTTTTAGGCTTTTATGCTCATTGTAGACAACAGAAGGCCGACACAGGCTGAATTGCTGGGTTTGGATGCTGTGGTGCATCAGTTGTTGGCCTTTAAAGGTTGCACTCTGTCACAATACACTACCGCCCACGACTCCTGCAGCAGGGAAGTGTCACAGACAGTTATTGTCAGCCAGTCAGCCAGCTAGATTCAGTAGACAACCCTCCCTCCCCCATCTCAAAGATAAACTGCTGCCTCATTAAACTAGGTTTTTGCTGTTAGCTTTTTGAAGAACAATAGGTATTACCTTCCATTTTTGGAGGATTTTTAGGTGTAAAGTATGAGAGGTAGACATTGTATTAAATGAGTGGCATTATAATCTAGCTATGACTTGATTACTTCATGATGTCGTGATGTTTTGCCTTTGTCACTACACTTCCTCTTCTGTATATTTTTTATCATTTCTAAGTATAGTGGATACCTAATAAGAAATGTCCATTCTTTACCATAATCATTGTGGATAATATGATTTTTCTACATGTAACGAAGGTCCTGGATTCAAGTCATATTTCCCACAGCATGAGACTGTGCTTACACTGCTCATTAGACTTAATATAGCCATCATCTTGTTCCTGACCAACGGTCTTGTCTTTCTTTATCTTCCTCCACACCGGTTGTCTTTCCAAATGGCTGCTCTGTTCCGCAGTGGCTGTCCGAGAAGCGGCCTTAATGATGATGACAGGATGCCTCAAACAGGCTAAACACAACGCCTTGCCTAGAGGCCTTATCTCTTGAGCTAATCTTCCCCTGATAAGACTCAGGCCTCTGTCTGTGTATCTTTTTCTGTCTCTCTGCTCTTTTCTTCCTCTTTCTTATGATCCGCGGCTCTTCAGATCCCTTTTTTGTTCTGGATGAGTTATTTGGTCTTTTTCCTTTAGCAACGAATGAGCACTTGACTGACCTCTTAGAACCGTAGGCTCTTATCCCTGTCTGCCTGCTTGAAACATAGATGGCTACCTAATTTTTTGGCTTTCCTTTTGAACAGTCGATATGAATATACACATACACAGGATGTTTGCACACAGGCAGTCATGTCACATGTTTTTTTATAGCTTTGACGAGTTTCATGTATGTTATGCATAGACTCTATCACCATGCATACGTGTGTATTAGTTATTGTGCTCAGCCATTTTTACACAGCGGAACTGCACATCCCCTGAGCGTTACTAAGTGAATATATTAGTGGTGAAGTGAACGTGGGGGTGCGTCAGCCCCTTATAGGTCAACTGTCGCCGTGCATCTCAGTCACGAGGCTGCACAATCTCCCTCTCCTTTCCGCTTTGTATGGCTTGCTACACAGTACACAGTGCGTTAGAAGAAATACATATTGTGAATCTTAGTATGGATAAACTATATAGCTGCTGCGACACTAAATATGTTTTCTGTTTCTATCTCCATCAGTGAAAATAAAATACATGATTGATTCTGGCCTCAGGTCTTTCAATTGCATCCTAGTGCCAGAGGATGTTTTTCATTTAAATGATATGCCCTACCCAGGCATTGAGACCAAATTAACCTATACACTACTAAACCACATGGAGTGTGGATAACATAGTGCTTCACACTGATAAAAGTGACAGCTACTCTCTCTGACATGTACCTGAACCCCTAAAAAAGAGAGCGAAAAAATAGAAACACCTGCCCACCTTCTATCATATCGCACATAAACACACACTTTCAAAATTGCTGAAAGCTGTTTTTAGCAACTTGCTTTGCTCTAACAAACAGGACCATGACGTTAAAAGAAATGTGCAAAACTAATTCCCATAGCTGGAGTGGGCCAGTACAGCCTTTCTAATCTGATGGAGAATGTGTAATCAGTTAATAACCTCAGAGATTTATATCATTACGAATAAGAGCAGAGGCTGCCCAGAGTAAAGCTAGTAGGGAAAGAACTGTCTAACAGAGATGGCACCGTCTGGACGAGATATTTGCTCAAAGTATACACACACCAAGTATTGTAAGTGTCTGTTTTACAAGTTTAGCATAATGACTTGCCCAGCAATGACAAAACCTGAACAAACGTGCACATCGTATGGACCTGCCTCCTTATTTGTAGTCATCAAATCCATGTTTCAAATTCCGCGTTTAATCACCAGCACATTGAATTTGGAGTATGTAACCTTGTGACTGTCATTTACTGCTAAAACATTCCTTCCTTCTCAGTATTGTCTTTTCTCTGGAGTCTTGTCTCTTTGAGCTTCCATTACAAACTTAATGACTATAGCTAACCTAGATCTCTTCTGCCTCATGGTTATTGCTTTAAAGCCGCCCTGCCATTTCCCAAGACTGTTAATGGGTTTTTGTATGTTTATTTCCTTGGTGTTGTTTAGACTCATTACATTTAGCTGTTTTGTGGAAAGTCTTCCGTAAAATGAGTACATATCAGGAAGCAGGCTTCTGGATATTGTTCAAGACTCTCCTGTTGGACACGTGACTGGTATTGTGACCTCTGCAGTTATTTATTATGCAGTTATTTATTCTCGTCTATACATGTCCCGCATAAGTGAGCATAAGTCTGCGTAGACTTTCAGTGATTGTCAGTCAATTTCACTTTCATTTGTCAGTGGTAATTTGCTTGAAAGTGAGGTGGTTCGATATCGAATGGTTAATTTGGATCGAATATTGTATGGGGGCGGACCTCTCTGAGAGTTTATTCCTGGGCATTCAGATCCCATTTTCAGCTGAAAAAAAAGTGTCACTAGTCCACTGAGCAGGTTCCTGCACTGCTCCGACATCTGGTGCCCTGTCTGTGCCAGGATGCCCCCGCCGCACTCAGGAGTGTGTTTCTGGCACTGCACCTGAATCTTGTGTTCATTACACACACCCACACAAATATACACACAAACTATTGCATGTCATAAATATATATACACACACATGGTTACAAAAGTTGTGCTAGAATGCCTGCAGGTTGTAACTAGAATTAACACATACAAACACAGTTTGCCACTACAAGCTTTTGTGATTGAACATATTTATGCATACAAGTCAGATCACACTTTAAACCTGTGTGGGACACCTGCAGCACAACACACAATTACACACAGACACAAACACGCGCTCACACACACCTACTTCTCACACCGGTGTAAGAACATATGCCACCCCCAACTCCTCAGAGAATCCGTGTAATTAATCAGACCATGAGATGCAGGCTGTGTTCAACACACTTATGCACTCACACGATCACCTAGCGCAGGAAGCAGAGCAGACAAATTGTTGTCAGGTAAGGAAGTAGTGCTCAGAAGTGCTGCTCACTGCAGTGTCCCTTCATTTGGCAGGGTTTGTGTGGATGTAAAACAATCCAGTGATTTACTCTTACTCTATTCTTTTTTTTACATCTGTTACATCTTAGGAAGATGAAGAAGAAATAACTGTTCCTCTCTTCCTGTTTGTTTTGTTAGCATGACCCTGCATTTATGCTCCCAACAATTCCCTTTCTGAGATGCAAGTAGCGCCAGACACTTCTCGGACACTTGAAAACTTTTTTTCTGCTTGCACTAATCGCACTCTGAATGAATATGTAGCCAGGCAATTCAGTCTTAATTAGAGAGACTCTTATCCCAAGTACTGAAACATTAAGATGACACTCTCTTCATTCAGGATTACTTTAATTGGCACAATTATTGTAATTTGGTTGCAATTATGTTCTGGGATAAAAGTGCGGTTGCAAAGCTGATGCGGGTGATTCCCTTTATGTGGAATTTTTTAATAAGCTTATAAATATGTGGATGTAAAAATGATGGCGAGATCATATTCTTTTCTTCTGATGAATACTTTTGAACTTGTGCTGCCCTCAAATGAAAACTCTTTATTCCTTCCACTCAGCCTATTGTTCATGTGAATTCCTGTCACATTTTTGATGTTTCTATAATCTACATGCAAAGCAAATGATCAAAAATAGTTTTTCTTTATTTCACTGTCCTCTGAGGGAGCCCATTGTCCCTGTGCTAAGTCCCTTCAGGGACGATTTCAATGAAAGACGGAGTAAAACTGGTAATTTGATCAGTCATTTCACCTCCATTTGCCAAGATGCCTGAAAACGTGACTGTATTTGTAAAAGCACCTATGTCTCAATAGAGCTCCATCATTGACCAGCTTTGGGTCTGCACAGCAGTGTGCTGACAGAGCCTGATGAGTAGATAAAGACGGAGACAAAAAAGAAAGTATGGTAGGCGGGAGATAAATATTTAATAGGACGAGGGGGAGAAAATGATAAGAAAGGGCACTAACAGAAAGGAAAGAGAGTCTCAAGAGGTAAATGAGGGAACAGAGTAAATACTGTAAAGTATTACACTAGATACCATAAGAATTACTGTTAGACGAATGTTAGCCCTGGTTTGTTTGTCTCAGCCATATTCAAAGTCTCAAGTGATGCTGCTGCTCCAGGTGAGATAGTGGTGGTTTTTACTCCATGTGGGACCCCCCCCCCCGGGTCCCACATGGCTGTTCACATTAGTGAAACTATTCCTCTGCTGATTTTCATTTGAGTGAGTGTGGATCTGGAATGTCTTGTCTCATTCCTCCATCTCCCAGGTGTTTGGCAGTGGTGATTCATGTATGAATCAGCCACAGCTAGCGCCACCAACACTCAATCCCTATGGAGATTTTCAAAATGTAGGAAAAACACGTGGCAACCACGGCCAGGTGACACATGGAGTCGTGTGTGTATGTGAGTGTACACAAGTGTGCATGCATGTCTTCCATCCTCGTGTGGAAGCCACCACACGAGGATGGAAGGAACGTCATGCAGCATTCTTTGTTAGAAAATCCTTAAGGCCCTTTTCATTTCAGTCGGTAAGCCGAGGTTGAAGGATTAGTCTAATTGGTTTGAAACAAGAGAACAGCTCTGTTCCCTTTTCTGTACAAAGCATAAAGAGTAATTTCAAATGCAGTAAAAGCCCCTACTACACCTCTGACTGGCCTCTGCTCTTTAGCTGTAAAGTCGTCCGTCAGTGACACCGAGCTTTGACTATCATTAAATGTAACATTGAGATGGAAGAAAAGGAGTAGAGGGCTGAGAAGCAGACATCTGCCTGAAACTCTGGTATTTCTCTGGTGTTTAGCATTATCTGGTGTTGATCTTGCTCACATTCTGCTGTCTCTTTGTGCTGGAACTGCTGGAAGGTTGGAGACTGATTATAAATAGCACAGGGTTGCAAGAGGGTCAACACTGACCTTTAAGTGGACAGCGAGATTCGCCATGGGTACACTTGATAGTTACACACACACACACACACATTTAGCCCTAAACTGACGTTAACATCCTGGCCCTTCAAAAGTCAATGGAGGTCAGGTCCTTTTAGGGCGAGTTTGTGGAAATCACACTCATGTGGCAACAAGATAACTAGTCACGTAAGCAAGTCCAAATAAAAAGATGAATTTAATGTTCAAATTTTCTAAATTATTGGAAGGAATCGCAAATGTTCTGTTCCTTTTGCTGCATGATTATGCTATTAGTGATTAGGATTCCGGTTCTAAAGAAGATACTCATTATTTGGCAGATTATTTTAATAATATTTTGCATTTTACCTTTACTATCAAACCCGCTGTATTTTTCTTGCTCTCTCATGCACTGAACGATCCCTTCTGTCCCTCTATCGTGATAGTTCTGATACATGCATCCTGTACTCGCTTTATGGATTTGACATATCTAACATTATTTCAAATGTATTATCTGCTGCAGAAGAGCACGTTTGTCTTCACTGTAGCTGTCCAGTCCTCTAAACTCGGCATTGTACACTCCATCAACTAGCCATTACAGCTATCAAACAACCACATGCTGATGAGATGAACTTTGTGGTGCAATTAGTTTCATAATAACCAAACTCTGCCATGGCCCTAGGATGCTACAAACTCAACTTTTACACATAAATCACCAAGCTGAGGTTACATTTTTTGTACTCTTTGTCAAGAATAAGACCTTCGTTACTCAGACGGGAGGGTTCAGTTAAGGTTTTTGGGGTCTGGACCAGGGAGGCTCCGTTTCGGTGCTACACATGAGTTTAATCAACATTTCAGGGAACCACTGAGTCCTAAGCCCATTTCAGCGAGAGGCCACTCGTTCCGAAGCTGCTTGGTTTTTATCAGCCTGGTGTGTTTCCCATTAGCATGCTAGTCTCTGTGGTTTGCTTTGGGATGCACAGGTCCAGCTTAGTACAAGAAAGCTTCAATTATTGGACTAAACTTTGCCACGAGTATGTGCTGTATGGAAAGCAGATGTGCCACAAGTTGGCAGTGCCTACTGCCAAGACAAGGAAACAAGCAAGACAGAGACAGAGAGTAAAGCAGAGACACAGGGTGTCCACATTACTGGTAGCATTTGATTCAAATCAAGGAAATACGTCTGGATTTGAAGGAGACAAAGTACATGGCGTCATGTAAAGTGAAAACATATTTTTTCTCTCCCCCTCTGCCTTTGGGGTGGTGGAGAGCTTGGCAGCCTTCACTGTAACAATAACCTCTCTCAGCATTGATGCTGTGAGTCCATGCGCCAGCTTGCTGCTCTGTCTGCCTGCTCACTGTTTTCCCAGAGAGAGCCTCACTAGTTTCATCCGTGTGCTTGGCAGACGCCGTGCCAGCGGCTCTGATATGATTCTGACCAACAGAGGAATGTGCCGGACCTGGGTCTGGTTAACTTCTTCACCCACACATTGTTGTACTGGTCACACAATGTCTGACATTGAAACTCTCGAGCTTCCCAAACACAATATGCACAGCAGTTTGTCTGTTCTGCAGGCATCTGTCTCTGTCTTTGGGCCCCTTTATGGAAATGTTTGGCAGCAAGATCACCTCTTTGTGGCGTGTGTGCGTATGTCATCCGTAAGCACATAGGGCAGCTGTAAAGCAAAGTCAAGTGGCACATTCATACTTTCAGTGCCCAACGAGAGGACAGAAGGGATAGAGAGTTGAATTCTGCTCATTCCCATCAGCTGCAATGTGTGGGAGGTTGAGAGGAGAAGAAAGGCTATGCTCCAGTCAGCTTTGGGACCTATTAGCATTTGGATAAGCTCAGAAAACTCCCAGTGGCTGCACCACACAGAGAGTAGCTGGGCCTAAGCGCCTGTACTGCTGCAGCTATAAGCTGAGTCCTGTCAATGGACCCATTGTTCAGGAATGGCTGCCGGCATGCCTGACGGCCTTTATCGCACTCATCCTTGGCCTGCATGAAAGTAGCACGCCGGTTTCCTTGGCACTCAAACCCAAGCATCCATCTTGTCAATTGGCAACTGATTGCTGATAAGAATGGCTTTGTTCATTTTGTCCGTATCGTCTGTGCACTGTGAGGATGACTAAGTCTGAAGTGATTTGTATCAATTGCTTAATGCCTAGACCAATAAGTCATCATTAGTCAACGGCAAAGTGTGTCATTTAAAATAGATAGTCCTCATTGAACTGTGTAACATGCAACAACATGGGCCATTTTTACATCATCAGTACTTTACTTTACTTTACGTGGCAGACGAAGGAGAAGGAGACCAGCATTTACCATTCGGTTACTGTAAATTCTAAACTACTAAAAACTGGGATTCCTGATAGGGCCCAACTCGTCAAGACAAAGACATGCTAGACATTTTTAGCTATTGTGTTCGTGTGTGTGCGTTGGACAGATTTGTCCTTTTACTTTTTGAACATGTGAGTGTAGCTTACTGATAGTTTCTATACTTCTACTATCATTTTACATTGAATGCTGCCCTCCCATTTAACCATTGATTTAGCAAGGCCAATGTTGAAGTGCAGACTCCACTTTGTGTTTCTCGCTTCTCGTGCAGACATGCTGTATCTAAACGGTCAAGAATGATCCTCCACGATTCTCAACCTGAGTTTTTCTTTCCCCCTGTGTTTCAGTGACAACTTGGTAATGTATTTCCTTCATTTGTTGGTCTCAGCTCTTCACTGTCTTAAGAAGTCACTGATTACTGTACTGCTACATGTTTTCATGGTACAACAAAATGCCAGAGCAAACATGCAGGTCAGCAAGGGCATTTGGAGCTAGTGTCTTGGATGCAATTTTATTGGGATGGGATGTGTTGGGTAAGCATGGGGATGCTGAATTGGCATGTTTCACCTGGTATCCAGTTGTATAATAAATCCGATTTTAATAAATGTATTAAATATGAAGAAATCGAGTAGCCAACGATATCTGTCTTAGTTTCATTTCATTATTATTGTTCATACTCAGTTTTGGCACAGAACGTGTAATCTGCGTGATTGAGCTATGTTAAAGGACCTATAAAAAGACTTAGATTCCTCAGAAAATCTGACAGGGTGGTCACTATATACCAAACGGAAGTGCCCCATATGTGTGCGTGTGTGTTTGAGAGGGAGAGAGAGAATGTCACTGGCTCCTGTTGGTCTGTGTCTGTAGACCCACAAATAAACAGCAGTAAGCCAGCTGGAAATGGGGGGGAAGCACAGGCTTCTTTCAGTGTGTATATGGGTTAATACAGTTCATGGGAAAAAGAACCAAACACCCGCACAAACAATCTCTAGTTGTACTTTGACGTGCGCAGGAGCACATCCTCCACTGTGCTACTGCGTCTTTGACTTTCCGTGTACTCGCTGCCTAGGTGTCTGCAATGGACATTACATTTTTATTTTGTCTATGCTGTTTCACTCAACCCTGGTGCTGCTCGCTGGTGCTGCTTACTGTATGCATGCACAGGTAATATCTGTCCCACTCTTCCTTCCCAAGCAGAGATCACATGAGTAAGGTTCATCTGAGTGCCAACATGGAGCTTCTTTGACCTGTTGGGTCCTAAAGGTTCTAGTGAAGGAACACACTGATACAGCTTTGTCTGCTGGAGCTCAGCTGTGTCTTCCACACTCGCAGCTCACTCTCTTTAGTCAGTTCAAATCTGTCTGAACTGACAGTTGAGTTGAGCAAGTAGTGTTGGAGCCATGCACCCGAGCAGGTCTATTGAGGATGTTTCTCTACACGCATATGACAGGGAGGTAAATGGTGGATGATAAATTAGCACTTCTTTGTCTGTCCTGTCAAAATGTCCTTAAACAAATGACTGGACCCTGACTGTTCAATAACTTACCAGTTTGTGTAGGTGTTTCAGCTAAAAGCCTAACATTGAATGAAGTGCTAAGTGCAGTGTGCTTTAAAGGTCTTGTTTTTATCCACTAAATTAGCTGATAGTTTGGATTATTTACTAACAATGTGCTGTGTTGTACTCATGACCTCATCCTGAGTTAGATAACATGCTGCAGCAATGAGTAGTACTTATTCAGTAGTCACAGAAAAACCTGTGTTTTCTCTAAAGAACAGATCAGACCCAGGGAAAAGTTCCAGCTCCTCAGCCTGTGTCCTCTGCCGAGCATACCAGTACACAGAGTGCGTGATGTATGGGGCGAAGGATGAGTCAGGGTGGATCTGAGAGGAGAGAGCGTGAAGCAGGATGCAGGGAGAATAAAGCATCTAGTGAGAAAATGATGAAGAGTTTGGATGAGAAATGGAGGCAGAGATGAGAAAAATGTCTTCTCCTCTCTGGAGTCTCCTCATTCATCAGATAAGAGCGGCACATTCTGGTGATGAACGGCCAGTGTTATAAGTCACTCAGAGTTTCATATTTTCATGTCTGAATGATGGGATTAACGAGATGTAGTGATAGCTCTGGGTTGTTGCTGTTTGCTTCCCTTGTAGCCTGGTACATTGTCCTTGATCTAACTGATATCTTTTTTAACCTTGTGCAACTGAAATTGAATTTCCAGCCTCATACAGTAACAGTTCAGTATTCATATTCAGAGATGCTGCTGCCCCTTCTGAACTGTTGGTTTAAGCTTTAGTTTACACTGTATTTATATATCTTTAAGTGTAATATTCAATAAACTGAAACATTCTTCAAACATGGTGTTTACTGAAAGCCTGCGATAACAAACACCGTGTTAACTGTAGCAGTGCATCGTGACGCGCTTCCGTCTTCTGCTTGCTAAATTGCCCTGATTGTCATCTTCTCAGGTTTCCTCCTCTGCTGAGAAAAGATAACATCCCTCGCTCTATCTGTCCTCAAACATCCCCCCTTTCACTATCTTGCCTTCTCTAAATCCAGTTATCTCTCTGCTCTCATGATGATGATGACCGTTGGATATCTCTTCAATCTTAACAATACAGTTTGCTATTTCCTCTTTTCCCTTTTCATCAGAATGTGATACGTGCATTTACTGCTACGGAGGCACTAGTCAGAACATAGTGTAAACAAACAAACAAACACTGTCATGGTGGCACTTTTGTGTTAGATGTCAACGTGTTTGCAGAATTAATTATGTTTCATATGTGTGTTAACTTCTTTTCTTTTACATTTTCAATGTACTCAAATTAAACATCCTTCATTCCAATAATGAAATAGTGTAAAGATTGATATGTATAAATAGTTACATCATGTTATGGCTTTATCATTTTGCCATTTAATCCTCCTCCTGTCTTCTTTTGCTCCTCTGAAGAATCTCCAAAAACATTCCCACCACTAAGGACGTGGAGCCTCTACTGGAGATTGATGGAGACATCCGCAGCTTTGAGGTCTTCCTCTCCTCCAGGACACCAGTCCTCACTGCCAGAGATGTGGAGATGTTCCTGCCCTGCACTGTCAACCTGGATCCCAAGCTGAGGGAGATCATAGCAGGTTCATACACACTCAGATGTTATTGTGTGCAGACGGGTGAAAAAAACCAGCATAATGTGTCTTAGTCTTAGTCAGTACACATATAGAATTGTACAGAATCTACAAGGCTTGCTTAGCCAGAGTGCTGTGCGTATTTGTTTGTTAGTATGTGTGAGGTTAGTCATACAGTTGTGTCTACAGTACATAAAACGATGTACTTACATTAGCACAGAGAAACTGAGAACTATCCTCTTTGTGATGTAGTGAATTCACCGCCAGCTCATTTGGCAGTGACATTACTCATAACATTGCAAGAAAGGTCTGCTCTGAAATCACCCACTGCAGGGGCTCTCAGAAACCCACAGCTTGCCTCTCATTTCCAAACAATCAAATGTCGAACAGGTTTCTACTACAGCACTGTGGGATCAGGACAATATTTTCACTCGCTGTCACCAATCTGCCCGTAGTCCTTGCACCCAATTCTGCAGTTTATAGTTGCGGTGACGCTGTAAGCCAGTGTCTCTGTACTTTTGCTACTGTGCGTCAGCATCCATTCAGCTTGTACAGGAGTGTCAATGATGCCTGGTGTGAAGCCGCTGCATCATAGTGTTATGAGACCACAGAAAACACATGCGCACACACACAAAGTCTGTTCCATTAAGCCATGGATGAGTCATTAAAGGCACAGCCGACCAAGCTCTTCAATCAGATGCCCAGTCTGGTTACACACCACTGTGTGTATACTGTATGCATCCATGGAACGTGTTTATTTGTTCAGTAGGGTGTTGGTGTTCACCTCCTCATGTGTCTCCAGTGAGCGGAAGGTAACCAGTGCTCATACCCAGTCATCCTACTCCCTACACTCCTTCCGTGGCCAGTTGGTACTTGGTGCCCAGTGTCCTGTGGCCAGCCAGTGGGCAGTGCTGTCAGTGATACCCGCCCATGAGCCTGACTCACATCATAAGGCCCCCATTGTGTTCAGAGGCTGGATTGGGTCTCACTCAGTGTGTCATTCAGCAGCCACTTGTATAACCAGGAGACATTCTGGTGCCTGCTTCTGTTTCTGGTTCTTACTTTCTTGCCAGCCACACAGAGCCACTCTGTTCTGTCTCTGAGCTTATTTTACTTTAATTTGGGAGGTTTCGATGAATTTCCCTAGTCAGCTCCTACACGACTCCTCTCAAAGTCAAATTGATTTACATGAAAACAACTGTGGCAAAGCACTTATGAGCCACTGCCCATGCGTTCACTTTGTCTGCTTGCTTTGTTTACCGTATACATGGGTATTCAGGGACAGTAAGGTGTCTCCATGTGCCAGAGTCATCACGTGGCTCGTCCAAAAACTGAATATCAGCACGCCTGCTGGTTTGTGAGCAAACAGAGTAATAGAAATCAAAGTGAGAATGGAATTCACAGTTGAAGGTCATTGTAATCGTAACATCTGCGCTTGTTTTCTCTCTCAAAAATTTAGCTTCTATTTTAGATACAGAGAAAATGTTCAGGAAGAAGGTTCTTGCTGTATCCCCTACAGTGTTTCGAGAATCAAGGAATTTTGCTCTTTTGTGCGTTGATCGTTTGATATGTATTTCTCTGTGGATTCACAACAGTCTAAACTCTCTGGAGATGATGAAATAAACCTAAATTATTGATGCGTGGGTGGATCTGAAGGGTCTTTATACTCATCGCCAAGACATGATGATCAGCATCGCAGATAAACAATTCCTTCTTTCCTCCTCATATTTTTTTTTTCCCTGGCTCTGTCGTCTTTTAGATGTGCGTGCGGCCAGGGAGCAGATGCACTTGGGGGGAGTGACCTATCCCACGCTGCCCCTGCAAGAGGCAGTGCCACGTCCCCAGTCAGGTTATGGCCAGCAGTCTGCTGCCTGCTCCCCTTCAAGCTTGTTCCCTGGACCCCTGCCTACTCAGCCCCACAGCGCCTATTTTAGCGGGATGACTGGTCCCCAACACCCCTTCTACAACCGGGTGAGAAAGAACGGGGACCCCCATCCTCATAACTCAGACTCTTACCTCTTTACTAGTATTATTTCCCCAGTGCATTTTTTATATGATTTTATGTTTTTTATTTTGTTTTTACCCCCCCTCTTCTCCCCATTTTTCCCCTGTAGCCTTATTTCCCCCATCATGTGTATCACCTGACACGGCATTACTCCCACCATCTCCCCTACTCATCCTTCCGCTCTTCCAATAAACCACCCAGTCAACCTAAGGACACCAATGGACTTGTAAGTAAAGCAGTAGAGCTCTTGTCAGGTGCCTTCATCTCGCACTGGAGCAGATCTACTACTCTGTGCTGTAGTCCTATGACACAATAACTTTTATGTGCGATTGAGTTGATTGAAATTCGGAGCAGCCTCGCTTGTGTCCGTGTTCACAAATTTCATCTTCATCTAAACTATTGAATTACTTTGAGCAATTTCTCCCATGAGTACGAGGGACATCGCTCAGAGCTCCTGTGTCACTCAGGAGGTCAGGTCCGTTTTGTGGATGTACTCCATACCACAAAGACCTTTTCTTTTACCACTTCTTTCTTCCTCTCCTACGTCTTTCCTCCATCTACCTGTCAATACTTGTGCGTTCTATGTCCATGTCAGGATGTTATTACAGAAGATGCCAGAGAAGGTCTCCCCTCCTGTCCCACTGACACCACCATGGTAACCCGACTTAGCAGACATATTAGCGCAACCTAAGCACACATAGTCATATAATTGTGCAGGACTCCGGATATGATCATATGTGTGAATAACTCTCGATTTCCTGGCTGTTGACCCGTTTTAACAGGTTGTTGTGTCATTCACAAAATGCACACCTTCATGTTTGACAGGCTGCCTACTCTGTTGTTGCTTATGAAAGCATGGGAAAACAAATATAGATTCTAGATCACACTCGACTGCTTGCTATGACTATAAGCTCCCACTAATTAAAGGCTGTTTGTCACAAACTGCAGCATATATACATTTAGCATGCTGAATGAACTTAGGTAAAACAAAATAAGGCAGGAGCAGTAGTCATTTCCATTTTAATATAAATGGACATAAAGGTTCCACTTAGGGAATGCATGGAGTTGCACTGAAAAGAGCTCCACACCCAGATATTCACATATTTCAAGGGAATGTAGCCTCTATTAGAGACGATAATTCTACTCGACAAAGCTACTTATTAAGGCACTGCCAGCAAGAATTTAAAGGAGCTGTATGAAAGATTTAAATGTAGATAACTAAGTAGTGTTCCTTCCTTCTATCTCCTCTCCGTTGCTTTTTCTGTATTCTTCCTATTTCCTTTTGTCTCTTTGCGTTTTCTCAGATTTTTACAGTAGCTCACCTCATCCCTATTTGACTCGCACGTTATCTCTTTGTGTCGCTTTCACATGTGAATCTGTGAATACCTGTGCACAATCGCTCACTTGTGTGCGACTATTTGGATATGTAAGCAGGTCTAGCCCAGTGTAATTGCCTCACTGAAGTGTGAGCATGGATTCCTTTGGCTGTCGGGATTATCATCAGAGCAGCGCACACAAACACACACTGACAATGAGCCCAGCGCTGGTAGAGCTTATCTCTTTACCAAGATGCTTCCTCCCTCACATAGCTCTGTTTCCTCTTCCCCATCCTTCTGCCCAGCCCTGAGCTCAACCCAGCTGTAATTACAGTCTTATCACACACACACACTGGGAGGGTTCACATAAACACGCGGACGCGGACGCAGCCGCAGACATTTACGCCTCTGCTCACGTTCGCAGTCACAGTCTGAGCCGAGGAGTCGGATTCGAGGCTCTGTCTCGTTTCTGTCTCGTCAACAATCCCGGCTCTCTGAAAAAAGACTGTAAAAGCCTGCTGACTATAGCGAAATCAAAATCTCTGTGTAATTTACTCGCAATACTCCCTTCTTTCCCAGGCTACTGTAAAGGATTTGTTAGATTGTGTAAAGGAGCCACCTCATTTTCCTGCTCCGAGACTGATAATGATAGAAAGTCTGCCCTATCCCCCGTGATGATGAGTTCAACATGTGTGCAGGTTGTCTGTATTTTCTGTCTTAATGTCTGCTTCCTGCTCCTTTCTTTACAGGTACAGTCCCAGGTTTATGATGTCATAAATGTCTGTGTGCGCATTTTTGTCTGACAGTTTGTATGTCTGCTTCTTTTTGTCTCCTTTTCAAGCATTTAAAGTCGCTGCCTTACAAATTAAAGCAGGTATATATTTGGTTCCATGGCTACTTCCATCTTTTGCTCTTTCTCCATGTTCCACCCTTCTCTATTTCATGTCAACACTACCAAGCATGCTGTAGAAAAAGAGACTCATCACTTAGAAGTTAAAACCCAACTTTAGGACATGTGGTAGTTCATTAGGTTCACAAAGTTTCCATCTAGAATAAAACCTCCTTTCACCTGTTGCTACTACAGAAAGTTGACACCTACTGTTCTGTATTGTTTGGGCTAGTAATGAAGCCCAACTAATGTCTGCTGTCCCCTTCGTCTGATCCAGAACAAAACCGGAGATGTCAATAGCTGGGAGAGAACTGAAATGACAAGGGAGGGGATGGGAAGAAAAGAGGTGGGGGAGGTGAAGTGATGGAAAAGAGAGTTGGAGGTCAGTGCAGGAGGCTGAGACGAAGGAAGGAAGGGAGTGATGGAAGGAAGGAACTAGAGTGAGGGTTCACAAACGACAAGCAGAGCCAGGGTCGAGGGGGTAATACCAAGGAGGGTCCATGAGGTTTGTTTAGTTCTTATGCTGGCGCAGGGGGCATGTTGGCTGTCTGTGAGGGATCAACAGGCGTCTGGTATTAGTCACATCAAGCTTCCGAGGCTGATCGGTGGCCAAGGTTTCAGCGCAGCTCAGTGCAGCAAACGGCTCACAGACTTGCAGACTCCATCCCTTAAGTGTTGTGCACACACTTTACATGCTTATATATACACTGGAAAACAGAATAAGAGCAGGTAACAGTGTATTTGGATAGGTTGGCAGCTTTGTTTACTTTTGCACTTACACTGTGTGACTGATGGAGAATTACTGTGTTGTGGTTTTGTGCCTTCCAGTTAACGGGCCTGCACGTGTCTTTGCCAGAAACTGTTGCTCGTTTTTGCCTAATCAGTGTGTTACAGTGGTTAGTTGCTCTGAAAGTGTGTGCGAATTTACCTCGGTGTCCTTACCTTAACAAAAATTCTCTTTTTATTGTATTTTAATCGTTTGTGCAGGTCCCTGCTGCAGCCCCGCTTAGCTCTATGAGCACGGATGCAGTATGTGAGTGCCTCAAACAGATAGGTGGAATTGACCCCGGCATGCTGCCTCAGTACACCTCCACCATAAAGAAGGTGCGTCTGTTAATAACATTACACTTATTGTTTTCTGTTCATACTTTGTACAGCCTTTTCCTCCTCGTGCAGTCCCTCCTGCTCGGCCTCGCCGCGTGATTGATGATACTGTTGTGGCCCGATTCGACATTACACATGATACTATTTTCACCCTGTCAGTGAAAAAATTACTTTGTCTCTTGCAGGCTAATATAAATGGCCACGTGCTGTCTCAGTGTAACCTGGATGAGCTGAAGAAAGAGATGGAGATGAACTTTGGTGACTGGCAGCTTTTCAGAGGAATGGTGAGGGTCTATCTCTCACTGCAGCTTGCTGTTACATTGTTTCAATATGTCATTTTATAAATGGGATAAATTAAGATTTTAATCAAATAAATGGGCCATCAGTAGGCATAATTGATTTAAAAAAACACAGTTCACCAGAAATACCAACCACCCCTTCATTACTCCGGAGCTATGGCCTGAAATAGATTTACAAAAGCCTACATTCTCCTGATTCTGTGATACTTTGCAGACACTCAGGCCTGCCAGGTCCATCCTGTTGATAAATGTCTGCTCTTGTTTATTTCCAAAAAGGACCAAGATAGAATCTCATAATACGACATCATGTGCTGCAGTGAGACACTGTGATATGAGATTTTATAATCCGTATTACGAGAAGGCTGCTAGTCAGTCAGCCAGGAGTCCAGTCGGCTGAGCCGTGGCTAAAATCACTAACACATGTGGCCAGCTCCACTTCATCAGATGTTATTCTGTGCTACTAATACCAAACCAAAGCCCCAGTTTGGTCATGTTTTATCTGAGAGCTCACGTATGAGCAGCTGGAAAGTGCAGTGTCCTTACGGTTCCACGTACTTACCAGTGTCGTGTTGCCAGGGCGCAGCCAGCACAGCCATCTGGTTCAAGATGGCTGCCCCAAATATGGATGAAGGGAGGTTATTGTCAAGGAAAGACTGCACGGATGAATAGCTTTACTTAAGGAAGTGCGTGCTTTTGCTGTTGTTACTTGATTGGTATGTCATATGCTTTGAAAAAGCAGACTCACCCTGTGACAGTGTCAAAAGACTTGTTCTGAAATATTGAACTGTGTGTTTTTACAGGTGACGGAACAGCGTCATGCTGAAAGCCAAGCTCTGCTTCAGGATGAGTCCCGAGCTCCTAGTGAGCAGGGCAGCAGCGTGCATCACGGGGAGCCCAGCAGGCGCCCGGGGAGGGCCCCGCATGAAGCAGCAGCCTTCAACCTCAACCTCAGCTTCGAAGAGCTCAGCGGAGCAGGGCTGGAGGAGCCTCCGAGACACAGCGGCAACTCGCACTGGCTGGTAAGACTTCGTGTCTGCAGCTTAGTGTGTCACAACAGCAGATATGATTACACACTCTTCTGCTTTGTGCAGACGCATTCTGGTCACACATGCACATGTGCAAAAGAAATAAGAAATGTCAAAGTTGCTGGTATACTCGCAGATGTGCATAATGCAACACTCACACAAGGAATCACAAGGTAACACACCCTAAACTGCCACATGGTCGCACAGCATCTGCACCGAGCACCCATTTAGTCGTGTTAGTGACCTCAGTGGTTTCACATTTATGTGGTTTTAAGCGAGAAAAGAGAACGGCAGAGGAAGCTAATACTGCTCTTAAAGATGGCAGAATTAAAAATACTCGCATGCAACGCTCTAAAATGTGTCAAGGGGCCCTGTGTTCTATTATTTTCACCTTTCCTATCCCCAATTTGCAAACTCTCTGAGACACAAGCAAATACTTGCACGTAAGCAGCTGTCGCCACATCTATTTTATATGATCTCACCTTGTGATCTGTTTCACATTAAAATGATCAAGCTTTCATTGCCACTTCGTCTATTGTTTCTGTCAGTATCTCGTTCACTCTATCCCCTTCTCATATTCAGAATATATAACTTGCCACTTACGTAATTATTTCTTTCATTTAAATAAACAGCATTGTGATGTAATTTGTTTTATTTATTATATTATACTTTACAACATCAACATACTCTAAGTCTTTCTCATCTTGTTAGGTGACAAATCATCGCACCTCAAGCATGTCCAGCCTCAACTCCCAAGAATCCTCTAACGACATGTGCAAACTGACAGACAAGCAGCAGGCTGAGTATCGTGATGCCTACAGGGAGTACATCGCTCAGATGGCCCAGCTGGAGATGTCCGGCAGTGGGGGAGAGAGGCCCTTACAACCCCACCCTGGACAATTCCTTCAGGCTGCCAGCTCAGAGGACAAAGGGGTGGGTGGACAGTCACAAGTACACGACAAGTTTTTGTCACTGCATCACTGATGACATAAATACTTTAGTCAAATCACAGTAGAAGCTCAGATCAGTAAAAAAACTCAACTTAGACTTCATTAGACGTCAGCTGTGTTGTAGTTAGTGGTCATTTGTTTTGTTGGATTTCTTAAATACAATGGAAAAAACTTGTAGCCAGGTAGCTCAGTGGTTAATGCAGAGGGCTGGGATGCAGGAAGCAGTGGGATCGATTCCCAGCTGAGTCTGCTCACTGCTCCCCCCAAGGGAGGATGGGTCAAATGCAGAGAAGAAAATTTGTTGTAACGTGCAGATATCTATCAATGACAATAACATGGCTTCTTCTACTTCTTCTTCTTTTATTTGGACTGAAAAAGGGGAAACAAGTGAAGAACAAACAGGAACCTGCTATTTGGAGTCTTCTCAGCCAGAAGCAAAAAAATCTGGATATTTTGGTGTTCTAATTAAATCTTTTTCTCAAACCTTAGGTCAAGGAAGGACTGGATTCAGACGGCCGCAAGTCCTTTACTAAGAGAGGTTCCAAGACTAGTGATGCCACAGACTTCACCGCAGGGGCTGATGCCCAGCCCCTAGATCCCATCAGTGAAGAGGATGAGAAGTTAGACCATAGCTCGTCCTCCAGGACTCCAGGCACCAGGAAGAAGGCAGCTGGGTCATACTACCACAAACTGCCTAATGATGACGACTCCGGCCCAGAAGAATCGGACAACACCACGCCTCTCCTTCACAAAGAGGCAAGAGCTTTGTCCCCATACAGAGTCTCTCAGCCCACTGGGCTGCTGACCAAGCCTGGCTTCCTTGACGAATACCTCCTGGACAAGAAGGACTCGTCCGACTCAGGGATGCGCTCCAGTGATAGCTCCCCAGACCATTCCCTGGAAGAGGCCGAAGGAGAAGCTGACGGGGAAAGAGAAGCACTGAAGCCCAGTCTAATTGAACTGGAGCTGGAGGGTATGGTGAAGAAGAGAGGCCTCCTCCCCAGCAGCCTGAGCGGCCTGCAGGACGCCACAGTGGCCCGCATGTCCATCTGCTCTGAGGCTCCATCCGAGGTCAGCCTAATGGCGAGCAGCCCAGACGAAGTGTGGCCGTCCAGCGGTGTCAGCAACCTCAACCGCACTGCCAGCAACACCACCCTCAACAACAACGCAAGCAGTCCTACTCACACCGTCAACACCAACACCAACAACAGCCAACAGCAGCAGGCTAATATCACAGAGTCCACCACCACTTCTTCCAGCATCGACATTTCGCCAGATGTCATCATCATCACCCCCGGCAGCAGCAGCACTGCTACCACCACAGCTGCCACCATCCACAACCAGAACCTGCGCACCATCAGCCTGGGAGATGAGAGGGAGAGCGTCCTCTGAGGAGCCGCTTGTCCCCCTCTGAGAAAGATCATATAGACTTCTGGGTGTTGGTTGAGATAGTTAAAAGGTTGCTGTTGTGATGTAGAGTAGATGTGTGTTCTGCAGTTGGGAAGAAAACGTAGAAAGTAGCATTGTAATTTCCTTCCTATATACGTGGCCTTATCCTGTCTGGCGTGTTTCGATAGATAATTCTTCTTTCTGCCTCGTGAATGTGCCGTTATGTGAAAATGCTGTGTTTACTGAAAGAATGTTACATGTTGTGAAGATTAGATGTCACATGGTTAAAAGTGTTGCTTCAGGAAATGTAGTCATGAGTGAAAGAAGAGAAAAAGCCTTCGCTTTACGTAGTTTCTATAGATGCATAGTTTAGATAGATGTCCAAGTAGAGTGCAGTGTGTTGGTCCGTTCTGTGGTAGTAGAAGTACCCGTCGTATACTTCAGAGTGGCGACGGTCTTTTCTAAAGTTCTTTGTGAAACTGCATTTTGTGAATCAATAAATATTTCCCTATATGGACACAACATATTGAACGTAATGATTTCTCCTTTTTCCTCCTTGCAGGAAAACCATCTGTATCTACACTCAAATCTGCGTAGACGAGGATTTAGCTTGTAAATGAAGTTAAATACTTCAAATAAAATCCCCTTTTTAATAGTTAAAACACTCATATTTTATCCCAGGCAGTTGAAGGAAACAGAGGTAACGTTCAGAGGTCTGGTAACGCAGGCGAGGCTCCCGTTGTCCGATAGAGGGCGCCAGTCTCCATACAAACGTGCAGCGGACTGGTGGCATGGACACTACCTGCCTGTCCATGTCTACACTGCTTGGTGGAACAACTTCAGGTCTGTGACTCCCACAGTTTGGTACGGGGACCCGATGGGACATTTTAAGGGGGGTTATGTATTTATCTGGGGACTAATGCTAATTAGAATTCATTTATAGATGATCCTGCGTTTGATTCACAATTGTCATGCTGTGGATCAGGTAGTTTTTCTACTGCTCACACACTCGAAGAAAGATGAAGTGATCCTTGGGGTAAAACTGTGAGTGGGTTTGCGCAGTGGAGCTGTGTGGTACATGATGTGCGTTTTCTTTATGGTGTGACAACCCCAAAACTCCTCACCCTGGTCATCTACAGACTTATTCTGCCTGATGACACCTTTAAGTTCTGGCTTGTAGGAGTTTAATTATCCTCAAAGTGGCCCGCAAACGTCATCAGCTGCGTCACTGGTTAAACTACCTGGTCGTTCGTTAATCTGCAGGTTTACGGTCCTGCTCCTTTACTTGAGAGAAGTACTGTAATTAAGATCAGATACTGGACACTAGTGCTGTTTGGTCTCACAAATGAAATAACTGGTTTTTGAAGAAAGATTGTTTTGGTAACAAACCCACATTAAGTCAAAAGTACGGTTAAAATTGTTTTCATTTGTTATTAGTTTTGGAATCAGTGACGCATCACACTCGGTTTCAAGTTAAATGCCCGTAACCGTCCACTTCTGAAACAAAATAAAAATGAAGCCTATAGCGCTGTGCGTCCATGGCTCAGGCTGTCACGTTAAACCATTTAATCCCATTTCTCTTACAGAGCGTGTGAGAAAGTTAAAGTGGACTCTGTGCGCCCTAAATGAGCGTTTCGCTTTAGTGCAGCCGTTTGTCTCAGGGATGAGTGGATGCTGTAGTTTACATTTATTGGCCACATACTGCACGTCTGACAAGGCCACTTTGTTGTGGGGTTTGTTTTTAGAGTGTCTCACGTGTTCAGTGTACACACAGCTCAGTCACGTCCATATTATGGACCAAATCATCTGGACGCGCAGTTGACAAACAGGTTTTACGCACTGGTTTGATAAAACACTGACTTCCACACTCAGTCCCAAAACTAGTACAGTCCCCAAATAAGACATGTCCAAATTGCGTTTTTGATTTATTTTTGTATAAAAAGGTACAATTTACATTACTTTTATAAAAAGTTTCAGCATAATTAAGTACAACATTACACTTTTGCAGAAGTTTCAAATTCCTGCAACTATACAAGATAAACTCCCGATAAGAGTTCACAGAGTTTCATTCTTTCATTTTAACTTTTTTTTAAACAACGTCCAGTCCTTCATGTGCCAAGCATTCTGACAAGACTAAACTTTTTACAGTAACTAACCAAGTTGTCTTTTCTATTCACGTTCCCACCTCCGCAAACAAAGCGAAGACTTCAACAAGGAGACAGGGGTGAGGGGGAAATAAATCCTTGTGACAATAATCTTGTTTTTCATCCCACTGTCGGGAATATAACGCGCCTTCCATTTCCAGAAAGGACCCACAAATAAAAAGTCTTAAGTTAAATAATAATGAAGTGTCCAAACAGAAAACACATCACATAAGATTGTCCGATAATAAGCAAAAGTCTCTCGATTTGAGCGTCAGGTGGGGGAAAAAAAAAGAGAAAAATCCAGGCCTGGAGGACAGAGGTTGGAGGGGGGAAAGTCCTGCTCCCCAGGTCCTGTGTGTGTTTTCGCGTCTTGACCAAACACCTGCAAAAGATTGAGAAAGAGAGGCGTGTTTAGAAAATGCAAACAGGGCAGAGATCCGGACAGACTGGCGCCAGGGAGGAAGCCGCAGTTTTTAACATTTAACCAAACACTCCCAATACTAAGCAAACCCTGCGCTCCAGATGTACACACACACACACACACACACGGGGAGAGACAGAGGAGGGAGGACACACACACACACACGCTTCTCACACAACTTTATCCTACAATCTGGAGAAGAATCAACGTAATTGCCGCTCAGCTGGCGCCTACCCACTTCTTGTACCAATTATGTGCAGACATCGTAGTAGCAGTAATCCAAACAGCCATTATTTTTCCTGTTGCAGATGCTCTTCATTATAGACACAAGAGGGTATAATACAACCCTGACGACTGCTACTTATACAGTAACCCCAGAAGCCTGGAGCGAATCTCTTCCCTTTTATTCCACCGTACTCTAACGTAGAAACGTGTACCAGCGCAAGGTCTTTGGCCACAGCACGAGTCGAAATGATTTAATACGATAAGTCTTTATATCTGGGTCACCTTACTGACACACTGAAGTCCTGCAAGGCTGACTGGTGTAATCTCCCCCCCCTCGTTTAACTGAAGGGTTTCCTCTTAAGACTATACCCCAGTTATATATAAACATTTTAATGTGCTAAAGATTGGCCAACTGTCCGCGCCGTAACTGACGCCCCAGCGTTTCTGCGCATTCTCATGCAAAAACATATTGGTGTCATTACGGCAACGTGAGACGACGGCCACATTAGCGCGGAACAAACGGATTGGGAAGCGGTAATTCTAGCCCATTCTGCTCCAGCAGACTGGGAGACAGGCTGTAGCAGAGCCTCAAAAGCCCTGGACAGAATGCAGCAGCAGACATGAGGACAGCCTACTTACCGCTTTAGCGATGCAGAGTCCGGCTGTCATCTGTCATCAGCTCTGATGGCAACTCCGGAGACTGAAAACAAACAAACAAACAGACCCTGTGTTAATTCTTTACGCAGCATCCGATCGAGGGGACTGCCGTTACAACAGTGTTATGTAGGTCGAAGCTCTTCCTCATCCGAGTCTGAACAAAAGACTAAACATGCCATTTTCTTTTCCAACAAGCCATTTTGTGCGAGTTACGCATAGGCTGAAAGGCGCAACTCGCTATGCGCACAAACATAAATCCACCAAACATCTCTCACGACAAACCAGGCTGTCGCCTCCCAATTAAGATGCTTGTTCATCTATAGTGTAATTACCTGTAATGACAAGATGCTGATATCTGTGTTGAGGGTGGTCAGGGGGGTCCTGGATGGAGCCTGCCCCGGTCGCGCAGGGTGATGCAGGCTGGTTAGTGCGACACTGGAGTCCAGCGCAATCTGCAGGTCCAGGATGTAGTCGATGACATGCTGCAGGATTTCCATCTTGCTGACGTTCTTGTTCTGGGGGATGCTGGGCACCAGCTCCTTCAGCTTGGAGTAGCAGTCGTTCATGTTGTACAGCAAGCTGAGCGGGTCATCCACTGGGGTCTTGCTCCGAGAGATTCCCAAGGAGTGCTCTGATAAATTCGCGTTGTTTTTCCGGAAGGACCGCACGGGGCTTATTGCTTTCATTTCGTCAGTGTTGAGTAAAGCGAGAGGCTTTGATTGTGCCGCTACCTTGCTTCTTTTAAGTCCTGTTCTTGCCAAACGATCAGCGATCAGACTGGATTACTAAGCTGTCAGTGTGCTTTATATAGGCAGCAGGCTGGGCATGCGGCACGGGCGGGTCAAGCGCGCGGATTGGGGGCGGTCACAATGTCAATCACCGCCTTTTCGCTCGACTATTGGTTCGTTTCACTGAAATCCCTCCCTTTCTCCTCCACGTTACCAGTGGCAACGCACGTTGGGGGCGGAGCCCAGAGGGCGCTTCAGCTGCTCCGGTGGGCAATTTGGAAAATTAAGCCCTTGCCTGTTTCTGATCAGGAAAATTAATGATTCGCGTGTTTGTCGGAGGCAAAGTGTGAGCGCGCGCCAGTAACTTTTGCTCGCACGATCTAAATGTTACCTTAAAGTTTTGCCACTAAAATAAGACAGTAAAGTACCAAAAAACAAGAAGACGAGCAGTTATTATAAGAAACATTCATACATATGAGACATGGAACAGTTTATGTTTGGAAACTTATTGACGGAACTACAACAATAATCACCATCACTTCTTATTCTGCCTATAATAACACACATCTTGTTGGCGTAGGGGTTTGGAGGTGTGATGATAGGTATCACATCATGCGCGCCTGATCCTAATTCACAGCAGCTCGAGGCACGAGCCTCCATCAGGAAAATGTTTATGGAGCAAGTCCAAACTGCTTCCATGAGGAGAACGGTCAGATCACCGACAGAACATGTAGCTGATGGTGCTTCTTACGCATGACCCAATGTGCCTGCGCACCGTGCATCCGTCTGAGCGTCTGCGGTAAGTGTATGAGTCAGTGGACGAACGCGCTTCAGACCTCGTTGTGCTTTATGTGATGTTTGCAGCAGTGTCAACTTCACCGCAGCTCACTGTTTCGGTGTGACAAAAAGTTTAGAGGCGGAATTCCTATATGCCAGAGTATTAAATCCAGCACGGCCACGTGTCCCTCCGTGGTTTGGAAGTTGCTTTGCATATCTAAACGCATCAGTAAAGGTCCCGTGCGCCGCAGTGGGAACTGTCACCTGAGTTTGTCTGGTGTCAAAGTTCATTAAGTCATAACCCACAAACGTGGTTTTCGTATCTCAGGACGCGGAGAGGTGATTAACTGGTATTGACGCTTTAATGTTTTCTGAATGAGTCATTTGTTTGGAGGAATTACACGCTTCATTCTTCAGCTGGAGGTGATGGGAGGCGGTTTGATGCTGCACTAACTAATTGCCCCCAGGGGCAGCGGTGTACTGTTGCGATGTGTTGGGTTTTGTGGTTTAAATTTCCCTCTGATAAAATGAAAAAAAAGCAATATATTTGTATTAAGTGAGGAGAAGGTCACTGTCATCACTTGGAGTGATAATAATTTCAATGTTTCGGTTTATTTTTTATGTCTGTTTTTTATCAGCAAGACAATTCAGCTAAAAGACACAAAGAAGCAAATCCTAAAAGCCGAAGTAATCCCGTGTAATGGACAAGAAGAGAAGCAGAGTGCACCGTCTGCAGAAGCAGAAGGTAGCAACAAAAAAAGGAAGTCGTTCTAACCTTTCACAATTTTCATACTGTTTATTTAGTTTTGTCAGTTACCTGTCAGGAAATACATTCTAGTAATGTTTTGCTTTTGCAGTACTTTGGAGTCCAGAGAAACACCATCTGTGCGCCGCTTTATGCGCGGTTCTGTTCAGCAGGCACAGACAGCTTCTCCTTCAGCTGCTTGACGAGCCTGCTTTTTTTTATGCATTTCTAATATAAGCTGGAACTCCTGCAGTCTGTGTCCACATCTGGTGCAATAGGATTTTTCCATTTTCTCCCCTTCTTCCTTTCGCTCCCACAGCTGTGTACATTTTACACGACGCCCCCTGACCGACGCCTGACAGACAGGTGATGAATTGGCGCAAGAGCACATCGGTGCAAAGCCGAGCGGACCGCCGGCACCGGCAGCCTCACCCTTACCTCTCCTCTGTTTCTCCTTTCCTCCTCCTCCTCTCTCCCTCTCTCTCCCCCTCTCGCTCTGTCTTTGGAGCAGACTCTCTGGCGCCGGCGCCGTGACGTCACCCCCATTCACTGCAGCCCTCTAGCCAGCCCTCGCGGCGCCGTCGAGGCGGTTTCCATGGAGACGGGATTTCGGGGTTGTCAGTCAGAGGTGGTTCTCAGCTGATCAACCCGGGGTCCGGCCCAGGCAAGTCTGAACGCCGGGTACGGGTTTTCAGGGTCGCTGCGGATTTATTCTCTGGTGGCGCGTTCACGGTCCACCTACTCTGTGTTCGACAACACTTCATGTAATTCAAGTAGAGAGGAGACGTGAAGAAGAAGGAAAAAATCACCAGTGATGGAATTTATCTAAGTACATTCACCCAGTTTCACTGTAGTGCTATTGTTTGAGTCATTCCTTTATACACCCACACACACACACACACTATATCTATCTATATATATGTATTCATATATATATAATGTAATTCATGTTTATACTTCCCTAATTGGCTTTTCTAAATTTTTTATTAATATTTTAGCAGTATTTCTACTGTTATTTAATAATCTAGAGACTCTAACCTCCACTACAATTTTACTTTCGTTGCTGACCTAATATTTAATTTATTGTGACAAATGAATGGCATATTTTCTGAAATGATGCCTATAAAATTCACGTGTCAGTCACTTTGGGTGTTTTTCACAGGACCTGGGAGAAACCATATTAAGCCAGGGAAAAAGTCAGCTTTCACTCAGCTTGTTTGTTATGAGCACGTTTCATAGTTGTTTCCAGATGTGGCAGTATGATGACCAGCCTCAGCTACGGCTGTCAGACTTCATGAATGGCCAAGTTGTGTTTATTGTTTTTTTTACCCTATGCCTGGAAACGTCGGGGGCGATGACCTAAAGAAGTCTGGGGAGCAAAGAGCCAAACTGTTCCCATGTATCCCACACTAAACCAGAGAGCCACAAGTCATTTATGCACTTTCTCTCCCTCTTCCAAAACTCAAAGACATTCCACGGCCGCAGCAAACAAATAAAACCCTCTTTATACCCCTTTCTCTTCCCGGTCACCGACCTGCTAGTTTTGGGTTCAGGAGATAAGGGTTGGAAAACAAAGTGGAGTAACCGGCCAGCTGAAGTGCGCCCTGCAGCCCCGGCGTCGCACTGTCTGCGCTCCGGTTCTAATTGTTGATCCTCCTCCCTCTAGCTGCTCTTGGTGTAAATATTAGGTTGATTTGAAATGATTTACCCGTTTGTCCTCATGCCAATACCTATTCAAGTATCATTTATGCGCCACCTGTCCTGTCGTAGCAGTAGATAAAACGGCGTTTTGTCCCCAATTTCCACGGTGACTCAACTATGAATAACTTCAGCTATGAACATGTTAATAATGTGGTAAAGTCGCTTCACACGTAAATATTGATGTTTTACGTCATTTAAACATTAATGTAGCCTTTATTTCCCCATTTTCAGCTCAGCTCTACCAACCGCGCGCTTTTTACACAACATGTTTTGGATCCCGCTGGTGTCACCGTCCGCGTCCTCCCCGGAGCGTCGCAGGGAACGTTCCGCTCCTCAGCGTCCCACGTAGGTCTCGCGCTCGCTCGCTCGCTCGCTCGCGCTCGGCTCTTCCTCCGCGGGCTGCCACGCGCCTGTCGCGTGCGGTACTCTGCGCATGTGACACGCAACAGCGGCGCAGCGACTCTTGTAGCCGCGTCGACTACGACGGGGCGTGGCTTGATGTTGTACACCCCCAAACTGCAGCGGTGTGCGGCCACCACAAGTGAATAGAAAAGGGGGGCGAGTCCTGGTCTTCAGCGGGTGCACATCAGCAGCTGTAAACACCAAGCTGTGGCAGATTATACTGACGTCACTCATGGTTGCAAAGCAGTCTAGAGGTACAGCTAAGATAGTTTTATATTCACGAGCTGTTGTCTCATTTTTAATAGAATGATTGGGTACGTTGAGTATTTGTACAAAATCTGTTTTCAGTACCCAGCTTCTTGTCCTGTTTTGTCCGAATAATCACTACAAACCATAGACATGATGAAGTTCAAGTGTTTGTCAGTTGACTGAGAGTTACTGGACTCGGTTTATGATCATTAGAAGTCCTGTGTGAAACAACCATAACAGATGAGCCAAGAGTTTATCTGTTTGTAAAGATCTTTTTTTTCCTGTGTGAAAATGTAAAACACCACATCAAGGTAGAAAGTAGCTCTCATTTAACCAGTTTTTGGCCTTGACTAAAATACATCTGGTCAGCTGCTATCTTCCTCTCTGTGTACCTCCCGCCTCTTGTCAGTCTCTCCTGTGGTCCAGATGGGACTCTCTCTGCTCTCTGAGCAACAGCCATTCAGGCCTGGCTCTATTGTAACGTGAGTGGCTGCAGCAGGCGCACGGACAGGCAGGAAGTACTGGGAGAGATGAATGGACGGGAGAGATTAGGTGGCCAGATTGGACTGGGAGACAAAGGCACCATGGCTGCCCAAGTGCCTTCTAGGCTGGTTGTGGAGTGGCCACTCCAAGCCTCCCTGGAGGCCAGCCTTCACACACACAGCTGGCTGCAAAAAGCTGGGGCACAAGGAAAGAGATGGAGATGGACAGATGAGCCACAGAAATCTCCAACATATTAAAGGATCATATGCATCTATACAGTAAATTACATAAGCAACTAGTCATTTAAAGTTGTTAAAACGGATTTTTGATTCGCTCAGATCTTGGGACCCGTGCGACGGCGACCAAGCAGTTGGCACAGAGAAAGTTGGCAGCAGTTTAACTTTTGGGCAATATTGCCCGTTGCACACAATCACACATTAACATTGTCGTGTCGCCCACCTATCACTGCAGCACAGCTGTCACTGCAGCTAGCAGTCTGTACCCTCGCAATCAGATATCTGCATATCTCCACTTTCACACAGAGAGATTACCAGTGTGGTTTCTAGTTGAACGTACTGTTGGCGGATGATTGTTGAAATCAGATATTTTCTGAGGGCTGCAGGGAGACTGGAAGCGAGGTGGTGTCTCTGTATGAATTGGGAGTTGGACCGCATTATCTATCGCAGGGGAAAATTACAACCATTAACGTTATCAACCCCCGATTCAGTTACTGTTGAGGTGCAATAAGATTTCACGTGGTCTCTTCCAGTCGCCTGTAACAGGAGTTTCACTGATGAACCTGGTAGTGTTTCAATCTCAGGATGCAGTTTGTCCGGTTCCTCTATTCCGAGGGGAATTGAGAATGTATATGAGACCTGAAACTGGCTTCTGACACTGTCTTGGCCCGAGGCTTGTTGGATTCTGTGGTAAATCAGTTGTGTGTTTCTTGAAGAACACCCTGAAGCATTGTTTCGTTAAAGTTGCACTTCCACAGTTTTCGTTGTCTTATTTAAGTTCAGATGAAAGTGTTGAAGACTGTTGTTGGAGTTACAGTGACCATACCGTTGTGTTTCCCTCAATTGTACCATAAATACAGCACGTTCATTCTTGATTTCACAGTAGAGAAGGAAAAAATACAAATTTAGTAACTGCTCTGGAGCTTTTGATGTCATCACATGATCTTCCTCAGCAGACATCAGGTCAAGACCGAACTGCCAGAGAGTCGTAAAAATCTGGTAGAGTCAGAAAAAGTGAAAGTTCAATCATCAAACCTCTGAGAAGATTTCACAGCTGCACCTGAACACAGTTGTTTAGGTTCTAACATCGACACTTCCAAGACAACCAGGGGTGAAAAAGGGATATTATTGTACACAATGTCCTTCTACATCAGTGCAGTTGATCCCTCTAAATTACCTGAAGTACCTGCAGAGTATTGTGAGCAGTGTTAGACCACAGGATCATGGACAATATAGTGCTAAACACTAGATTGTCACAATTTGGATTTGGACAATTTATACTTTAAACAAAAATGTTTTATCAAGTGAGGAATTTAGTCCACTGCAACCCGACTGCAGATCAGCAGAACATAATGGATGGATGGATGGAATTCAGTCCTGTAAATTATTCTGTAGCACTCTGGCCAAAGGCGAATCAGTTATGTATGGAGGAAATCACAATGGTAGCACGACTGCAAAATAAAAAGTTTAGTTTACTGTAAATTTTGTTTTATTTGCATCATCATATGCAGAAGTGTCCAATGCTGCTACCCCGGCTGACCTTAGATCATTTAGACATTATTATTGCAACTGCAATTTCATATATTCCGCAGAAGAATAACAATGATGTCAAAACTAGGCTCCGTTTGACCTTAACTCTGACGCTGGTCGGATTACGTGACCTCCTCTGGCCTGGAGGACAATGTTTTGAACTATGCTACCTTGAGCTGAATTTTGTTTCCTTCAGCTATATCTATTTTTTTTGCAGCAGAGCCCACTTCCTTATAACCCTAAACCCTCTGACCACAGTCATCTTGCTCTTACTCAATCTTTATCTATTTATACAGCGCAGAGGGAAGAGAGAGTTAATGCAGGAAACACACTCCTTTCTGTGAAAACAGAGAACAGAGATCAGTGCTTTCTGATTCATTGCTCTGGCCTGTGCCATCGCTGACCACCCATACTTGTGTTATTTTTATTGAGGTAAATTATGTGTCTGGTGTTTGGGGAAATCCTGGACTAAGGGGTTGAGGAACTGCTAGGTGCTGCCATAAAGTATATCTGGCTGGAGTCTGGGCACTTGAAATATGATTAAATTCATCAGCTCCTCAGGTGGTTTTTGAATGAGATTAAATGTCAGAAGAAATGAAGCTATAGCGTCTTTTGCTGCTTTGGTGGGCTTTGATAAACATGGCTGTATTAAAGAAATGTCTATACTAATTATCATTTTGTAGTCTTCCGTCCACACTGGAAGCCAGAACTTAAATCTAATATGTTCTAAGCCAACAGCCTCAGATCACGTCTGCCAAGTTGCCTCCACTGTCTTTGAAGTGTTATTTATTGTTTACAGAGCAAGTGTGAAAATTTGGAGTCCACTAGCAAGTCCAGATTGTCTAGATCACAAACGAGCGGGTGTCTAAAAGCATTCACTCGCTCTCTCATTCAGTATTTCTCTGTACATTATGACTTTAAACCGGCAATTCTGTACAGAAGACAGGGCTGGATAAGAATTAGAAAAATACTTACACAAGTCCCCCACAGAGGTCCCCAGCCAGACATGAAACGGAAAGGTTGTTGTTTGGATTCTATTTGTTTCCAAGGAAATTCCTCTGGAGGGAAGTTGAAACTCTAAAAGTGTTATGTATAGAGACTCGTACGGAATAAATAAAAACAATCTGGTACAGTCGCAATCAATTTCATTTTATTTACAGTGCATTTGTGCTGTGTGGATTTTTTCGGTTCTTTCCGTCATGAAAATTACCTGGAAATCAGCAAATCAGCACAATTACACAGTTCTTCTCTGAAAATGTTCTTGGAAAATCTGGTCCAGTTAAGTAAGATAATGCAGTTTTATTTTTCATTATTTAATGTGTCAGTAGTGACAAAACCAAGTTAAAGTGGATATTTGAGAAACCTAAATGTAGCATAAACTCTACATATTGTATGTTGCCTTTTAACTATCATTTTCAAATCTCCAGTCTTCTAAAAACAAAGATTATGTGACTTTTGCATCTTGTTGTTTCTGTTCGTTATTATCTCTCGTAGGAGATATAGGTGTATGAGTCTTACTTTTAGCAGTAGTCTAAATTAGACCTTTTCCCTGTGTTATGATAGATTGTGTGATTATATTTCATACAGTAACTATTCTCACTAGACAGGTGGAGAAGAACACCTTTAAATTGTAGCATCTGTCTCCACTGCTATACAAGCTTTCCTTGTGGTCGACTTTATTAGTTATCATACATTTCTAAACTTGCGTGACCTTGTGAAGACACGGCCTTGTGTTGGTGCTTGTGTTTCAAAGGGTCGCTGTAGGTAAGCGCGTTGAAGTGGTCAGGTGGGGCATTGAGAGCCAGTGCTTTTAATTGATCACCACAACAAAGGTTCTCACGGCTCTAATCCTCTTTGGCTCTTATCTCTCACCCCTCCTCACCCGTCACCCATATCATCGGCTCACGTAGGATCAGACCTACCAGCAAAGACTTTCTCATGCCTTTCTCTTCTGGCTCGCTCTTTCTATCCTTATTACTTTCTCTTTCCTTTCAGATTATCCGTCTCGCGCCGCCGTCGTCGTTCTCACTTTCTCTCTGTCTCTTTTTGCTGTTTTTGTTCTTTCTGTTTCTGTTGCTTCTCTTACTTTAGCCATTTTATCTGTTCTTTTCCCACCAAGGGCATCTGGGTCTTAAAGGGCCCTCTTCACCCTTTGACTAACAAAAGCTGAGTCACTTTTGAAATGAAGAGCACAGTCTCTGAATGACACTTGCTAAGCCCCATTTGAAGTGAAGCCTCAATCTCTTATCAACAATAGCTTCAGCCTTGTGGGTGGACTATGATCAAGCATAAGGCGTTTCATTCAGGATGGTGGGAAACTAAGCAGCAGCGGGAGAGAAGAAGCATTTGAATACCAACTTTCTTCAGCTGTGGCATCTTTAAATCTCTGTGATGTAATTATATTAAATCCTCAAAACCTGCTGTTTCATATTGCCACCAGTTTTTACTTCCTCTCTATGATGATCCGCGCTGTATGTATCGCAGCCAACACAGGTTAATGTGGCCATTTACTTTGATATCACCAGAATGAATCAACCTTTAAAGGCTATTAGTGTTATTAAAAATGCCCCAGAGGGAGCAGCTATGGCTTGTGTATTTCCAAGGCTCTGTATGTGCTGCAGTTAGCATTAGATTATTGGGACTTATTGGAGTAACAAGCTAATGGAATTAAGGTGCTGGATTTCATGCGCCGTTGCCAAGATTCAGCATTAAAATGCTGTGTGCTGAATAAATAGTGCTATAAGTAGATGAGATTCCGACACGGGAGAGATTCGCCTGTCAGAGCAGCATTGTTTGCTTAGCTTCTGAGCCAGTGAAACTGTCAAGTGTACTGCTGGCCATGGATAGATGGATGGATGAAGGATTCAGAGCGCAGATTTCTCTTCTTAAAGTGCATTTTTTTGTATAAGCTGAAGTTGCCAAACTTTTCAAATGCTGAGAGCAAAGAAACTTTCCTCTCCTATTTGGTTTGCGGAATGGACACGCATGATGCAGTTCTGAAAGGAGCTGCTGGAAGCACACCTAAAGACACCCTCTTGATGAAAAAGCAAGGATTTCTATACAGATCTATATTTGCCAGTTAATTACGTACATGAAAAGCAGAATAAAAATGAAATCCAAATATTTACCAAAATAAACTCATGTTTTGTTTCATTTTTCCATCAGCCGTGCCAGAACAGAGTCCTCTCCATTACAGATAATTCATCTGATGTTTGTGTTTGTTGGTGGATTAGCTGGGAGGCGTTGCTGTTGGCCCAGACTGTAAAACGCTCTCATCTGTATTTTAATGGACTAAGAAGCAGTGGGAGGATGTGGCTTCATGCCACAATTTCACAGTGAAAGAGGGGATCGTATGTAGTAGGTAATCTATTTGTGAGAGTGTTTTATCCGTATAAATGGAATTAGTGGATGGTTTGACGACACATTAAAAAGGCAGCGTCGAGTGTGCGCATGCATGTGCCTCTGTGCTCCAGGATCCATATTTGATCGACCCTAATTAAGATTTTTGTGCAAAATGTTTCTATGCTTTAATGATGGAGGGGATGTGTGGTAAAATAAAGATAAATGACACACATTGGTATGAAATTAGAGTGTACACAGATTGAAGTGGGAGTGGATTCACAAAATACACATGGCGTGAAATGAACACTGAAAGGGATACAGCTGTATGTAGACATAGGTATGAAATACATTAGCTACTATGATGGAAGTGATTATGTTAGCCAGTGCGGTGGCATGTTTTCACCGTAACAGCCATACATTTGACATAAATCCCAGCCAGTTTCTTGTAAATAAAAAAGTAAAAAGAAGTTGCACACAGAACCGGTACATGCATTATTCCTTAGATTTCACCACAAATGTTTAATGCTTATGAAAGCGAAATGACATCGTGCATGCATCACACACATACGAATACACATAGAGAGCCTGCAGATGGTAGGGTCTCTCTAACTCGGCTCTTTGTAGTTCTGTCACAGTATGAGTAGAGGAAGAAAAGGCTTGTCTTCTATCAGGCTCTGAACACAGCAGTGTTGACATTGGGATGGCACCTAATTAGGTTAGACCCTGCACAGCATGCATGGCTAACTAGGCTGGCCTAGGCCTCCGGCTCCACCGATCCCAAGGTGACACACTATAGATGAAGAATGATACAGTACTTTTAACATTAAATGTTCTAAAAATATTGCCACAACACATGCACACAACAGCCACAGTGGTTTTTCTGGTCCTCTGCAGGTCACAGATTAGACTCTTGCTGGAAGAGAATGTCAGTGCTTCTTTTTTGTTAATGTAAGGATTTAGTTTTGGATGTTCCCAGGTGCCAACAATGACTTACTAGAAGAATGTTATGATATCAGATAGACGTGATGGCTAGAGATTAAAAACTAAACGGTTTAGTCTAAGTTGTAATAGACTATACTTTGCCTTTATGATTAGTCTTAGTAAGAATGGACTTTACATTTATATACTTTATATACACTTTAATACTGTTGAAAAACATATTAAAAACATACATGTGATTTTTAAACCAGTGTTGCCAAAACACACAGACTTTTTTGAATTACAAATTCACTGAACCCTCTCTACTGACGTTTAGGGCCCTGTCTGTGATGGCAAGTGTAACCTAAAATGGTATTGTTCCTCTAATACAGACAGCTGAAAAATAATTCAAAAACTATTGTTAAAAAAAAAGTACTAAGAAAGCTGCAATGAAGAAAGACCAAAGATAAAGACCACATTTCTCAATTTTAGTTCTGTTCACAAGACTATTCTGAGCAGCAAACATTAAGGACTTTTTCCTTCTGTGTCCTACACTAGGGACAGACAGCTGATAAAATCCTGTGAGCTGAGATAATAAGTGATAATTCTGGGAAATAAGTTTGCACGGATATGATAAGAGTTTGTCTGGAGCAGCATTATAAATAAAACTCTACCAGTGACTCAGTTAATTAAAATGGCATATTTCTAAAGCAGTGCAGTTTCCTATTTGTACGCTGACTAAAGGACTAAGTGGGACATAGAGAGGCTGACAGAAGCTCTGTTTGGGTTTAGTTTCACAGTCATTTTACTTCCCTCAAGGGGCTGCGCTTTGTAGCATCATTAACAGTTTCCTTGTATGGAATCCCCTTCTCTGATTACATTTCCGCTTTATTGCAAGTTTGGCCTCATTGAAGTGAGATGGTCAGGCTGGAAAGGGGATATGAGCTGAAAAAAGAGGATGTGGTTAGGGAGTATCCAAGCTTTGTGCGGACATGTGACACAGATGATTAAAAAACTTACATTTTTGACTCATTGCTTCAGTACGTCGGTGCCACTGTTGATGGCGATGGAGATGTTCATGGGTCTAGAACGACTGGCAACAGAACATCTTAGCCACTTAAGGTCACATTAGCTCTTCAACAGTGTCAGGGAATGAAATGAGATCATTTGAAGGTCTGAGAGTGGGTAAAGAGAAGAGAGGAGAGTGTCTGGGCTGCTTGTAAAGAAAGAGAGAACTGGGAAGGGAAGGAGGAGGGAGAGTAGTAGGAAGAGAACAGGAGGGAAGGAGGAGGAGAAGGAGGGGGCGTCCGGTCATGATCAAGCCCAGCATCTTTGAGAGAGAAGAGGGGAAAAAAGAAAGGAGAGCGCTTTGCAAGCCACCCAGACTTCATTACCATGTCAATCTGAGGAGAGAGAGAGAGAGAGGGAGAAACAGGCCGGCCAGGGCCCAGCAGTGGGGCCTGATCCATATGGTGCTGCCGGCTCTGGAATGAATAGTGAATGGAGCGACTGGGCGCTGGGCTGCTGGAATCTGCCTCCAAGCCTTTGTGAACAGGATGACCAAAGACAAGAGGGAGCTCTGCAGATGGCCTGGGCTATAAATAGGTAGCTAGTCTATCTCTGTGCTGTCACTCTTCTTGTCTATCTGCCTCCCAGCTTCCCCCTCACCCCACCCCACATGCTGCCAGGCCCCTGGACACCACTAAACCCAGGAAATTAAAGCCTATGGTTGCATGCCTCTATGATATCGCCACCGGGCTGAGGATCTGACTCGTCCTCTGATTTTTTTTTGTTGTTTTTTTTTTTTCAGCCACCCCCCGTCTTCAAACATTTATCATTCAGATTTGTTGCAGATGCAGGAGAGGTATGAGACTCAGTATGTGGGAAACTGTGCTTGTGTGTGTGTGTGTGTGTGTGTGTGAGAGAGAATTTGGTCTGCACAGAGAGTTGCTAAGTTGCTCTAACGCAAGCTGAGGAAGGCAGAGAGATTGAGCAGTTGTGTTTTCAGTCCAAACTTCTCGCAGATGGACTTTAAAGTGAGTGATAAATCCATGTCCAGATTGAGGGTCCTTTTGTCATTAAACTAAGCCTTAGCACTGCTGTCCATCTGGCTCTGTGTATGTGTATGTGTGTTTGCATATTTGCGTGTGTGTGTGTGTGTGTGAGTGTAGACACTGGACATCATCCGGTAGCAGAAAGCGCACGACAAGCTTTCCTTTTAAAGTGTTGCTGACTTTAGCACACTATAAGCTAGCCTTCTGCTCTTATTTCTCATACATTTTCTGTCATCACATACACACACACTCTTCCCTCCCAGTCCTTGTAAACACACTTCTAAGCCAGTGTGTGCTTTGTCTGTAACAGCACCAGCCTCAAAGTTGCCCAGTCTGTGAGCAAGCACTAAAGATAATTGTTAGGAGCGCTGGAACTCAGAAACAGACCTGTGCAGACGGAGCGAGAGGTGACATGTGTGTACGTGTGCGTGCGTAAGAAGAGACTCGCCAGTAAACAAAGTGCAGCGAGTGGCCTAGATGACTTACGTCTGGACCACACAGAGTAAAAGGCATCAGTCAGCCCGGTGCCGTGTAAAAGCTGTGGCATCAGGCCTTGTGGTACCAGAGACAGACGGAAAGAGAGGGACACAGACAGACGGAGCTCTTTCCAAATTCACCAGCTTTCTGTATCATGCATTGTGCTGTGATGTTCCAAGTTTGACTGTTTTGTCCGGGTTGGAGTTGTATACCAGCTGCTGACTAAGTGTGTGTGTGTGTGTGTGTGTGTGTGTGTGTGTGTGTGCGTGTGCAATGACTGCGAGCACTAAACACCCCTCTGACGTGTAACGGCTCTCTTGTGGTGAAAGCAGCCAGGTGCTCACCGCAGGCGACATCACCGGGTCAGCCGCTGATGTGATGCGCGGGCTCCGTTTGATGACATCATCGCCCTTCTTCTCCTTGACACTCTTGTTTTGGCTGGTCCAGCAGCTTGTGTTGTGCGCACAACCACCTTAAGGAAAGTAACTTAATGAATCCCTGAAAGCTGGTATTAAGAGTATTAAAATCAGGTCATCACATGAAAAGCATCTTCAAAAAGCTAGTTAGCCGATAACTTTAGTTGTTTCCAATATAAGGAGGCGGCCTGGTAGCTCAGTGGGTTAAGGCATGAGGCTGGGATGCAGAAGGTCGTAGGCTTGATTCCCAGCCGCGGCACCCAGTCCATCCCATTTTAATTGCTTTGGAAACAATTACCTCTCCCTAACAGCAGGTATTATACTTTTATCATCTCGAAACCAAACCACATTTTTAAAAGATTAAATATGAGAATAGATGTCTTGTTAAAACATATTTTTCCTTTGATTTTTTTTTTAAACTCTCCTCCCAGCGGAGGTCCTCCATCTGCTAAAACTCCAGCAGGCACCTTGTGTCTGTATAAGACGTTACAAAGTGAAGAAACATGAATTTTGTGAGCGTTGTCCAGCAAACACACCATTTTTAAAAAATACAGTGTTTATTGCTGTAGTCAGTTTTTTCGTTTCGGTGCGTGTCAGTATCCATCACATTGTGCTGTGTTGTGTCACAGCAACTGAGAGATTGTTAGATGTCTGCCACTATTGCTGCGGAGCTCCTCTCTGAGAATGTGCTATTATCAAGCATGCTCAATGCAGATGGACATAAAAATATCTGTGCTGTGGCGCCATGAGATCACAAACGTTCTATTTGGGTGGGGAAAAGGTCATGCAATTGCACTATACTCTGTCATTAGGAGGGCACAGTGTCATTATATTCCATGAGTTATTATAAAGATAAAAACACATTCTTGTCCTCCTTTGACTTCACGTCATCGCCAGTGTTTTCCAAGTTTGGAAACTCCTCCGTCTGTTTGTGTATGTCTGTATGTTCGTCTGCTAAAAGCTTCGACTCCCAGCTGGCCAGGGTGTGATTCGGCTCACCTCCGTGCTGCTCGGGCTTTAGGACAGTGAGGGACTTAGCAGGTTTAGACCAAAGCAAACAGGAGACCACTACGCATAGAGCGAGAGATGAAGGAGACAGAACCAGTCGCGAGAGAGAGCACAGATGGGGCAGGGATCAAGTCCCCGCGTCCCTCTATCCCTCTGCCTCTCCCTTTGACTTGTGTTCTCTTTTTGGTTCAAGTCTTTTAGCCGTTATGTCAGGCCAGACGACAAACTGTCTGCGAGCCGCTCTGTCATTAGGGTTACTTCTCACTACTCCTATCAGTTTCACTACCTTGTGCACATAGAGTTTTACCAACCATGGCTTCATCTGGCTACCCGCCATTCCCATGACCCCCCCCCCTCACCACCACAACCAACACATGCATACAGAAAGCACCAGAAAATGACAGACAGTGAGACAGAAGTTGTTTTTGTCTTTTCCTTTTTCTCCGTTGCTTCCGCATATGGTCATCCGTTCTGCCTGTCTATCGGTCTGTCTGTCATTACAGTAAATCAGAGGGCTCTTCGGCTTTATCCGAGCGTCCTTCTGGCTGCGACGGCTGCAGCAGATGTTGGAGCCTGGGACAAAATGGATTTCCCCCTGCCGAGAGCAGCTTTTCTTGCCCTAATGGAGACTCCTTGAAATGCTAATGCCCCACCATTAGTATAGCGGTTGTCTAGCATAGTGATGGTGGGAAAAAGAGGGAAGACCATGATCCCAACTGAAAAAAACCTTTGTTAACCCCTGGAAAATATACTTTGCTGATTCAGACAGACAGGCATCTAGTAGAGTTTTGAGAAAGAAAGAGAGGGAGATACTTGTCTCACCGCACACAGAGCCAGGGTGTATAAAGGCATCTCATCCACTGGCCTCCTCCCCCTTTCTTTCCCTGTCTCTCAATCTCCTCCATTCCTTCCTCCAAGTTCAGCTCAAAGGAGGGATAATGATTACCAAGCATATGAATAGAGCAAAAAGAGAACCAATTTCTACTTAGCACTAAGCACTGACATTTAAAGGATCAGGCGATTTCAAAATTAGGAGGCTTAAGTCGCTCAAAACATTTGATGATCAGCCGCCGCTCGCTGTTATCGGAGGAATCAAATGGTTGGAGAAAAGCAAAGCTGCTTTGCTCAACAGCATGTTCCACATGTTTTCACTCCTGGAGGCGTAGCTACTGCAGGTACGGAGAGGGAGGAGGAGGACAGCAGTAGGAATTGAAAAAATATTTCTGTCTTGTGCTAAGAGGCAGCTTACTAAGCGGTGAAAAGGCTTGCAGGTATGAGCGGAGCAGGTTTTCCATGCAGCGGCTTCGACCAACTTACGAGGAAAGCTTCATATTTTTATGCAAATCTGCAACTGTTACGCTATATGGCGACGGCTGTGGAGCATGTTAGGCGAGAAGAAGCTTTTTGCTCTTTTGCTGTCTTGCACCTCACCCCCCCCTCCAACACACACGCACAGAGACACACACTTTCAGATTTATTGCTCTGGACACTCTTGTCCCTGTCAGCAGCTGGCGGGTTGAATCTTGTTTGCGCTTGTGTGTGCATGAATGATTGTGCACAAATGTGTGTGCATGTGCGCAGATCCCCAGTAAAGCCTGCTGCTGTGCTCTGCAGTGCTGGCCAGGCCATGTGGCCACTTTAAAGCTCCTTTCTGAGGGGCCTGTGAAGTTGTTAAGGAGCTCCACCACACTGGCAGTTGGCTCTGGGAATCCCTCTGCCAGCTGTAGCCTGCACACACCCCTCCCTGCTTCACTTGCCTCTCTCTGTCTCTCATGTTCCCCCTCTCATGCTTACACTTGCTCAGTTTCTCTGTGTTCATTCCCATTTCTGTCCTCTCCTTTTGTCTGTATTTGTTTTCGCCTACTCTCCATCTCTCTGTCTGTTTCGCGTGTGCTCGTCCTCTCCCTCTGTCTCTGTTTCCCTCTCTCTGTCTGTCCCTCGTTCTGACCGCGGTATCTGCATAATCTATGTAGTGAAACATCATTGCAGACCTTCTGTCTCTTCTGGCACTGGTCCGGCTGCACATGTTTTCTCCTGTATACCTGCTCAGATCGCTGGAAATGCACTTTGGCAACCATCAAAGAGCCACGTGTGGCAATGATGGCTATTTAGAAAAAATAGCCTGGCGCAGATAGCTTTAGTAAAACGAGGAGTTGTGTTTTCGGAGGGATCGCTGAACTAATCCTGCAAATTACAGAGCTTAATAGGTATTTAACGTACATACTGAGATAGAGTATGAACTATGGACGGTTATACATTTTCCATAATCATTGCTGGGTCACTGTCACTCACTTTGTTTTTCTTACTGGCTCACAAACACAAAAAATACTGGAAGGTTGCATCCCTCTATGAATCTGGCTGACCTTTTATCGAGAGCAGAGAGCAGGTGCACCTGTGTCCTGGCTCATTCTCCCAAGGTCTGCAGCACACATCTGCTTGAGTGCACTTGCTTATACACACAAGGAGGACATTTGCTTGTATTGTCATCAACTCCATTTTCAGTGGAAGTCCCTGGCTGCGGGGCTATGGATGAAGTGTTGCGGAAGGCCAGCGTCTCCAGTATCTATTCAGCTGATCTGCTGATATTCACTGAGGACTGAAGACGGACGTTTTTCTTATACTTTTTTATTCCCTACCTATCATACAGCAGCTCTCTTTCAAATGAATTTATATCAAGGCAGGTGAATTGAACCTTTATTGATGGTACAGCTCCTATGTGCAAAAGTTGTCATACACTATTAAGTCACATGCAAGAACTACTCAGCTCACCGTTTGTTGACTTGAATTTGTGCTTCAGGGAGAACATTGAAAAGTGTTGGAGAAAAGTAATTACACAAAAAAAACCCCCAATATACATAGTATAGAGGAATAAGGTTGCAATTGGTCATGATTTTTCCTTGTGTGAGAAAGTGGGAAAGTAGAACCGGAAGATTTCAATACATGATTGAGAACCCCTGTCCACCTCTCCTCTCCTCTCCTCTCCTCTCCTCTCCTCTCCTCTCCTCTCCTCTCTCCAGAGACGACCATGCAAGCTGGCGTCCTTTCACTCCACAGATGTCTCTGTTCCTATAGGGCTCTCGCTGTGAGGAGATGTGTTGGCAATCCTGTGAAACACACCTAACACACACGCCTGGGCACACACACACACACACACACACACTTGCAGAAACACCCAAACACACGGTGTGATACTGCTGTTGTCGCTGCTGGAGTCGATGTCTGTGAAGACTCTCTCATCTTCGCTCCCTCACTGTCTTGTTCCTTCCTTTTCCTGTATGTCTCTGTTCAAAAGGAAGACAGAGAAAAGTGAAGAGATGATGCAGTGTGTGTGTGTGTGTGTGTACACACAACACATCCGCTGTGACAACCTGCTGCAGTCTAAATCCGCCAGAGCTCTCAAGTTGGGTGTGAGAAGGTTGTCACCACATACCTGCGGCTGGCAGGATTAACACCTGTTATGAGTGTGACTGTGTTATGTATGTCTGTCAATGAGAACTCGCTGTGTTTGTTGCGGATTTGAAATTTTAGACAATCAAACTTCTTGATGAAACGACAGAAAAAAAAGTTCTCTGCGGGGTCAAGAGACAATGGAAGCAGCTTTGACTTCCTCCGTATTTCATCTGTTTTTCCTCCAATGTGCTGCTTGTGTGTCCATGACACCTGTTCCGGCCAGCATGTCGGTGTGTTTGTCTGTTTTCAGCAGTCGTGCTCTGATATGTTCTCTTGTTGGCTGTACTGTTGTGTGTCATTCTGTGTGTGTGTGTGTCTGTCTGTCTGTGTGAGTTTGTGTGTGTCCACAGCATGGCAGTCCATCTGTCTCCAGGAGAGCAGCTTCCTGTTCTCTCCCTCTCATCTCTGCCACTGCAGAAACACTCAACCTGGTCTGACATCCGCTCACACACACACACACACACACACACACGCGCACACACACACACACACACACACACACATATATACCTTCTGTCTGTCTATCTGTCTGTCTGTTTGCCGACACACACTTGTGTGTCTGTCTTTCCGCACACATCCAGATAAAGCTCATCAAAGCCAGTCATCTGCCTTCCTTCTGTCTCTCTGTCTGCCTGCGTGTCTGCCCATCTATTTGTCTGTCATCCAAACGGTCACAAATGATGGGGTGTGGGGGGTTTCACACGCGCCATTTGGCATCCCCAGCTGAAGCTCAATAGAGTGCTAAATGGCAGGGACACAAAATGGCTGCAACAAAGTAGCTGCTGCAAAATGGCGACAGATGGGAGGTGTGACATTGAGTCAAAGGTTTCAGGATCTGTCTGGCCTTCCTAGGTTATAGTTATTATAACTCTGAGGAAAGTTCGAGGAGGACACAACAGCTGTGTTGATTTTCTAGATTACATGAACTGATCAATCGGCCCGACTGCTGGCCGAGCTGATTGTTCCACAGATCCTTGTTTGCTGAAAAACAGCGGTGCCGGAGGTGTGTGCATGCGTATGCAGTTGTGTGTGTTTGTGTGTGTCCGAGGGGGACATTGATTGGAGCTATTTCTGCTTTGCCACATGACAGATGCAGCCTGTTCACAGCAGAAACGTCAATGCCCACACCTGCTTGGGTGGTGAATGTGAGCCATCACTGACGATTGCCTCTGTGGAGCCAAGCTGAGAGACTGACAGAGTAGGAGGAAGGACTTTGTGAAGACGCAGATATCTCACTCTACTAAAGATGATCCGATCTAATAAAATTTAATAAAGTTTAATGCAGAGGTGTTCGTTATTGTTACTGGTGGAGATTGTTGGGAATTTGTTACCATCTAGTACAATCAGCTTCCAGCGCTGTACATCCATCGCCGGGAAGTCTGTTGATTTACAGGGAAGATAGCCCTAAATCACTGTGTCCCTGCACGTTATGTGTCAGCCATGCAGTTTAAAATTTAAAAATACAGAGGAATGGAGAGACAGAGATATCGTGATGAGGACTTTTCTGGCACATAAAAATGTTTTAAATGAGGCGAAAAAGAAAAAGAGAGCCAGCCCTAAGCGTTGGGGCGTGTTTGACGCAGGTAGGATTATAGGCCCTAATAAGTTATAAATGATAGTAATGGCCATCTGTTCGCCTATAGGGAGCTCCTAGCCAGCTCTGATTTGGCACGCCGAGCCGCGGCACGACAGACACTCCTTTGAGCATTGGGCGTTTAGAACGCATCCACCTCGTGCCTGGGCATTTGCTAAATTCAGACGTGACACTCTGGCAGCAGATGCTCAAAGCCAGACTTCAAGACGAGGATAAGTAGAGATTTTTCTCTTCTCACCAGGAGAATTATAAACACGGTAGTTATAGAACTGTCAAATGTGCTTCCTCTGTGGACAACTAATACCAGACAATTGGGAGGGATGGTTGGAGCCCAGGAACTGAAACTCCACACCCTCCAGGAAATGCAGAGCTCTAAATGAAACTATGGTTTTAAGCAGTACAGGAACACCTGAATGTCACCTCTGCTTGGCGCTGTAATCTACTGACTGCTTTGTCCATGGTAACCGTGGCCTTTCCATCTGTGTGTTTGTGCGTCAGGGCTCTGGTCTTAGCCTTGTGGCAGGTGTCTCATCCCAGTGCAGTCTTTGCAGTCTGGCCCCTCTAAGCACTGTAGCCTGTCTGTGGCAGATTACGCACACATAGGAGCAGATGGGTGCAGACCTCAACACCCACAAACACACAAAACAAGAGCAGGCCTTCTGAATGTACTGGATCTGTATCAGTGTATGTATATACAACATAGAAATATATACGTGAAATCATGTGTGCATAACATAGTTGTGTTTGCATGTACTGTATCTATATTATGAGTATTAGAGTGTGTATGTACAGTACTTGTGTGTGTTTCATGCTCCAGCGTAACTAAAGACATTAGCGGGTAAACATTCTAATCCTGCTGCCCAGAGATGAGGAGAAGAGTCTCGCTGCTTTTTCCTCTATCTCCCACAATGTCTAGTCCCATATCAAGGATAGCTTAACGGGCATGGCTGGCTAAGATATTTCTCCCGTCTTTCTCAGGTTTGCTCATATCAAAGCAGGAATTACTAACATGGCTGGCTAAGATACTACTCTAATGCACCACATTTCTTCTCCCTTATCAGTCCTTGTGTGGCTGGAATAAAATGCTACGCCATGCTAAATGTTAAAGTACCCAAGGCTAGAGCTGTGCCAAAGCTTGCTGACACAAGAACGTGGCTGGAAATGCTCCTGAAATCTAGACAGGCATAGTAAGGATCATATATTCTTAAAGCTACACTAGGCAAGACATTTAGTCAGATCAGGGTATTTCAGTAATTATTTTTGGTATAGCAACTTTTGGACAAAGAGAGATAGCAGGGCTCAATGATTTACACAAACAGTTACTGAAACCTTGGTATGTAACCCACACATTTTTCAGTATAAACAGTAAAGACAACATCTCATTCCAAAGCCATGGACATTAGTATGCTGTTATAACAGCCTCTAAACTTCTGAAAAGACCTTGGACTGTTGAAACCTGGCTGCAGGCATTTGCAACCATTCAGCATTAATGAGATGAAGCGCTGATGTTAGGTGATAGGGTGATAATTGAGGCTGAGGTATAGATTTCTGAAAGGCCTTCACACTTAACCTTGACTTGAAGTTGTTGACTTATTCCATGAGTTGATGTTCGTTATGTATCAGGTGCTATGACCATTGGATATCCCTAACCCCAACCACTCAACCTTATTGTCTATCTATAACCAGCTGTGGGTTAAGGTTCATCTCTTGCCGAGATTAACAACTTCTGAGGTTGACAGTAAGTGAAATCTTTGTCTTCGACCAGATTTTACTGGGTTGCCTGGCAACTGCTCCTAGGTTTAGACCTTGTTTGTGCAGACAAGCTCTGTCATGTTGAAACAGAAAAGGGTCTTACCCAAAAGGCTGCCACAAAGTGGGAAGCCTGCTTTTGTCTAACATACAATCATGTTGTAGCATTGAAATGTCCCTTAATTACCCCTGCCTGAGTTATGACAACAACCTGAAACCTAAAGTAGACTAGGCTAGATAGGGGACTGTACTTTCTTTTAGCCATAATGACTAGCGTGTACACAAGTAGCCAGTAATCACCTTTGGATACCATCATTTCAAATTATTTGTGGTTTAGCATTGTGCCACCAGCCGGGTATTTCCAAAAGACTAGACGTCAGTTCTTCAGGAGGTACCAGAGTTTGATTGGCACCTTCTCGCCTATCAAAATAAATTGAAGATGTTACAAAAAAAAAATCCCATTTTGATCCTGCTGCTCCACATAAGCAGGTGTGAGACCTTGCTCTGGCTTGTTTTTCTCTAAACTTGGTGACAGTTGACTCATCTTGCCCAGAGTTGCAGCTGTGGGTTTACACAGATTTGTTGCATTTTTTCTTCTGTCACAGTCATTTTGTAGATAGTGTAGCTTTGCAGAGATGACAAGGTGATGTCACAAGAATCTTGTTTGGCTCAGACTAAACTGACAAGACCATGGCCACATACACACATATACATGTATGCATGTACACAGATACTTCTGTGTTTTCCTCACAGCTGCTCTTAGATCCTTGATGTGACCATGGGCTGTTGGTCACACATAAATAGTAGAATGTGTCACCAACAAGGCTTATATCTTGAGCTGCATGGGCAGCACTGTTGACTGTGTGTGTGGGTGCAGCTTTGTCCCATCCCCAGCTGTGTGTGTCCTCAGGGGCTGATGTCCACACAGGAAGATGGCCTGGGGATCCATCTCTGGGACATAACAACTGGAGATCTGTCTGTCTACTGATCTGTCTGTCTGTATTCTACACACACACACACACACACACACAAACAAATCATCATCTATACATCACAGCAGCAGTTTGTCTTAATTCCCCCAGC
>JAUMHF010000014.1:8910975-8945911 GCA_032359275.1 Microctenopoma steveboyesi | reverse complement strand
ACACACACACACACACACACACACAAACAAATCATCATCTATACATCACAGCAGCAGTTTGTCTTAATTCCCCCAGCGTCCTGCATGGATGCTCAGTCGACAACAGCCTCCTTCCGGCTGTGTGTGAGCCAGGTTCCTGTTTGCATCTGCTGGCACATATACACACATATGAAAGTCCATATGCACACCCATTGAAGCTCTGATAATGAGTAATTAGCCGACCAAACAGGTACTGCCTCTGCTAATGGCTGAGTGTGCAGTATTGAATAAAGGAGGTATGAAGGTGTTGGTGAGGGGGAGGGAGGTGGAAACTCTTGTTTCATAATCCAATCGAATCAGATTTCACTTCAATAACCTCAACTTTATTTATTTGAAGATGACTGGCATCCACAACGGGCACACCATACTCTTAAAATTCTTCTGATTCACATTATTTGATATTACTATTTGTGGCTGCCACTTGATTATTTTAAATTGATATTAGATATGTGTGTAAACACGCATTTTTGTCTGTTCAGACATTCTTCCTTCTCTCCTATATGGACTTTGTTGATAGCGTGTCCTGTGAGTGTGTAAACAAGAATTTGTGTTTGTGTTGGGGCACGAGTACATTGTTGTATTTCTGTATTTTGGGACAAATTAGTTTTCAGCTTGACTGCTTGTTTGTGTAAATGAGTTTGAAAGGTTAGATAATCCCCCAAGATAGGAACTAAGTGTGCCCTGTGTGTGTGTGTGTGTGTGTGTGTGTGTGTGTGTGAAGGCAGCTGGACTTCTGCCAAGCTCTTGCCTGGTCCTTTATGGTATGTCCTCTCAAGAATGAAGCACTCACTTGAGAGACCAAGAGTGTGTATAACGTGTGTAAGAGAGAGTGCACTCAGAGTCCTATGACGTAATTACATCAAGAACATGTTATCTCCTCTTTTACTCTATTAGACAAACATGAAAGTTGATGTCGCAGAGCAGCGATGTGCCATCCAGTCAATCACGACTGCACCACGGAAAACTACTGTAAGTGCAATGTTGAGAAAGGGTGTGGAGGTGGCTTATGGGAAATTCCCGTTCGTGTTTCTGAATGTGTAGCAGGCCTGATTCAAACAAACATCTGGAATGGAAAGTGCCCCCTACGTAACCCCAACAACACACCCACACTGAGCCCTCGTCTCCGAGCATCTAGCTATAGCTCGCTGTTTGCACGCAGTTGTACAAAGGACAGTGTTCTATAGTCACAGCAAGCCGTGTACAGTAAGAGGTCAGGGACATGCTCGGGACTCGTTCTCTGACTAAAGAAGAAGTTTTGTCCACACACTTTTAACTTTCTCTTTCCTTTGAATGCCTTGTTGCGCAGCAGTGTGCGAGGGGCACAGCGGCGCTCAGCTGAAAGTCTTGGTTTGTTGGAGTAGGGACGAGTCACGGGGTTAGTTGGTGAATGACTGGTGCTGTCAGCTAATGGTTAACAAGGTAAAAACAACACGCAAATAAACCAGGACCTGCTAACACACTCCGATCTTCTTTGTACTTTTTGTACTGTTCATTCCTGCTTGGTATTTTGTTTTCAGTATTGTGCATCGCATCAGTCATCACAGAGACATCATTAGAGTTAATAACCTATGACAGCTTCCACTATTTTTGGCACACTGTTCCCAAGTCAGCACTTTCAACACGACTTGCTATGGGTAAACTCTGTATTGTATAATAATGACCTTGTTTTTACATTGTAGCTTGTTTTAAATTATTTTCAAAATGTCTCAGAGTTCAGAAAGGACCCTTTATGTCTGAATTTTTATGGCGTGTTCCAGTTTTTCCATTTTAATTGTAAAAGGTTTAACCTTGTAAACACTTTAGCGAATATCCATCCCTGCGCCCATTTACCCATCCATCCTCCGTGAATGTTCCCACACTACCCATAGTTGAATTCTTTTCCATTTTACTCATTCCTCCTCTCAATTGCTTTCTCACCATTTCCACTGTTATTCCTGCTTCTCTCTCCTCTGATATATTTAAACCATCCCCCTGGGGAGAACAGAAGCCCGCCTCAATCTGGAACCAATTGTTTTGTTCGGTTCATGAATCCAGAACCAAACCCTGACAAAAGAACTCTTGTAGGCACCGCTGTGTTATTTGTTTTCGCCCGAGTTACAGATTGTACTGTTATCAAAGTATTTATTGTGCTGTAGTTGCGAAATACAGGATTTCTAAAGTCTTGCAGTACATCAAAGCTGTCACAAATGTGGTGGAAGGGCCAAATTACAAAAAATGCTGCGGGCACAAATGAAATAAGCCACAACTATTACTGATAAGAAGCTACTTTAAAGCTTTTCTCTGTGTTGTCACAAGTGTTTGGGCTGCTGGTTAATATTCTCACACTATCACTTCCACTGACTTCTCAGAGCAACAGAATTTAGTTTCATGTTCAAAGGCTGAACTACATTATCGAACAGACGCTTTGCACTGTAGAACAACGATAAGCAACATCTTCACATGCTGAATTTGCAATTGTTCCTCTGTCCTTTGTAAGACAAAATAAGTCATGACAAACTCAGGTCTTGCTCTGCTTAAGTCCCCATCAGATGAGCCATGTGCAGTAGCACATGTGAGATGAGGGAATTACAGTGGACAGCAGACTGTGGGATGTCTATCCCCTGGAGGTCATCTTGGACAAGACCTCTGGCTGTGCTTCCATGGCTGATACACAGTAGGCGTGTGTGTGTGTCTGTGTGTACGTCTGTCACAGGGTGAGCCACTCAGCTGGGAGCCTGTCAACATATGCCAACAAGCTGAGTAATACTGTTGAGAGTTAGCTTAGTGAGTGGGGCCACCTGACCCAAAAGGTCACCTATTGACCTTTACTTCACATGTGGAGCTGCAGCCACGAGGTCCAAAAGTAACAACTGCCAAGTACCAAATGCCAGAGCAATTAATGACCATTAGACACCACAAACTAAAAAAAGGTACGATCGCGGGTTTATGCCTTTGTCTGTTTCCCTTTGGATCATTAGAACCTGTTTATTACTGCTACACAGTCAAAACAAAGCAAGTCAGTTGATTTAGATCCGTAATACATGCCCCCTTAAACACATTACCACCATAGTGTGTTTTGGTGACTTCTTGGCTCCTTGACCTCACGCGTCTCCCTCTGCAGTCAAGTCACATGTGGAGACATGCGACAGGAGACAGGAGGGCGCTGAACAGAAGCGCAGGAGGATCTCTGACTGCTCTTAAACCCATTAAGGCCACCTGGGTGTGTAGCCATGCATGGCTACAAAGTTGGCCGGGAGGTGTGTGTGAGTGTCTGTGTGTTTGTGTGCTTAGGGGCTGATGGGTGGCCAGGAGGCGCAACCTGTTTGGCGTGATTAGCAGGCTCTCACATGTTGCATAACAGATTCCCCTTCTTGTGAGAAACCTGCCTGAATGCTGCCACCCGCTAAGCAAGATGGCCTTTCACTACCGCCCTCTATACTCTCATATGAACAGGTTTGCATCAGCACACCCAACACTTTGCGAATTCATTGTTAATCCTCCTGGCTAAGACTGTTCTCCAGCTTTGCTTTGCTGATATGTGAGAAGAAAAGGAAGCCAGACTGGCCTCCTTATTCACACAGGTTGAGTCAAAGCCTTAACAAATGTCATTATCCAGGCCAGCCTGGAGGTGATTAGGTAGGTGTTTAGCGTGGACCTGCTGCATCCACCAAGGCCAACTGCTGTGTGTGTGTTTGTGCATATGGGGAGGGGCTTGCTTGAGGCTCTGCTCCGATGGATCCTATAACATTAAACCAAACACAGAGGGGGATGCATCACGCCTGTTTCTGTTTCTCTGTAATAGTGTGTGTGTGTGTGTGTGTGTGTGTGAGCTGGGGGGGGGGGTTAAGTAATAAACAAGGGGTTTCTATGGTAACAACAGATGCAGCTGCGGCAGAGAATGAAGTTGAGTGTCAGCAGTAAAGGCCCACTGCGTACATGTTTGTGTGTGTGTGTGTGTGTGTGTGTGGGGGGAAAAACACCAACAGTGGAGGCCCAGTGAGAGTCATAAACACCATCAGGCCGTGACTTCCACAAATAGACCTCTTAGAGAAATAGGGGAGAGGGTTGAGAAAGGAAGAGAGATTATTTCACATGCAACATAAAAATGAAGACGTGTGGCGCAGGAATGCGCGGAACATACTGTGTTTACAATTGCACAGGGCAAATAAAATACAAGAATGAAATGAGATAAAGACACAAACAGGCAGAGAATAATTCCAGAACACAACACATTTCTATGCTGAGCTCTGGCATCCAACGCATGAAATGTCAAGTTTCTCACAGAGGCAAGTTGTCCTTCCTCCCCCATATCTAAACCACCAACAATCTATTCATCAGTCTTCATCATCTTTCATCATTATATGGTAATCCTCCCAGCTCGTCCCGGGTCTGTCTTGACAGCCCCCCGCAGTGTCTCTTTCTAGTCCTGTTGTGTGGTGAGTGTGCCATCTTGATTCACACATCCTGTCAGTGGTTCATAATCCCTCCGCTATGGAGACAGAAGAGCGGACTGCTGTCTCTTTTCAACGCCGAACTCCGAGGCCAGATTTCTGCGCAGCAGCCTCATGATGCATTCTCATTGTCAGAGCACCTCTGCCGGCAGTCCAACATCTCACCCCAGTATGACCCTCCCCTCCTTGCCCAGGCTATTTTCCAATATTATTTATGCAGGGACTCTCTTTAGTCCCTGCTAAGCTGGCTTTTTCAAGGCTTTTCACTGAAAGGCTAAAAACATACAAATCCCCCTCAAAAACCCTCTGAAAAACCATATGGAGCACTATACCTTAATCAGAGCAGTCTCCGTGTGTGTGTGTGCTCACTAATATTAGAATAATCCCTAGTGATTATGGGAGTGGTTATTAGGATGAATATGGCAGCAGGGTTGGGTCGGGCCGTGCTGAGCTGAGCCCAGGCTGTAGAGAGAAACAGATGTCTGTTGACCCACATCTGCCGAGCATGCTGGGACTTTGGAGTGTCAGGTCGTGGCTCTGATCACCTCAGGGACACTGTACATCTGGGCCCCTGAAGATCATTGGCTCACAGTGTCCCCTGAAAGCTGTCTGTCTCTTTGCTGCTGCTGTCTCTCCTACCTGCCTGTCTCTCTGTCGTGCCCACAAACACCCACACACATAAGCACTTACAGTGGCACAAATTCACATATTTCTGGCATAAACACCGCGTTTCAGACTCTGATCTTAAGATCAAAGGTTTTGACCAACCAACCCTTCGATATTGTGACGGATGATCAATGTGAACACGGAGTAATACAACACTGAAGTTGAAAGGGAAATTGGATGACGCTCTGGCAAGGATCTGCTAAATACTACTATAAGAATAACATTAGTACTGCAATAGTTCTATGCAGTAATTATGTGTTTATGCGATATGTACATCTTTGGCAACTCTGATCCCATCTCTCCATTCAAGCTGCTGGGCACCAGCTGTCATTCCTTTGCTGGTCACCTCAGACCATGAAGAGTACACAGTATACTACATTGGATTACTGCTGCAGAATGCACCTCACTCAGAGAGAAATATGTCAAACTTCAATGAGATTTAATCTAAAATTAGGGTAAATCTAAACCTAGTACTGAGATTTTATTCAGGAGCTATATTTTTTTGTGTGAATATTTAAAGCACCATATTTCATGTATTAAAAGAAACATCTTAAGTCATATAGAGTTAAGAAGCAGGTCAATTTGTTATAGTCCTTAACTTTACATAATCATAATCTTATCTTAATCTTCCTTTGTCTCTCTTTTCCTTTTAATTCTCCTACTCTTCCGAACTTTGTGAAGTGTTTTGAAAAGTGCCATATAACGTTTAGCCTGTTTAGACTGTACAGTAGAATTCATAGATGGCATACTAGGCACAGTTCTAGAGCTGAGAGGTCTTTGGGCCCCAGGGACGCCACGAAAGAAATGAAATATGACCAAAAATAGACAGAATTGAAGCCAAGGCGACATAAAATGACACATGACAACCAAAAATAGACACAAACGATACCAAAGAGACAAAAGTGACACAGTTGCCTCATAGTGTCTCGATTAGTTGTGGTGTGTGTGTGTGTGTGTGGGGGGGCTTTAACCAGAGCCCATTCTGTCATGATTTTTCCATGCTCCCCTTGATGCATTTTGTATTTCTTTTGGCTTTTGTTCATTTTTTGTACCTTTCCAAATATTCAAATATTCCTCTCCCTTTACAGCCTAATGGGACATTACACGTGATACACTCTGCTTAGCTATTAAAGCACTTATGCCCATTCCTGAGAAAACATCTTCCAAGAATATCTGTGAAGGTTCTCAGTCATCCAGGTCATGGTTATCTCAAAAAGGTTTTATCCAAAGCAACTGGACTTGTTTGGTTTCTTGACGACGTTTCACCGTCCATTCCCAAGGACTTCCTTAAGTCTTTCAACAAGTGTATTTATATGAGGTTTCACCCTTAACATTCTTCTCTCTTCTTCTCTGTCTCTTGTTAGGCATCAACTTTTTCCATGATCTGGTTGCTGCAGTTGATTAGGAGACGTGAGCGTTGTATTACATTTTCACAACATTATGTCACTGTGCAACACGGGAGAAGGTTTTTGCACAGATACAAATGAAGGATGGAACACAACTCCCTGTCAGAAGACTGCTGTGGCTACGACTAACAAGGGAAAGGAGAGAAGCACAGATTTCCTCATGGCCAAACCAAACATTGTGGCTTTAAGTTATAGTTACATTTACTTGAAATGATGCGGTACACCAACACTGAGAATCAGCAAGCACTAATTGAAAACAGCCTGCTGGAATTCCAGTGTGTACTGACTGTGGGATAGCGATTTTCTGTTTTTTTCTATTGTGTTCTAATGTACTGGTTCCCTGGCCATTCCTCGGTGTTCCCAGGAGGCCTGAAGGGTTACAGTTCTAGATTGCTGGAAGATGACTCATGGAAGATGACACTTATGGGCCTTTCTTGCCATCAGTCACATGCTCACACACACTGTCATATTGCCTACTAAGGAGAGGGACATCAGATATTTCATTTCCCCAGATAGAAGGCTCCTTGGTAAAATCTAAATTGGTAAGTGCATCGCTGCAACTTTACTGCCTGTTCAAAATGCTGCAAATCATTTCCTTGTGCAATGTGCAACGTTAAAGACAGCATTATACAGTATTTCTTAAATAATTAGTTCACAGATTCCCAGCGTGGCTTCTACCATATCCTGTCCTAGCTCTGATCTTTTCTCATGTCTGTCTGTCTAATGTCTCCTCCTTCTTTCTCTTCAGCAGGATTAAGGGCCCATCCTTGTCATCATATAGGGCAGAGTGGTTTGATTGACAGCTGGGTTCAGTATCTTGACACAGGTCTGTGCCCCCGTCATCTCTCCTGATCATCCCATGCTGGCCCTCAGAGTGACAGGCGGCTGCAGAGCCATTTACTCCTGGCGCAGCCTAAAAAACTCTCCTCCATCACTGGCTTTCACCAGCACCGCAGACACACTCACCCTTTTTTCTTTTCCTCCTGAAGTTTCACCCCCTCTCCTTTCATACCATGTCTGCATGAGCTATATTGTTCAAGTACAACAACCCCACTCCTTTTGTTTCCTAATAAACAATACACGTTTCCTTTTGTATAAATGTATGTTTGCTCCCATTCCTGTTTCTCCTCTTGACCTCCCCTAATCTTCTTTTCCTGAGTCTGATATCAACTCGCTAGCTTCTCATGCAGGCTACTATTAATCTAAAGGAATCTGCCAGATCTTAATTAGGGTAATTACTGTGTTTGTTTTAACTTAACACTGATGACTCTATTTAAGCTACTATCTTTGAGCAGGCCACAACAGATGGGCTGCTTAGTACTCTTTTGGGAAAGCTGACGAGAGTCTGGGTGTAGCTGTAGGAATTTTGAGCTTGATGTTTGTCAGTTTAATTTACCTTTCAATTCTTTCTTAACCTTTACCACTTAACGAGTTAAGCATCTTAAAGCAACAGTGAAAAGAGGAAAAGTGCACAATTTACTCTGACAAAGTGGCTATTTTTGACCAAAATGAACAAATGATGCCTAACACGCTCCTTAAAATACAACACGTAAATTACGTCACCTAAAACTATTTGACACCGGTGACTAATTCCAAATTTAGAAACCACAAACTACCTCATAATAAAACACAGAGCCCCGCATCATTTAGGTAACTTTTTATGTTGCGCCACAGGTATTTGCTTCATGCTACAAGTTTCTTAGTTGTGCAATTTAATCTCTACGTTCTATCCTATAGGGGCCTGCCGCAGGACAATTCACTCCCAAACAAGATTCACTCCCAAACAAATATTTAATTCACTGTAATGTAACAGTGCAGTTACGAGCAAGTACATATTGTGTGTGTATGCATGGGGGTGTGCAAGCGTGGAAGGACAGGAGGGCATCAGATGAGGGCAGACTGTTTCCACCTGCCAGGTGCCTCGTCTCTAATCCCCGCTCTCTGTCTGATTAAACACACATACACACACGCACACAAACACACACACATACACACACATGCACACAGACAACAAGGTCATCTCTCTATCAACCATACAATAGCCCTCTGTACCCATCTGGCCTACATCCTAAATATTTCACTTTTTAAAGTAAATAAAACAGGAGAGGAGAGCTATAACAACTATTAGTAACAACACGCTTGTTATATGTAGTCATCACATCTCCTATATACATATGTATATACATATATGTATATATATATATATATATATATATATATGTATATGTCATCTGGGATTGCCGTACAAAAAACAATGGTCACTACCTTGTCTTGTGCCTCTGTGTCTTGCCCACATGAGCTCACGTCAGCGTGGAAGACGCTACACACAATACTTTCTTTGTATGATATCATACTCATCTATTAAAAACGATGTTGTGCCTGCTGTAGAGTTCCCAGAACCACTTACAACTCAACTGTGGCCATGAAGAAGTTTTCTCTTCTTATTATCATTCTGACAATATTTTATGCTGGAAATGTGGTGCTTTGATACCTAGAGGATACGACGGCTTTGTAGAAATACTTACACCCATCCTCCTCCTCCTCCTCCTCCTCCTTCCTCTGCTTTTCCTTGCCTTGGGGAGGTTTAGCTTCTTTTGCCCCCTCTGACAGCTTTTATGTCTGATTAGGTTCCATGCAGCTGAGGTGAGGATGAGGTCAAATGACTGCAAATACTGTTCTGAGGAATATTACGTTGTAAATGAATGAATTCAGTTTATTGCAATAAACGTTATTAGTTTACAACATTAAACAAATGCCCGAACACTGTGGTTTGTGACTTGCTTGTTATAAATACTTTGATTCTCCTGTAAAAATACTCCCACACTGTAACATAATATACTATGATGTATTATAATATATGTGCTGGGAGATGTTTCCCCTGCAATACTAAATTCTTCCTGAATTTAGTAAAGAGCATTTACTATAAATCCTGGATCATGTGTGTGTGGTTTGATCTACATTATGATAGTGGAGGAATTCCATGTGGTGCCATGCTGTCTGCCCCATCTCCTCTCGTCACCTGTTGAGGCTGTGATTAGATACTGTCAACCCTCAGGCCATAGCTCTCACACATACAGGTAGAGCACAGTCAGGCTACAGCTTTCCCCTATGCTGTGGAATGGGAGAGAACTGGTGAACTCCAGAAACTGCAGATCGTGCTGAAAGTTTGTGTCACACTAATGAGCAATCTGTCAACAAGTGTGTGCTACAGGGAACGTAGAAAAAAAATGGAAAAAATGTAAATTATATGGCGGAAATCCTTGTATGTATCACTCTCTTAACCACACACACTCCAAACCTCCATGGCAGAAATCTCGCTGGGATTGTTCTACGTGTCATGTTCTGTTTTTTTGTACATAAAACTATTTATTAGCTATTATTTTATTTATTTGCTTTGCAAGCACAATCTAAACAGTATAACGGAAATATTTTTATAATTTATTCTGTAAAAGATAATAGGTTATTCAGGTTATGATGTCATATTTAGCTACACTTTGTCATGTAGCTTCTATCGTGTCAATACTTTTTCTCAAATGTGTTGTTGCACATTTGAAAAAAAACAAAAAAAAAAAACAAAGTCAGGTTCATGATGTCAATTACAATTCTTTATCTAATTCACTTTGTTATTTGTATTTACATAGACAAAATAAACAAACTGGATATAAAGTTTATATACCACTTATACTTAAACACATTTTTAAAGAATTAGTGCAGGAGTGTTTATTATGAAGCATGTATATGGTAAAAATTGCAGGTATGTATCAAAATATCAGAATTAAGGAGAGGAATCAGTCAATAATAATAATGTTGTATTTATTTATTGTAGATTGAGTTTTTAGTCACTTTTTTTAAGGTTCACAGATTTTTAATTCAATTTTAAACAAACCACGTCATCTTATGTAAATGAAACTTGCCCAGTATTATAAAAAGCTGGATGAGATAGATAACACAGTTGTCAGATGAATCATTCTTAATATACAACTGCAAATCTCTGTCATTCAGTATGACCACTTGAACTGTTCTAGTTACAAAATGTTCTCCATATCAAAACAATCTAGAGTATAAACAACTGAATAATAGATAAGAGCTTGTAGCTTTACTCACCACAGAAATCACAATCATTGTCAATATTTAGCTTAAACCTTTCACAAAATATATTCTTTGTAAGATTAAAAAAAACATCCAGACATCCTATTATCAGTTTCATCAGGACAAATTATAGACCATGTAAAACAACAGGCTTTTATGTGCGTCATGACCACACCGGTGAGATTTGATTTATCTTCTCACTGTAATGTTTGCAAAGTGAACTCTCCATTGTGCTAACTCGAGTGGAATCCAAACACATTTACTCTATCAAGTCATGTTTGAACATTTAATTTTCTTCTTCTGCTTCTTCATCTTCATAAACACAGTTCTTTGTCCATACAGTCCACTTTATTAGTGCTGAATCTGTTTTTATGCACTTAATCCATTATTATTTAACTGAAACAAAATGCCATTTCATTCAAAAGAAAAAAGAAATCCTGCAAATAGCAGAATGCACGGCCAACTGATTAGAGCATAAATATCAATGATATCTCCAAATGTATGCATTAAATAGAAAACTAACACGTGGCACATCAGCTGCCTCTTTGCATGCTACTAGATTAAACTGCTCTGTGCCTAAGGGCACTGTAGAAGAGCTGTATATTGTTGACCCTGCGATTGCTTATACAAGATGGTTCCTGATTGCGCATTGAACGGGTCCATCTTGCAAGCGAGGAGGCTGACAAAGTAGACCTGACCCTGTGCTGGGGCTTGTTGTTGTGCTGTGTCTCCAGAGGGCTGGCTCGTCTGGGGGTTGGCTGCGCTCTGTCTGGACCGCGCTGCTCTCTAATCACCCTGACACTGCACTTACAGGGCTGACAGCTATGGTCAGAGTGGTGGGGAGAGAGGTTGTGCACGTGACAAGGCCCACCTTGGCTTTCCACTTGTTCCCTCTCAGGATAATCACTTTCTATTGATTTTCTTGGAGCGCATGGATCCCTGTTACCTTTCAACCTTTCTGGTCCTGCTTGTCAAAATATCAAAGGGCCACAGCAGATATGTTACCTTCCTTGCTCCACTTAATAATGGATAATGTAGGCCAGTGTAGGACATATAATAGCAAAGATGCTGCAGATGATCAATATAGAAACTTAATCAAAAGCGCAAGTTGTGTCCAGTCCGTTTGAAAATAATCAGAGCGGTTATTGAGGTTAGAGGTTCGTGTGTGTGTCGAGTGAAACATAAACCCAAACTCTGTGCGAGTATGTGTGAGGAGTCTATGCTTCATTCCTTTACTGCTTGTATCAGCGAGCTGAGGCGTTACAGCCGGCGCCCTCTGCTACTTACCTAATTAGCTTTAGGAGCCCCTGCATTATTAACAGACTCCTAAATCATTCAGAGGGGTTTTAATGTGTGTGTGTGTGTGTAAGTGTGTGTGTGTGTGTGTGCATGCGTGTGTTTGAGGGAACACGCTGAAGGGGTACGAAGGATCACTGTGATAATGTCCCTCCCTATTCACGGCATGTCAGATGTAATTATTCACCCTGGGAAGACACAGGTCCAGAACACTGGTAATGGCACTCTTCTTATCCCCTCCTCCATCTCCTCCTCCTCTCCCTTCCCCACCCTCCCACTGCTTTTATGACTGACAAGGTGCGAGATGGCTCAGACACACACTAGAGATAAATAGTGGAGGACAGCCCGCATTGTTAGACAAGAATGTTCATGTCACAAAGGTCATGTGCTAATGCGGGAAGATCAGCAGGAATAGATGGATAATGTTTATTTTTACTGTGTGCATGGATCTCATTAACATGAGCAGTTATGTCATGTGTAGGTCTCATTCTGTTACATGACATGTAAAAATATTACTGCAGTAATAGTGTCACTTAGCTGTGACTGGCACGACACACGGTTGTAACTGTGAACATGGTTGTTTTCTTTAGGTTTGTTCCTTTCAGCTGGAAGTGGTTGGGTTCTTTTGTCAGCAGAGTCAGCAAGACACAAATGAAAAGTCAATATACATCACTTCCTGCCTCTCAGCCAATAGCTGCCGTGTAGGAGGGTGATATTGTTTCGTATGAGATAATATTTAGCTAGGCTGGTGACCAGGAGCTCTTGCCCTGGTAATTCCACATGTGTTTACTGGAATGTGACTGTTTCCCGAAGCTCTGCAGTAGATCTGGTATGTGGGTTGAATTCCAAAACATCGCTGCCTTTCTTTTTGTGGCCTATAGTTCCCTTCTACACACAGACCGTGTGGAATATAGTGGAGGAGAAAACACAGTGTACTGTATGTGCACTAAGTGTGTCTCAGAGAATATGCAGTTAATCAATTTGTGACAATAATATTTTCTGCATGCAACCACATTGTGACATCAGTAATGATTTACTCACCTTCATAAACACGTGCAACTTGTTTTATTTTTTACTCCAACACCATCCAGCCTGCACTGCTGGTAAGTTCTCTGATGACTCTGCAGTTGCAGGATGTATTCAGGGTGGGGACATCAAAGAGTACCAGGGAGTGGTGAACAACTTTGTCGTTGGAAAGGGAAACCATCTCCAGCTCCACATCAGCAAAACAAAGGAATTGGTGCTGGACTTTAGGAAATCTGTGGGTCCTGTCACTCTTTTTATACGGAGGAGGAAGAAGAGGTTGTGTCTGAATATAAGTACTTGGGCGTGTACTTAGATAATGAACTGGTCTGGTCCACTCACATAAATACAAAAAGGCCCAGAGTCGACTTTCAGGGATGCAAATTCCTTATAGTTTCTTTTGCATACAGTCATTTGTAATTTTACATTTAAAATGGTATGATATGATGCTGCAGATATGATGAATCAGATTTGAGAAACGTCAACCATCGTATTAATAATAATACGAACCTTGATGTGTATTCCATGGATTTATTTTAATATGTCAAGATACATAGTGAGTGGGACATTGGACAGTTATAAAAACAGCAGAGAAGAATCAAGATGATGTGTTTGTTTTACGTCATGAATCTGGTCTGCCCCCCCCCCCTCTCCATTTCAATTAAGAAAATTACTTTTTAGTTCAATTAACAATAATTCACGCTTAGCTGAATAAAGTTTATTACGCAATCAAGGCGACAATAGAGCAAGTGAGAGGGACACAATTACAGTCACACGTGTGCGCGCACACACACACACACACACACACACACACACACACAGACACAGCAACTCTTTGTTGAAGACGGTGTCAGGGCCTCTGATCTGTTGACCCACAAAGACTGTGACTAGGAACGGCAGGATGCTGATGTGGGCCTGATACTGGATCAGGTCAGAGAGTGAGAAATATGTTATCACACTCTCTAGCGGAGGTGCCCCTCCATCCTCTGTCTTTGGCATCATTCGTCAGTTTACATCACAGCGAATAGCTCCCAGCACAGACAATAACACTAGAAGCCACATTCTCATAATCACCATTATTCCCCCCACACACCATCATCCCCACAGAGCATGGCAGGAACTCATTTCTGGAAGCTTTCCTCCTCCTTTATGCAACTACAGATGAGCTCTCTGCCTATAAACGTTTAGAAAGGCGGAATACCACGGCATATAAATAGTCCTCTTCTACATTTTTATACCCACAACAAGGTGTATTTGCTTCAGATGTCGTTAATCCTCCTTTGTTCTATCCCCCTTTCACTCCGCCTCTCTCGTACCCTTCTCTCCTTTCTGCCCCCCTCTGAAATGATTTACGCTGCTACAATTATTGGGCAATCTCCACTGTCATTACTCTTAACATCTGCTCTGTCACACTTCTAAGGGCTTTTGGCTGTTATTCTATGTGCTTACAGTCCTGTGATGCAGGAACTTGCCCCCCGACCCCCCCCCCCCACAGCCTTCTTGCTTTATGTGCGCTCTGCATCAGAGAAATGAAATGCCTTTTTTTACACAGGCGCGAGCAGGATGTCGGTGGGATGATTTGCTCCTGCTTGGGTGTGCGTGTCAGCAGGAAAAAAAGAAAAGCATTGGATTAAAGACGTCGTCGTCGTTCTAGGCTTGGCTGCAGTATCTAGAGGTCAGAGGTCAGCTGATGGTCAGTTCAGGGATCTCACATTTTCCACTTGAATCTGACAGAACCCCCACCCACCCTTTTGATTCCTTCTTATGTGCACACTCGCTCTTATGTGTCTGTCTCTCTGACAGAATAACAAGCAGCCACCCAACAGACAGGCAGTTAAAAAGGCTAACCTTCAGCGAGCAGGGAGAGGAACATTCAGAGATTTCCATCAGATTACCCTCTCTAGTTTCTATTGTGTGTGTTACCCCCCTCTGTGGTATTTCTCCCCTGCTCACGCAGCAAATTGAAGCCATTTGGTATTCAGATAGCGGCAAACAGCTCAGATCTGCTGGAACAATAAATGGTTTCCAACCAATCGCCCACCTAGACTGAGCTGTGCTAAGACGATCTCGCTAGTTGTCAGTTCTTTAATCACCACTCTGTTGCAAGCGTGGGTTTCTTTTTATTTTCCAGCAGTTAGCATTTCTAAAGCATTCCTTCTGATTCTGGTTGTCTCAGCCGACTGACCCTCAGTTTCATCACATATCAGATATCACACTCAGGAGTGCCAGATGGATTCTAGGTGACGCTACGACTTTCTCTGAGTAATAGTTCTCTGTGGCTTCTTACTATGCCTTAACCCAGTGAGAATAATATAATGACATGGGTCCAATACCGCGTGATTGAGACGGATGACCTGTCTTATTATCTATGTTTTGTATGTGTGCATGTATTCCCAGAGTGCTGAGGGAACACATTGTGACCCTAGTTGTGTTTAGCCACCAGAGGCCATGCTGGCAGAGGCTGAAATGATGATTAAGGACAGAGGGACTGGATGGGAAAATGTGGATTAATGAAGCTCAGATAGAATTAATAGCCATGACATCCCACAACAGCGCAGCCACTAAATGAGAATATGTCGAGGGTCCACCAGAGTCTCAGCGCTTGTTTCACTTTCAAGGTGGTACAAGTGAGGAAGGAAAACATGCATCTCCCAGCTGACTTATTAACTTATCCTGTCAGGACAATAGAAAGAATTAGAGTAGAGTTTATCCCAATCCAGTATCCTTAGGAATTGTGTTTATATGGTATTGGACAATTCTACTTCCAACTCCAGTGTGTCCTGAGTTTGTTGTGATGGTTGGACTCGTGAATGTGTGTGTGTGCAATGTCGTTTTTATATGTGTAAATACAGCCTTTACCTGACCAGCGATGGTATCATTGCATCCATTATGTGATATGCAGTAATTAGTAATGGATGAGTTTAGAGTAAGAGTTACAGAGAGGGAGGCAGTGTGATTAATAAGACAGATAGAAAGGTGCAGCTGTTTGTTGGTTGGACTTTTTAGTTACACTCATTAGTGCAGCAGACTCTAGTCTCCACTGAAAATGTTTTCCAGGAAGTTCAAGTGCCCATTTATCCAGCTGTTGCAGTTGCTTAATCAATCGCTAGTTTACCAATAACCTGACACTTTCTCCATCCTTAGCTTTACAGAAAGCAGGAAGGACTTGGAAGAATGGTCATCATGGTAATTTTCTAGACCTGGAAACTCCCTCCAGAGCCATAGAAGCTCTCTGAGCACAGTTAACCACACCAAGGACATGGAACCTTAGAAGTAAAATCATTGGAGTCCCTTGAATTTACCATACCACCTAATGTCCAGGAACGTAATGTTACAGAGAAATAATAAGTTGGCAATGTAAAAAACTGTGGTCAAGAAGCTGTGGTCCACACCTGGGAGATGTTGTGATGGGCCCCCAACATCTGACACGTGAGAGTCAGTTACAAATCATGAGCTGTTTTCTAATCAGGGAAGTCGCTTTCCCAGTCTTCACAACTGCACAGAACCTGCAGGATCATGTATATTAATGCATTTCTTTTGGGGGAAAAAAGTATTACTGAACAAATATATGCAATAGATGGGGAAAAATGTTTAGATTCTTTTAGCTGCATTGTGTTTCATATCTCCTGAATGTTTTAGCAGCAGCTGCAGACACAGATTCAACCCCCTAAAGCTCGGCTTGGCTGTTTGAGGAGAACAGTTGCTGGACTGACTTGTCTTCTCTTTGATTTCACCACCTGGATTGTTGATCGGTTGGTGGTCTTGAACGCTACATCCTGCAGGCTACAAACATCTCCTCTTTGTGTGTGCATACACACTCGCCACACCTGGATGACGTATTAGCGTGTTAAGTCAAGAGAGAGGGAGCAAGAGAATAGTTTGGCTCCAGGTGGTTATCAGTCATTAATGTCTGATCAGTTCTGTAGGTAAATGTTTACCCCGGACTGGTTAGACATTGTTTGAGCCTGGGGCTAGTATCATTAAGCCTCGAAGGATTTGTAACAGTTTGTAACTATTTGTGACTGTGGTGGTTCAACAAGATAACAGCGAAGGAGTCTCATAAGAAGTGGAAAAAATGCAAACAAGCAAAGTAACAGTTAGTGGTGTAAAAGACAAACACACATTTGCATAGGTTGGACACATATATTGTGTTTTTGGAAAGAATTGAAACAATTATTACTGTTATTAATATCATATTTGTTAGAGCAACGGGTTACACGTGAGTTTACCACATAGTTGTAATGGAGTAAAGTGATTCAAAGAAAATATGAAAGGGGAAAATGGGTGGGAGTTCATGGAGATCTTCTTGCCTGCAATGAAAACATTGGAATGTGGCTTTTCCTTATATAAAGTCAGAGGGGAGACCGCTGAGTGAGATGGAAAGTCAGAGACGGATAGAATGAATTACACTTGAAATGCATAATAGTATACTAGCCTGGCATGCTCGATTCTGATACAGAAGAAAATGTGGACTGTTCGGCTGCTTAATTAAGACGACGCCTCTTTCTACCTGCTGTTATTTTCTTAAGAATCCACAACTGTGCCTGAGGTTAATACTCAGCCCGAGTGAGGGGAAAAAAAACTTTGGGAATGAGTGTAACAGGAGAGAGCAGAGGCGACTGAAAGGGAAACTGAGATAGTGAACACTGACAGGATTGAGCTCCCAGGTGGGGTGTCACCCTCAGGGGTGGCAACAGTTGCTGACAAAGCTTTGTACGCGTGAGTCACATGAGAACGCCTTGACAGGTGAATTTCCTCAGGTTCTGTCTGAATGAGGACTATTTGGTTGTTGCTCATTAGAAGCTAGATTCGGTGTTATGTGTGAAACACCTAGGTGGTCATTGTTATTGCAAGTTAAATGCTAAACTACAGAAAGTTAAACACATGTGACATTTATAGATAATATATTTCCCTAAAACATTACTGCGAGCGTCACTCAGTGTTGACGTTTGCATCTTTGACCGGCTTTTTTTTTTTTTTTTTTTTACAGTAGCGTCAGTCACGCACAAAGTGTTGACTTTGTTGCTACCTTCCCATTGTGAAAGGATGACCTTCCTCTTTCTCCCACTCTCTGTTCTGCTCAGCTCACTACATCTGTGTCTGTTTACCAGCCTGCCTGTGTCTCCCTCAATCTGAACTGATGAGTGCAACTCACAGCTGCTCCTCTCTTGTTTCCTGCTGCTTGGGTTCTGTGTGTCTTTGTGTCTTAGCGCGTGCACGCGCGTTTGTGTGTGTGTGTGTGTGTGTGTGTGTGTGAGAGTGCATGTTTGCGTGCAGCATCATCGTGCTCTGCAGTGATAGTGCCATGCTCCCAAATCACAGATGACTGCCTTGCTACGACAACGCACCTCTGATCAGAGGAACAAGTGAAGTTAAGACAAAGGCACTTCCAAAAGGTTTTTGCTTTGTGGTCATTAATCAGAGACACGGTGGCCCGGGCCTGTAACTCAAAAAGACAAATACAAATACTTTTTTAGTATTTTAGGGTCTATGGAGCGTTAGGAGTTATTTAAAGGGGATGTTGATGTTCACAAGTGGTAAATAATAGGGTGAGGGCAAGCAGAGGTGAAAAGGAAGCAATATAAGAGCTGAATTTATCTTAAGGCGAGTGTGTGATACCAGTGAGAGCATGACATCACTAGGTGTTGTTTGCTGGTGTTGGCTCAGACTTTTGAGATTGTTTGAATGTAAACCTGTGGGACCTGTTTTGGACCCTCAGGACCACTTCTTACCTCATAGGGTGGGTGAGTTGTCATAAAGTAACTCCACAACATGAATTCCCAGCATAATTTTCTTCTCTTTATTAAATTAAATTCGGATTAAAAATGATATTACAATAAGTTCACATACAGACTTCTTTTGCATTGTTTTTCAAATATTGCCCGAGGTGCACACTTAGTTTGCAGTATCTTTTTTTTTTTTTAATACATAATTATTCTACACCAATATTTTTTACATTCTATATTTAAACCTTTATTTTATAATTTGAGATTAAGCAATTAGATTTTTGATGGGTCTGTTCATGACAGAAAGACAGATTTGTGTCTTGTACTTTGTCTACATGTATTTTTTGACAATTAACAAATGCAAAGGGCACATTTCAGATTCATAGACTGATTAATCCAGGATACAATCAGCGGAATAACTGATAACTCAAGAGATTATTGGTTGCAGCTTTATTTCTATCAGTAAATTGAAGCTAATGTCTAGATATATAAATATTCACTGCTGAAAGTAGAATATTGTAGAAGACAGACATGAATATGACGAATCTCAGGTAAATTTAGAAACCAGAACAGAGTTGTTTTTCTGATAAACTCCACAGTTACTGATAAATGCATTTGCATTCCCACATACATTCAGAAAGGTTTTAGCAGACTCTCAGTCTCTATACTGTCTTATGTGGAAGTTTTCTAAGCCTCCTATAAATATCGCTGTGAGAACACTTTCTCCTTCAGGTAGAACTTATTTGTGTTGCTGCAGTCGGTGCCGCTGTAATGTTTCTTTGGTAATTCATTTGCAATTAGGAAATGTAAATCAGACAGGTGCTGTTGGCATCTATCAGAGTCTGTATTTGTTTTACCTAAGGCACCTCAGATCCTCCCTTTATAATCTCGAGCACATGCAGGTTCACACATTTGAACACGCATACATACACACACAGACGTGACAAGGTCACCTCCGTGTATCACTTAGGGTCTTTTCATACAAGTCTGCGGAGATCTTAGAAGTGCTGTATAAAAAGTGAAGCAAACTTTATTCAGATGAAGGAATACAGAGTCTGCCTTGTTTCTGACTGACATATGTTCACTGTGTGTGAGAAAAGAACTGGGATCAACACTCTCTGCACATAAGGAGAGGTACAGCTGCTAGATAGCATTGCTTAGTTTGTGTGAAGTGAGGGAAAGTGTGTATGTGGGGGTGGGGTGGAGGGGCACACGGGAATACACACTTTCATGAGTGTGGTTGCATGGTGGTGGCGGTGTGTGTGTGTGTGTGTGTGTGTGTGCGCACGAAGAGGCAAGTGACTTCACACAGGCGTAGTAGTAATGAAACGTGCCAGTGTGGAGAGAGAAGTTGAGTGTCAAACTGGTGAAGAGGAAGGAGGAATCTGCAACATTTGGTTTCCAGTATGTCACATTTCCACCGCATTTTAATCACCTTTATTAATGCCAAATACTGAGCACGAGAGATAAATTCTTGTTTACAAAGACTGACCAATGTGACAAATGTGCAATTTTAATATTTGGACTGTGGACAAGCAACTTTTAAAAGACAGTTTTTAATATTCAGATGCCCTCCCACACGTGAAGGCTCACGCCGTCCACATTTACAAACACACACACACACATATGCACACAGTGTTTTATGCCACTGGCAACTGCCTTATTCCCACCAGCTGTCTGAATGCATAAAACCCAGGCTTGTTGTTAAGTCTGGGGCTTAAAAGCACTGCCAAAAAGAAAGCTGGGCAGGAATAACGGCATTAATTGTGTGATTTCAGCCACCACTCAGACTCAGCATTTAAAAGTGCTTAAAACTAGCAGCTGGTGTCAACAAGGTAATAAAAGCATGCGCAAGGGATGACTCGTGTTCGGCAGCAGGATGATCGTGTTAGTTTAAACGGTACTGATGCGGGCAGAGAGGTGACACTGGCACGGGCTGCCTTACTGCTGTAGGAGGGGGGAGCGGTTGGGGTAATGTGAAACAGTAGTTTGTGTCAGAAAATAAACCTAGAGTACAGCTGATGCTGGCATGTGGCACCCTACCTTGTTTGTATCCTGGGTTGTGTTTCCAGCTCAAAGCTAGTGACATCACTCTCACCGTAGAGGCCCCTTGTCTCCCCTCTCAGGTGAAAGGTATCATGTGCCTCAGCACCTGCCAAGTCAGGAGCTGGAAAACTTTAATTTCCTTGACTCCTGAGACAGTGCCAGAGGTTTGATGCCCATTATGCAAGCCCTGAAACAAGAGTTGACATGGACTTGGAGTGAGCAAAGCACTTTGTGACAATATTAGCAAACTCCAGAATCTCAGTATCATCTTTCTTACTGTCTCTCTGACTCTTTATTACTCCCCGCCTCCCTCCCTCCCTCCGTCTTTCTTTCTTCCCTGTTGTCTTTCATTTAAGAGAGCATCCTTATTCTCAAGGTTGAGTTTAATGTAACAAAAAAAAACCAAAGGCTCGGCTGGACCCAGGCCACAAAGTGCATTATGATAAACCTCCTCTCCTCTAGCCATTAAATTGTCCTCATGATGTGGCAGCGGCTTCATCACTCAGGCTCTTATGCTCTTAAATCACACGGCACTGTCTGGGATGCATCTTGACTTTCTTTTCCACTTCTTACTGTTGCAAATCAGTTTGAACCAGTAACTCACCTCACGAGTGGGCGTTTCACTCTTATATTAACCATCACATATTAACCGTATATGCAGGTCAAATAAATACATGGGGGAAAATTTTGACTTATTCAAGGATCTATAAATGTTTATATAAAATAATCTAAGAACTAAAAACTTGAAATAAGCCTACAACTTTGACCATGATTAATAATGCTTCATGTAAAGGGATTGGTGCTTGTTTGGATTACTTAGTGGATTATTCTCATTTGAGATAGTGGGGAAGTTTTCATGAAATGTACACAGAGCTGTCAGTCAAAGCGGAAGATGAGTCCAAGGTGTCCTGAAGGTTAATGACTTAGAAAACGCTGAGCGATTTAAACACCATATGGATAGGCTCATCATCGACAATCTGTTCAAGGTTGAACCCATCCAGAACACTGTAGGATTGAGATAATAGCCTTCTTCGCCCAACTGTTGTTAAGCTACCAATCTTGTGTTTGCTGCAGAGGAAGTGATAGGTGTTAGGACCTCGGACCTTTGTGTTTCTTTCTCTCTATGCTTAACCACTGACTCATTTTCTCTTGTTTGCGAGTGTGTCATGTGCACAATACAGAAGTACTGACAATACGCCTTCCATTCTTCTTTCCTTTCACGTCACTGCTTTCCTCTTCATTTCCTTTTTTCCCTCAGCCATACACATCCATTGGAGAGTGGCTTGCCCTCGGAGCCATCTGTTTCCAGGCAGCCTGTGAGCGTTTCTGAAATATGTAGGGCCTAATTAATTCAACCAAATTGTTTTAGAATAGATTAATACAATAATGGAAGCGCATGAAAGGTTATTTCAAGTACACCACTCAGCTAATCTCATCAAATGGTAGATTTCACTGCTCTGCACTCAGTGAACACCCACCGCCATAAACTGTAGACCCTCGTATACAGGAAGCCAATCTGTATGTACTGGAAAGCTTCTCAGTGTGGATGCTGATTTTGCAATCAGAATGGAAAGGCAATTATTAGAGAGGAGTGATTGATACTGTAGACGCTGATTTGTGCAATACAAATGCAAAGCCGTCACACAATTGTAATGGAGAGCAGTTGGAGAGCGTTGTCTACATAGGAATACACATTTAAATCCTTATTTTGGAATTGGAAAAATTGTGATGCTATAGACATGTTACACCAACCATGATACCGAGCGAAATTAATGAGAAACTTAAGGTCAGATTGACTACTTCATACGTTATAGGAAGTTAGGGTCAAAGCTTTCTGACGTTGGTTGTGTTCATAGATCCTGTCAAGCTTCCAGCTCATACAGTGTAGAAGATGGATCTGTGATTGTATTTTCCTTTGATGGTTGTTTAGCAGAACAGCTGGCGATGCTTTAAATCCCGTGACCTCCAGAAACAAAACAATAGTCACTCACTTGAAAGCACCTTATAAATGATACGACCATAAACTCATTATGAAGGGTGTCATTTTAAAGTGCTTGGTACCCATACTGGGGCAGACAGTGTTTCCATAATGTATTATTTCTTGTTGTTTGTTATTATCTTCTGAAGGAGAAATGTGACCTTCCGGGTGAAAAATGAAAGCCTCTCCCCATTTGTTAGACTACACACCCTGCTGTTCTTGTGCTTTCTGAAACTTTTTTGGGGAGATCGGTTTAGTAAGGAACATTTATGTTTTAAAGTTTGGTTAGTGTCCAAGGTGTCTCTCCTTTTCTATGTTTGCTGCGCATAAGAATATTGACATTGCCAGGTAATGTTAGAGATGAATGACTTTACAGACAAGTAAAGAGACTACACAACCATTATTAAGAGCAAGAGTCACATTTGTTACACAGCGGGGTCTCATTTCCAAATATGACTCTTCACTTACTAGTCCTTTGAGACAGAGAGGCTGTGCCATCAGTCACCTGGACCCACCTCTGTAGGGAATGATGCGGACAAGCAGAAGTCACAGGGCTGTTGTTCATCAAGATTAATACCGGCTCACTGTGCTCCCCAGAGAGGCAAATTAACAGATTACCTTCTTGACTTCCAGAGCTGGTTCCTATAGACGGCTCTGGTTCATTAACACAAGTATTATGGCTGAACCACTTGCAATTAGCAATGTGTTTAAAATGAAGCTGTGCACATACAAACACACACACACTTACACCAGTGTGTTACATCCTTACACCTAAACCTATACACACACACCCGGTCGCACGGTGTTCGGTGCATTTTTTAAGAGGAGGAATATGATAATGAACCTGGCTTGATAGAGTAATTAACTGGGCTAAATGGAAATCCCACGAGGTTCAGTGATAGTTAGCAGATGTTCTCTGAAATACATTAAAGACCAAACGTCTTGTAAAGGGGGGAAAGAGAGAGAGTACGAGAGGGAGGATATTACCACTGTAGATAAAGTTTAGGGTTTTTCAAATGAGCAGAAGAATGTGAGGTCTGGGTTTCTGTAGTGGGAGTCTTTTATTTGGAAACAATGTCTTACTATGAGGGATGAATCAGCTGTGCGGAGTCATGTGGCTTACAGGAGTAACAGAATAACTAAACAAGAGCAACCTCAAGCAAGCTTTGTTTTAAACAGACAGGTTTTTTATTACATTTTTGAAACAGCATGTTTAGAGTTGGGAACAAGTTAATAAATGTGACCCATTAAATCTGCCGCTGAAAATGTTCTTAATTTTAATAAACCAATAGCACACAATTATGTTTCTCTGTGAAAAGTAATGGTAACAAAATAGAGGTGTGGTCTAATCTGTTGCTTTCCCTCTTTTTTTTTCTTTCAAGATGTTGCATTTGCTGCATGTGCAGCTCAGAAGTAACTGTAATAAATAATTTAGTATTTTATCACAGAAAACCCTATGAAACGTGTTCTGACATTGGTACTATCTTGATATAAGTGGACTAGTCAGTTTTGGACAAATGTAAACGCTTAACTCTACTGCTATTAGCATTTAAGGGCAATGCTGAGGATATTAGGACATTTCGCTGTCAAAAATCACAATAGTGAGGAATTTAAACACATCTTCTTTTAAACACATATTGTCTACTTGAATGTCTGTCTGACAGTTTCCATGTATAGTTTCTTTACTGCCTTGCATACAACAATATCAGCGGCACCACCAGAGGCGGTGAAGTTGCCCGCCACGGCTAGCTAGCTTGCTAAGTCACACTGAGAAGAGCCATCTGCTTCCCTGTCTGAACTTTAGAACAAAGACGCCAGGCTGTCAAAGTTTCCCTCAAACAGAGAAATGCACCCTGACTCAATCACAAGCAGACGCATGCCGGCAGACCGCCATGAACGCATATACATACACATTCACACATGCACGCTCCACCCACATATGCACACTCATTTTGGACTTGTTTCCTTCTGTTCTGGAGTCTAATGGTCTTACCCATTCTTAGTTCAATGTCTCATCTGAGCGTATGGATGTCATTTTTAATATTTCCTCTTTTTGCAAACTCAGAAATAGTTCCAATGGAGAGAAAAAAGAACTAAATGAGACATGTGGTAAGAAGTACGTGCGTGTGTTTGTGCTTGTAGAGAGGAACACCTGTTAATATTGAGTTATTACTGAATTTATTCCAATCCAGCCATGTGGTCAGTAGGTGTAAAGCAGCTGGAGGAAGTGTAATAATGACTTCCTGTTTACTCCGCCTCCTCCCACCCACTCACCGGTTACAGCCGGCCATGTGGTCCTGCATGGACCAGCTCCATCACTAATAGACCGACACTGGACACAACCTATGACACACCATTCTTATGCATATACACAACTCATTAAGCCGTGCCCTAAACCTGATCTGTCTCACACTCATTTACATAAGCTGGTATGACCCTCATTTATTTTGTGTAACACACCAGATACTTGAACTTCCAGAGACCTCGCACCTTAATGTATTGATCAATCAGTGTTCCATTAACACCGCCCCTGCCTCCTACTAATCTAATCTTTGTTTTCTTTCCACCCGTGGGCACATCCACACTATTGCACACAAGCGAAGAGCAAAAACCTGGAAAACCTTTTAGCAAGCCTCATTTTGACATACATAATGTGTTCCAGAGAAGTATACTTGAAACCTCTGCCAAGCTAATCTGTTTACATTAAGTGTGAAGAATGCCCGTGCATGAACCTTCCTGCTCTAACAGGAGAGGACAGCTGATATCAAGCTATAACATGGAGCCTGTTGGTGTTTTTTTCACAGTGAAGCAGAGTGAATTATTAGCTAGTACATTAACTGTCCATAACCTGACACAAAGAAATATTACTTGACACTTTGACATTTTGCTATCTGTAACACCTAAAATGAAAACCAGAAGGCTGCTGGTTGTAAGTTGTGGCCGTATCTGTCGTAAACGGTGCAGTGCGAGCGTCACTGTCAATAAAACGTAGTAGTTCCCTGTGCAGATGTGCAACATTGCTCCAGCGGGCTGACATGCAGTCTTCCTCTGAGCTGATGTGGAACCTGATATATTGCTTTTCTCACTCTGATGGTAAATCCTATTGGCTAGTATTCTCTGATAACTTGTGGCACGGCACAGAAGGAAGCTCTAAATCATACAACTATTATTGGTGTTTTTTTTTTTTATGACCTGAAAAAGATTCAATTAAGATTGAAATGCTGTCAGTGGAGATGCTGTTGTGGGACAGTCCTGGAACAACTTTTAGCTATGTGACCTTGCCAAATCTGAAGTCCAGCTGGTAACAATTGTTAGATATTAGTAAGGAATTAGGATGCACTTGAATCCATACAGTTAATATTATTTTACAATGATTAAAGTCAGTCAGTGTCTTCATCATGGCATACAGCGGTTGCAACCATAATAGATTTGTCAGTGTCTGATCGCCGTGTGCTGCCATGGTAACCTCTTTAATAGTCCACAGAGTATGGACGTGACATCTGCCATGGTGAGCTTGGCTTGTTTGATTATTGAAAGCCCAGGCAAAGGCAAATTGATTAAACACAGAAAATGCTCCTCTTGGAAGCAAATGACTGTAGCTATTGGTTTCTTAAAATGTGTCTCACTGTATAGTCATAAATTATCAAGGTTAAAAATACATACTGCCAAACAGTCAGTCTTGCTTTATTTTGGTTTGCAGCAGTACAGGTGTACTACTGGCAGTAATTGGTTACATATTTTCATTTGAGGTTGGTTTTGTTTTACACACAGCACACCCACCCAGGTTTGTAATCCTCCCACTGAGCTAAAAGGTCAGCTCAGTCAAGCACGCAAGTCAGTCTGTGTGACATTCCCAGGAAGACAAAATCACTCCATGCTAGTTAACCATTACCGTACTCAATTAATCATTCTCAGAGTCCACATGAGAATTTCTCATCTTTCCCCGTTTCCTCATGCCACTAGTCTTACTTCATCACATACTTATTGACTCCCACCAGAGGCACAGTGGCACAACCTGCCTTTCATGCGCTCCCCAGTCAACCTGGAAACACCGGTGTCGCAAAAGCTTTGCAGCACCATCTGCTACAGTCTCCTCAAGCAAATGATAAAGTTAGCATCTCTGTGTTGCATCCTCCCCGTAGATATGTACAAATGGACACACATAGAAACACACCTACACAAGTGCATACAGCTCGCAGAGTATGTTCCCGGTATTTGCAAATGTCTCTGCTCAGAAAGGGAATGGCCACCTGACAGCTCTGCAACTCGGGTTTGTCCCAGAGGGCGACACAGAAAACACAGACGAGAATAAGATGAGGAGGGGTAATGAGGGCTTGACAAAGGAAAGACAATAACGGTTAATGAAACAGAGGTTGAAATGGTGAAGAATCACTTCAGGATAAAAAGAAAAAGGGTACTGGGGTAAATTCATTTACCGCAAATTGTAACAGAATTATTAGAATATTGGTAGAAGAATTAAAGTGCATTTTTTTTCAGTTAAGGTAATGTGCCAGCCAACGCCTGTCAGATAGCACCAGCCCCTTAAAATGTCTCAAATCACTTTTAAATACATTTTACATTAACGATCTTGTAGTTAGTTATCTAACCTTTCATGATGCTTTTTCTCCAAATGCAAGGTAAATGCAGATGTTGTCTCAGCAGTCTCAGTCAAGGTGGTTCGACAAACCCGTCAGACAGCATAATGCTAATGAATAATGCTACTTTTGGGCCTTTTTGCAAATATACTCCCTCTCCTCTTTATAGCCAACGTTAATTACTGCCAACTTCACGGACATTTTGGACATTTCTTTGCTGACTTCGCTATGATGCGTTGTGTATGAGGTGTGTGTGACCTATCACGCGCAGCGTCCATTTAAAAAATATTTACAATGTAACGTTTTTTTAAACTAGGGGCATCTGACTGATTGCATTTAAAATGGAGCACGTAAGAAATATGATAGTGTCCCATCCCATCGAGACCGCTATGTCCGAAACCAAGACAAGACCGAGACCAAACAGAGTCGAGACCTCATAAAACTCGTCTCAAGACCAAGGCCGGTCTTGAGAGCTACAGCACTAATAACCACTACACAAGCAAGCCGCCCACATAGAAGATGTCCAGTTAGATTTATTATGAACTGAAGCAACTTTCAAAAGTTATCATGGAGATGGACGAAGTGTCAGAAAAAGGTTTGGTAGGAACGACAAGTGAAACTCTTTTTATTGAATAAGACTTTCCTTGATTTCCGAAGCAATTACATCTTAAAAGAAATGAAATCCACCCATTTTGGTTCTGTGAACACATCTTTTCTGCACTGCGTAGCTTCTCTGTCGATATAGTGTCACGTTCTGGGAAGTTTCTTTCGGCTTTTATGTGGAAATAACAAAGGTGGGTTAAAAATCAAGTGCTAACATCCCACAAGGAAACTGATGGATCTGTTTTTTTCTGAAATGAAGGATCAGCTTTTGTCGAGTAAGTAATTCCTGCCTGTCAGTCAACAGATTTTGTTGAAATTGGCAGCTTTATCAGAGTACATCGTGAATAGATTAATGTAATCAGATTTCACTTTAAATGCATTTTACCACCATGATAACCCCAAACAAATCTCTAATGACAGCTTTAGCCCCAAACTAAACCCAACCAAAGTGTCTGATGGAGTCATCAGCCCACTCAGATTATCATCAGCTGTTTGGGCTACTACCTCTGTGTTCAACACTCCCGTGCACACAAACACACACACACACTTGCACAGACATATCCCTCAGATTCCCAACTACAAGGAGCAAAGAAGCGTCAGGAGATGTTTAATTAAGACAACAGATCAATTAACAGCTCAATTAGCCTGGCTAATTAGGGGCTCAGTTGGAACAAAAGCTCGCTCTCCTCTGCTCTCCTTCTCTTGGTGTCTCTCGCTCACTCTCTCTCGTGCACACACACACACACACACACACACACACACACAGTCGTACACTCACACTCTCTCACAGTGTTTGAGCACAGGACATGGTTGTCGCTAAACCTCAATATAGAGCACATAATCCTACTTAATCATCAGTCCAGATTTTGGCTGAAAATTGCCTGGAAGGGAGGATAGAAGCTCACTCATTTTTATCTGTGAATCCAGGACACTGGTGATTTCAGAGGACTAATTGAAGTTACAGCCTCCCGGAGGTCGCGATGCATTTTTGTTAACCTTTTTTTTTTTGTCACGTTCAGATATTTAAATTTATGCGTGCACAGATTTGTAAGCTGACTGGAGTCATTGTTATTTCAACCTGCATATCTTATTCCTCAGTACAGTAACTGTGTTTATGTGTGTGTGTGTTAATGTGTACTGCAGCCATACTGCCAGGTGCACCTGGGCTTTCTGTCTTTATTAGGTCCGTTGGGAGTATTGGTGGAGACATTGAAATCATTGACATGCCTCTGATTCTGCGAGGATTTGGAAGAAACTTTGGATGGCTGTGCTAGTTAGTACACAGCCTCATCAGTTTGTGTCTGTGTGTATTTGATTCAATTTGAAGAAGCTACAGCAGAAGCCAAAAAAAAACCAACCTAAAAAACAGTTTAGTTTGGTAATAACTTCACAGTCGTGTCCTGTACGTCCTTCAAAGGTATTCAAACAAAATCATAAAAATACCAGGAGATTTGTGCAACATGCTGGCATCAGCACCTACTTATAAAGAGTTTCTGTAATCATTTACCTTCTACAGTATTTACCGGGTAAAAGAACACTTTTGCTCTAGTATAAAGGTAAAGTAAATACTGGGTATGCTGTTGCAGATGCTTTACAATTTCCTCAATAACTGTACTGTAAAAGGAAGTCTTTCTGTTTCCATGGTATTACTGGGCTACTGATTATTTATTTTTCCATGCACTAAATACATACTTCACCATGTAAGTTCTGCATTACAATGTTAAAATCAAGCTCCTGGGGCAACCCTCTGTTACGTTTCCATGCAATAATCACAAAAGTATACTATGTGGTGTATGTTTTGCAATATTACTTATTATAAGTAAAACATGACTAGAAACTTTATGGTTTTGCTAGTATTTCAGCTGTAGTGTAAATAAATCCTTATCCATCTTACCGATGGACTTTTTTTATAAACCAGTGTCAGCCTGTAAAATGAACACACACATAGTATGTTGCATTGTTTGTCTTTATGTTTTGGTGTTGGTAGAGATGTGTGTGTATAAGAATATCATATATTATTATAAATACTACTTTTACCCTTTGTCACATAGTCATTGTCAATATTTCCATCAGTTTTGCAATATAAAGATGTTCCGTGCACAAAGACTTGTGGATGGAAACATACTTGGAGGGAAGGACTGACAGAAGGAGTGTGTTTGTTTGTGCCGGTGGTGGGTAGATGTCCTCGTCTGCCCTTCCCCTGCTGTCTCTGGGGTGTTTCTGTGTGTTTGAGCTTACCATGCACGCATACGCACTTGTGTGTATCTGACTGTGTTTGTCAAGCAGGGTTCAGATGCCCGGTCACCCTATATATCTCCAATGCAGCAGACAGGTCTGGGGTTCTGTTGCTGATACACTGTCTGCTCTCATTACGGAGCAGGCCCAGGAGCTGGCCCAGGCTTGACACACACAGACACACAGACACATGCACACATGGACATACACCCGGTCTAGCTGGGACTATTAAATGTGACTGGAAACACTACAAGAATCTGCCTAAAGTGAAGGAGACGGCTGGAAAACAGCTTCAGATGGATGCACGTTGTATTACCTTCACAGTACAGGCATATTCACGTAAACCCCAACGCCACAAACACACAGCCACAATGGGACACTGTGAGCAAGTCTTGTGACATGATGACTGACAGAAGTACAAGCTGTTCCCACATGACTTCCTGTGTCTAACTTACACACACACACACACTTCCCTATGTTCCAGTGTTAATAAATTGTGTCCCAGCAGCTGTGTGCTTTGACTCCAGCCTCCGTCTGCTCCGTGATCTGGTAGTGACGTGCAATAGCCTAAGTTCCTCCTTCATGCTTTTCTTCCACTTTTTGTCCGTCTGAACCGGCCCCCTTTACAACCAGTTTTCATGAAAGTGCTTGCTTACGCGTTATCTCTCTCATTCGGCTCTGCTTCAAGACGTATTAAAAATTGACCCATCTCCTAAGAGGTGAACGGTGAAGTAAAGAAACCAACCAACAGGCCTCGTGATATGTAAACGTGTTTTACAGCAGTTTATTTCTCTTTCTAGTATGTTTGAACACTGGCAGATAGTGATTTACAACATTGTTCAGAGTACACTCATGGAAGATAACCCGTGGAGTCAAACTGGTTAAAGGAATGTGAAATGGCCACATTACTGTCCTAGACTTGCGCTTTAGTTTTATCATTATTTATTCGTGTGTTGGCCTGAGTAGTCTTGCCGTTACCAGAAATAGGTCACTCGTTCTTCCGTGTAGCTCTGCATATTAACAATCTGTCTTCTCATTCTATTTTTTTCTATATATTTAGCTCACTCTTTACATAAATTATTAAATACATAACTTCAAAAGCACCTTTATATAGTGCAGTGCAGGATGGCTTCACCACCCACTGTAACAATATAATCAATAATAAAGTCTGATATTTCATCACAAAATAGAGAATTAGAAAAAATAGATTGTGGTGTGTACCTAACAAAGTGGCCGGTGAGTCTATGTATTTATACAATATTTAAAGAGAAGAGACAGACATCAGGAGCAGAACCGCAGAGGTAGCCAGGGATAGATTCCAGCAGTGGATAATTGGCTTTAAGCCATTCCTCTGGCCTGGTGCTCTCTGAATAATGCATGGTCTTTTTAATGAACCCCCTTTTTGTTGTCTTTTTACTTCTCTAGGATGTAGGGTAAAATTAGCATACTCCTGTGTCTGCATCTTAATGAGGCTTTGGCTACTAAGGCTTGGTCATACTCAGAGCTACGCCCATTGTTTCTCATCTTTGGTTAATGGTAAGATAAAGATGGCTGTATAGCCACTTGATGTCGACAATATGGCATCATCAAAGTTTTTACAAAATGATGAAAGACGAGCTATTTAGCTTCTCCTGATACAGGGAGTCACCTCTGATGCTTAGGGCCCCCACAAAGCTATAGTTATTAAAACATAAACGGTGAGTGTTCCTTTTATATGCATTTCTTTTCAGCGTGTCTTTATTTCTTTTTCAGTCTCTGTGGCACACAGTAAGTGAATACCCAAAGAACATGCACGTGAACATTTTCACATGAGGCTTACAGTAAGACCCTCTCACCGCAGTCCAGATCTTGGTGCCGTCTCTTTTGCTCCAGACATGGAGTCTGGAGTGTTTGAGTCTGTCCTTGAGTGGGGCAGGAGAGCATTCCTCAATCATTGGGGCATGTACAACAGTTCCCTAATCCGACTGTAGACCTCTTTTCATGTACAGGCTTTGTGAGGCACTGAGCTGTGATCAGGCCCAGTGCTGGAGGAACAGGTCAAAGAGGGCAGACTAGATGAAGAAAAAAAGGAGTAAGGAGTTGGAAACTGTGAACAATGCAACGTAAAACAGCACTGATTGTCATGTAGGTTTGAAATAAATTAGGATGGAAGCGTCTGTATCCTCTCTGGGTGATCTTACAATGCTCTGTGGTTTTGTGACATGCAGCGTGGGATGGAGATGGATGAAGACAATAGGCCTCATAGTGTGTGTGAAAATTGATTTGTGAATCATGAAATGGGAATTTCTCAGGTTTCTTTGAGTGCAGAGGCTTCTTTAAGATGAAGATGACAAATTACATTCTTTACACAGGCAATACTTGGCTGCTGATTTGTTGCTGCTAACCGCAGACTCACAAGCAGCAGCTGAGTGATTTTACAACATCTGCCTTCATTTGTCCGGGTCATCAAGTCACCTACCTTGCAAATCACGCTTGCTTTCTGGTGTTTCTTTATTGACTGATTTATCACGAGCCTAGAGGAATTGTAAGTTGAAACTACCACGGCCGATAACAACAATACTGGCCTAACAAACCACACTTGGCTGGGATTTTGTTTTCTCCAAACAGAGTTGCCTGGATAATTAACCTGTACATTAACTTCCCAGCTGATAGGAAACGGCATGTGGATATGAGCTCAGTGAGTCATGGAGATTGATCCTGAGTGCGATGGGATGGCAGAGGCAGGACGCCTCACAGTTTGGCAGACGCTGCCATACCTGTCAATTCTCACATTCTGTTCAGTCTACCAGGTTCAGAGAGAGTCTCATTTTCTAGTTTGGCTCGTGAGGGAGTCTGGCACAGGAACAGAATAAGAAGTAAAGTTACAAGATGCTGCCTCGTTGGGATTGTGTAGCAGCAAACTTTCTGACAGCTTGAGCAACTGACTGATTCTCTGTGATGCACTGAAGTCACGGCTGTTGTTCCAGCTGACAGTATACGCAATTATCATATCGATTGCAAAGTATTTCGTCTTTTTGACAAAATGTCAAAATAAAAAACAGAAGAAACAGAAAGCTTGTCTCACAATAATAGTTTTTATTTTAAATTTGATGATTTCTCATGAAGCGTTTAATGACTCTAATGAAACTTTACATGTCGGCCGCAGTCCCTCAGTTTCGTTTAGTCTGTGTTGGAAACCAGACTACCAGTCACTACTGGCCCCTGCCAATGTGTGTTATTGTGAAGTTGGTGATCACTTCTCGCAGCTGATGGTGCACACCAGTGCACATCTTTAACTGTTGGCACGAACCTTTCGCCTGTGGTGTTTAAAAGCCTGTGGGACTCCAGGTCAACCTACCACTGGTTACTGAGCTCCAAGTAATGGGCGAGTGGCAGCAGACACTGGGCACTGGGCGGTGAGTTGGGACACAATAGTGGAGGACCGGTCCAGGCCAAAATCAGGCCAAGTAGTTGCAATCAGTGGTGCATGAGGAGATCTGGCACAGGCTCTCAGTTGCCTCTCCCCTCCTCAGCAGCAAACTGCAGTGATGAGCACGAGGACCAGCTACTGTCTGTCCTGTCTCAATTAGCAGCATTCTGTGGTCTTTTTTCTATAGAGAAGAGAGGCGCAGTCCACAGGAGTTTTTAAGATACCAGGAAATTACCACTTCAGGCAGGAGAAGCATGTGTAGTGTAAAGTGAATTTATAGACTCATCTAATCTATAAAACTACATGCTAAACTATAGGACCTGTATAGTAAGGCAGTAAAACAAATGAGAGAACACCTTTGTGCCAAGAATGGAGATGTCTCTTCATGAAAGGAAACTGATTTTCTGTCTATGTGTCTATCTGTGTGGATTGTTTGGATGAATTCTTCAGCACACAGCTACATGGCCCAGCTGCGTTTGGATCTGAGTTCACATGCTTTTGGCTAATTTTCCCCGCCATCCATTTTTAATAAGCACACCACTGTCATTGAATGGCAGTGAACAGGACACCTCCAATCAGGAGTGCGGCTTGGAGCCCCAGCAATGTTAAATTAACTATGTGAAGGCAGCTGCTCTTTGAGCTCAAACACTTTTGTTGTGTGGTGAAAACAATGAATAATTCTCTTTACACCGCATATGTGGGCGTTGGGAGCAGGGCAGCAGGCAGGAATACCATCCATGTCTTAGATCAAAAGCCAGCCAAAGTTTATGCTTAACACACACATCGAGTGGAGGGGGAAATGCACAGAAATGTTTGTTTGTGTGAGGAAGAGAGTCTCCCCGAGCCACGAGGCAAAAGCGACGCGCGTCTAGGTATTTGTGTGAGGGAAAGAGTGAGGATGTTTACATGTGACGAGTGAGTGCGTTTGTGTGTGCTCACCTTCTGAGGTGACATCTGTGTAAATGGTTCACCGTTGTTCCCGGCGTATGGCTTGATACACAATGCTGGTAAAAGATTTGCAGCAGCCTAGATGCATTAGAGATGGCAGCAGATTGTCAGCAGTTACAAGAGTAGGTGGGAGTCACACGTGCGGATGCCTCCGAGTCTAACTCTCCTTGATTCTTTCAGCACTTACAATAATCTGTGATTAGGCTTCTCTGTGTGGTCTTTTTACACACATCCCACCCCTACCAGAACTTCTGCACTGAAATTAACGCTTGCAGTTTATATTCAGTTTTTCAGTTTTAAGTGGACGCGTCATTTGCCTGATTGGTTCAAAATAAATAGAATTTACTGTAGTTATTGCATTTCCCAAAATCATGAAAGTCCTAAGGGATGTTTGTTGAAGTCAGGTGCAGCTCCATTTGCTCCATTTGCACTGAAAGGAGTCTATTA